>JAJLVS010000003.1:0-494902 GCA_030570415.1 Saturnispora serradocipensis | reverse complement strand
CATTATTTACAGATAAACTATGGTATATCGGTGATGTAAATAATTGCCGAAGTCATTCGTGACATTAGTCTTATCAATCAAGAAACTAATCCCTTGATCCGAATTAATATAAATAGTCGTCATATTTGACTTTATATTTTTTATATATTTACTTTAAAAATTAACGCTTTAGTTTTATACTTTGGATTTGTTACTTCTCAACTGCTAATTATGTCACGACACTCGTCTATTGATGGTGTCTATGTACATTCTTCTATTGACTGAGCATAATACATGCAGAGTAACAATAAGATGTTGAAGATTCCGTAAATATGCATTACTCATGTAATAAGCTGAGCATTGATACATGAATACCATTATAAGACATGAATCATATGATATTTGTCATACGAACAGATTCAGATTTAATATTAGATTCCTTCTATATTAACTCATTAATCCATTAAGTCTAGTTTAGTATAAATAGCCACTATACTTGACGAGATAATTACTTTATATTTAATTTATAATCAACGGTTTGAGTATAAACTCTAGATTTATCATCTATTTATTTACAAAACACTGGTGAGGGTTTCTTGTAAAATATAGCTTTTAAATATATGCTGTCATATATTTCACACTATAATATTTAAAATAACTAAGATATAGGCTTTTACATAAACGACCGTCTTTAGGATGCTGCTATTATTTCCCAAAGTATCTTTTATATAGGAAAGGTTTAACTTATCACCATAAATACATACAGCATTTAGTTTTTACAACGATAATACATGAGCATTTTCTGTCAAATAAAAGCATTTGCAAAATTCGGTAAATGCTTAGTTGGGTTAGCTAACCAAGTTTAGCTCATAAGGTTTGAAAATACAAACATCTATAAAAAAGCAAAATCTCGCTTTTTATTTATAATCCTTATGGAATGGTTTACAGAGTAACAGTTTAAGTATTTAGAGTATTTAACATTTCCGGGCTTATTGATCTGGTGTCTTAGAATCCACTCTTAAAAGCGTAAATTATAAAGTTCTGCCTATGAATTCTTGTTCTGGTGTCGTAATTTTGCCACTTATTAATTTCTAGCGAAAAGTCAATGTATTTTAGAATCAGACAAGTTTGAATCTTAATAAAAATAGTGGTGTTTATTCAAGCGAAAACAAAAGCAAACTAGCGTCCGTGTATCTGAGATGTATTAGCACAAAAAATAGATTAAATAGATTATTTCACCCTGATCAATTCCAAAGTTCAAGTAACCATTTATGAGAATGATGTCAGACATTAATGTAGCTTTAAAATGTTTTAAAATACGTATGTAGGTTGAAGACTTTAGTTCTAAGTATTGAACAATGACTCTAAAACTATAAAGTTATTTTTATATGTTTTAAGTGGTTATAATGATAATAAAATTAGAGAAGCTGGATTAGTGGAAACCTCAGATGGAGCATTCAGCTAACTTTCGAAGATTTCAAACTTACACTTTTGAGTCCTCAACAGGCATTAGAAACAGTTTGCAATGGTCTGGTCAACTTATAGAAAGTTTAGGCTGTACCTCATTATCCTGGATTCAATTCTTTTCCAACTTGCATTTGCGAAATATTTGATGTTTTATAGTTTTCATAGATTATTCAAACTAAAGTTTACAATTTGATTAATCAATGAAATAACAGACAAAAATTCCTAGGTTTCTTACATATTGTCACTTGCTGTGTAAAATTTGGGGATACTATCCCTACGCTTGAAGTTATTGAATTTAGGTTATTTATATGTAAATGAAGTAAGTGTAACTACAAACTACAAACATTATTTTTATCACCAAAAAATATTAATCTGACTTTACTATAAGTTCCCACATTGATTCCATTCTTCTTCTTTTTTAAATACTATAGTATTTTACTGGACCATCTTGCATTTTGTCTACATGCTCAAAAGAATTAGAAAAAAAAGTGATGATTTAAATGTTGCTCGCATATCAATCTCTAAATTATCCACGGTATCAATCATATGCTTTTAATACTAACATTCTAGAGTACATGTAACTATGAATCATTTTCTAAAAGCCACTATAATTTTATGTTCTACCCAACTTTGGATTTCTCTCCTAATAAAATGCTAAGCACTAATATAAGCCTGATTATTTTTTATTCAATTGGCTCTTTTAAGCCTCGTGCCCACAATTAATACGTTTCTTAACGGACCACTCTGTTTGCTAACCAAAACAGCACCAAACCTTCCTCCTGTATTGGTACTTGCCGCCAACACATTCACAAAATATTTGCTTGGACATTCTCATCTACAAATGTCGCTTTTGTCTGATAATCAAAATCAGTTGATGTGATCATACAATTAACTTTCGAGAAGCAGGCGGTTCCTTTTGCAGGTGACGTTTAGTTTTAAATATAGTACATCTTTTACTTATACAGTGACCATACTACATTTTTCTAGCATTTTATCTTTTTATAGATGAGTTCAATGGTGTCAGACCACTTTCAAGTAGCATGAGTAGACAGTTACCTGCACGGGCCTTCAGTTTGACAAACTTAGCTTACCGAAGATAAATATCTGCAATCGATAAATTTTTTATTATCCGTAATAAGAAGTAGAAAAAAAAGGTGGGATTCTATCTCAAGTTTGCCACCTTGTTCTTATTAAATAGCACCGACCCTGTAAAAGGACTCCTAAATTGCACAGCTCTCTACTAAACCACAAGCTAATTACCTCAATTTATTGGTCCTTACACTTATAATATAGATAGCCTTTTTGCAAAACAAACAGAAAAAATATAAATAATAATGGGTAACGAAGGATCTAAATTGAAATCTAGCCACGGGAGTCTGCCCAGATCAGATACAGGTACTTCCCAAAGATCCAATAGATCATTAAGAAGTAGAAAGTCAAATAGAGATGACGTTTCAAGCCATAAATCTACCCCCAACATTAGTAGGAGGGGGTCATTCAAAAACCAAAGCGACTTAATCAACGATATGCAGGACATGTCAATAAACGGAACAGAACAAAGTTACTATAGGAATAAAACTTCAAGATCCGGAAGTCAGCAGTTCATCGATAAGAATGAACTTGTGCCTCCACAAATAAATGAACCGCCCCAGTCACAACAACAAAATTCAATCAATGTTGACTCAAAATCTCATTTATATTCAGATCAGAAATTGCCTGCTTCAATGGCACAAGTCAAACCAAAGTCTCCAATTCTCAGAATGAATTCCTCTGCTTCTATCCATGACAACGTTCAGCATTTGTCTCCGATTGACCCACAGCATAATATTTATAGCAACAATAATGGCACAAGCAATAATGGATCAATAATCTCAAGAAGGAACTCCTCAACAACACTGGGAAGCAGTGGTGGGCATAATACACATGAATTCAATGTCAATAATATCAGCAACAAAGAGAAAGACATGGCAGGCAATGTAAATAAAACTGATTCACCAAATCACTCAATACATCATTCAAGAACTTCTTCTTTACAAAGTCGAATCAGAACCCCATATAATGACAATAACGAAATAATAAAGGAAAATACAGTAACAGCAAATAATCATGACAATACTAAAAGTTACAATAATCAAAATTTTATAGATAACAACACTAACACTACTGATAGTAATAACATTAATAATGATAATGTTAATAGTACTATCAAAAACAGTTTAGCAAAAAAATATGAATTGAATATTGAAGATTTGATTCAAAGGTTATTGGATGCAGGATACTCTGGTAAAAGAACTAAATCGGTTTGCCTAAAAAACACAGAAATAGCAATGATATGTTCAACTGCGAGAGAAATATTTTTGTCACAACCACCACTGTTAGAACTAAGTGCACCTGTCAAAATTGTCGGTGACGTTCATGGTCAGTATACCGATTTGATTAGGATTTTTTCAAAATGTGGGTTTCCACCAGCTGCAAATTATTTGTTTCTTGGTGATTATGTTGACAGAGGTAAACAATCAT
Source organism: Saturnispora serradocipensis (assembly GCA_030570415.1). Classification (NCBI taxonomy): domain Eukaryota; kingdom Fungi; phylum Ascomycota; class Pichiomycetes; order Pichiales; family Pichiaceae; genus Saturnispora; species Saturnispora serradocipensis. The sequence goes on along the minus strand of JAJLVS010000003.1, from coordinate 490,936 downwards.
TAGAAACAATTTTACTATTGTTATGCTATAAAATTAAATATCCGGAAAATTTCTTTTTATTAAGAGGTAATCATGAATGTGCACAAATTACAAGACAATATGGCTTTTATGATGAATGCAAAAGAAGGACAACTTTAAAAACTTGGAAGATATTCATTGATACCTTCAATACATTACCGATTGCAGCTATTATTGCCCAAAAAATTTTCTGTGTTCATGGAGGTTTGTCACCTGTTTTGAACTCAATGGATGAAGTTAGAAACATCAGAAGACCCACTGACGTACCTGATTTTGGCCTGTTGAATGATTTACTTTGGTCTGATCCAACGGACTCACCCAATGAATGGGAAGATAATGAAAGAGGCGTTTCATATTGTTTTAATCAAATTGCAATTAACAAATTTTTAGCAAAATTTCAGTTTGATCTAGTTGTCAGAGCTCATATGGTTGTTGAGGATGGTTATGAATTTTTTAACGACCGTTCGTTAGTTACAGTCTTTTCAGCTCCTAATTATTGCGGTGAATTTGATAATTGGGGGGCTGTTATGTCAGTTAGTGAAGAATTATTGTGTTCATTCGAATTGTTAGATCCTTTGGATAGTCTTGCTTTGAAGCATTTAATGAAGAAGGGGAGAATTGAAAGAAGAAATGCAATGTTAACCTCAAATCAGAATTTGAGCAACCAATCTTTTTGAAAAAGTAGATGAAGCTACGTACATTATCAATAATAAAGCTTTTATTTGAAGATGGCTTCAAATCATTTATCACATATGAACCAAACAATAGGTGATTGAACCTTACACTAAGAATTACTTAACTGGAAGTCAGAAACAAGAAAGCAAATGTAAGCTTGAACTGCAATCCAAATGAGTAGCCAAGTTAATTCTTTCCCACTTTATTTTACTATTATTTTACTACAATCTTTATTCAATTTATGCTTTTTTATATTATTAAGAATACATTTCTTTTGATTTTTTGATACTATACATTATAGTGTGAGTATTTTCTTTCTATCTTTTTAATTTTTGAAGTCTTGTTTATAGTTTTAAGAGGACCGTATCTACAAATCTATTAGTTTTTCACTATAAATGGAGGGGGGGGGGGGGTTCAGATTTTCTCAATTATAATCCACCAATTATCCCTTTCATAACCTTCTTTGACTAAACGAGCACCAGCCAGCTCACTATCTTCGAGTAATTCTCCCTTTTTATATAGATGATAAAATCTCATTTTTGTTTCAGGTTTAGTTTCTGGTTCTTTCTTTTCCTCTTCGTCTTTTAATTCTTTATTCTTTTTCTTTTGCTTCTTTGGTTGATTATTTGCTAAAACCCAAGGAACTAGAACATCTTGATCCATACCTTCGTGATAACCTCTTCTGGAGTTCTTCTGCTCCAAAGCCCAGCAGTAAATAAGCGCTTGGCCATTAATCTTCAGTGTTCTAAGTATTTCCTTAATTGCGTCGACCCTTCTTTGCTTGTTACTAAAATGGTGGATGACAGCAATTGAAATAGCAAAATCAAATTTATCCGATTCATGAGGTAAATTCAACCCATCTGCAACTATTAAATCATTGTTGCATTCTTTATTATCGTGCAAAGTCTTTGCCTGATTTATCAAACCCGTTGAGTAGTCCGACCCTATGATGAATAGTTTGGTATTTAAATTTAAATATTTACCGTTACCACATCCTACATCTAATCCAATTGAATATGGTGCCATCTTTAGTAGAAAGTCACTGACAATTGGCCATGGTTTATATCTTGTCTTTGAGAAGTGCTGTGCAATTTCATTATACACCTCGTGAACATATTCATCCTCTTTGATCTGCGAATCTTCTATTGAATGAAACTTTTCAGTTTCCTTCTCTAGCTCTAATGCAGTAGGTTGTAGATTTCCTGACATCTGAACAAGCCTAATTGATAAAATGATCTACAAAGTATTTCATATACAGATTTTTCAATTTTTTTTCTTGTATCTCAGTGACATTTGTTAGGCTTATTGATAATCTGGCTTTTTAATTTATCATAGTTTGTTGCTCTACTACTTGGTGTAGAGTAACATTTTTATAGCAGGAGTGTTCAATGAGGTTGTTAGTATACCTTAGTTTTGTCATCGCTTTGCTAAGCGTTCTGTTCATAAATTATAAGCTAATCATCAATTCAATTATTAGATACCAATCAAATATTATCAATATAACTAAACATTATTCAAACCTACCATTAGAAGATTTGAAGTTTAAAATACCAATTTTTTATGACAGTGAGCTCCAGTTTCCGGATTTCAATGAGTCAGTGAATATACAAACTCATGGTAGATTAGAAACACTTGAAAATTGTCTAGTTGATATTGGGTTTGACATAGCAAAAGGATCACTAGAAGCTTACAGAAACCAGTCTTATGACAATCATGCAATGTTTCTGAACCTAAGATTGTTAGATAGCAATGCAATATATGTTAATCAACAGGAGCCATATTGTGAATTATACTACTCTGAAGAAACTGTTCACTCAAATGACTTACCATATTTTGCTGCTCAGTTACTTTTGGATCATGTATTTATTGATGAATTACACCATTATTATCCTGGTTCTTTTGTCAAATTACCTTTTGATGATGCCACTGATAGTCTCAACGGTGCTTCATTTACAATTGAATCGAAAAATAGCCAAGATGACAACCTTTTCAAGCACCTATTAACAGGTGAAAAGGTGACGATACCAGTTGTCATTTACTTTGTGGCCAGTGATCGCTATCATCTAGATATCGAAGATATCATACATACTCATTTATATCCCTGGTTTGAGAATTTGGACGATTTATTCGATTTCAAGTTCAGATATCAGTTCTTACAGTCTGTTGATAATCATACCTATGATACTAAAAAAGAAGCCACTGGTATTCCATACGAGTTGACAGATCTTCCATTTATTCAAAACATTATAAATACTCCGGCAGAAAATGAAAATGAGGTTAAAATAATCTACTATCCTTACGAGCAAGGAGGTCCACTACTTAAGTCGAAGGTTATTAACGAACAAAGTCTGTATTCTTTCAACGGTAATACTTTTGTTTCACTTGACCATATTGGATCCATATATTTTTGTCACCTGCCAAATCCTGGTGATGGTGATTATTTAATTAAAGATTTCGCATGGTCTATTAGCAAAACAATTTTAGATACAATAGGTGTCCCCAGTAAACAGTTGGTATTGCCTGTTAGGATTGACTCCTTGAAGAGAATACTTATAGTTGATTTGCTGACAAAATATGGGACTCTACTTGGAAAGATAAACAAACAATTAGTGAGTTGTAACGAAATATATGACCTGGAAGTGATTAACTTGGTTTCAACCACTTTAGAAAAAAGATCAACTTTATTAGACTTAGCTTTAGACGGCAAATACACGGAGTCATTGCAACTAGCATTTGAAATCATCGACTCTTTGACCATTGAATGACTTTGAGATTCCAAATTTGAGCTTCAAATCCAAATTCATTGTATATTATAACTTGACATCTGAAGAACAGAGTTTGTATTAAAATTATATAAATGAAAGCATATTGTAGTATTTGTACCTGCCCTTGTTTTGGTGGACTGTCTTTGATTCTCGCTCTTCAATTAAATAAGAAGTACATTGCATCTCGACGTTAAGAGAATGCAATCCAAACAAAAATTGCCCCTACCTTTGATTGAAAATAAAAAGACATTTTTATTGCTTCACTGGAAAGTGTTTGCCACAAGCAGCAAAAAACATTCACTCATATGCAATTCAAAGGGTGCCAGTCATTACATTGGCTCTAAAAAAGCTTGTCATCCGCATGAAGATGATTACTTTTTGAAGTGCTTTTTAAAAATGGCTGATCTTTCAGGATTGAGACAGAAGATCAACATAGAGGAACGAAAATTACAGTGGACAGATTATTACAAAACTACTCAAAGAAATTCATTTTGGAGGAGAGTATTAGGGGAAGAGTTTGAATCTTGCGATTTAAAAAGGTTTTTCAAAGAGAACGAACTCAGCTTTAAGGAAGACGATTATCCTATTTGGCGTAAGCCAATCATCAAGAAATACAAACAACAAGAGTTGAATCTTTGGGAATTAAGATGATTAAAACAGGAAGGGACAATATTTTTACGTTTAACAATGTACAATTTGTATTAAAACTTGCCTCCAATTGTGACATACTGATACTCGATAAGAACATAGTTTTGAAGTCGAAGTTAACCACCATCAGGATAGGCGAACCGGACTTTTGTGAATTTGATATGGACAAAGAATACTGCATCTGCTTCTCAAACAACACGTGGAATGATTACTTGATAAACGAAGAACTTGATAAGTTAGATTTATCATATAGGTTCCATGAGCATGTTTTATTGAAATTTTCTTCACTTTCTTCATCATCTAATAGCAATCAAATCAAAGATGTCGACTAAAGAAGCTGCTGTTAGGATGGTAGGGTTACTTAAAACGCTTCCAGGAGATCGTATTAAACATTATGCGTCCTTCAAGTTTGCGCAAATTGAAAGATTTTGTGCTATTGGTGGTATACCTGTTCCAGAGGACGTGAAAAAAGAAATGTCTCTAGATAAAGCAAAGGAACAAAAGTTAATCCAAATTGACACTAAGAAACTAAAGAGGATGGTATTTGCGACCCAGGATGAAAAGCCTGATTATCAGAACGATCTGTTTAACAGTGAAATTCTTGCTCAACAATATAGATCGTTGAAAAATATTCATCAGAACAAATGGTTAACTCATTATCCTATCGTCCAAAAGATGCTAGAACCTAAAGGTAATCCTAATTATTATACTAGATTGTTGAATGATGTGGACCAAGGTGGTCAAAAGAAGGAAGGATTATTCACGGCCTTTAAAACTATTATTACTGGTCGGTTCTAAGTTGAGTTTTTTCTCACTCTCTAGTCTATTCAAAGTTTCCAAATTCAATATATTAGTAAAGTATATCTGTATATATAAAAGTATAAGCTTTCATTGTATCTCTTGTTAAATATGATAAAATATTAAGATCAAAAGCCTGCTATTTTTTTGCGAACACCAATTCACACGTTTTACCATTGACAACAGGCGATTTGCCCAAATGGCCCAAACAGTAAATCGAATCTGTCTCAGTTTTAAATTCAACAAGCGCTAGATTCTTAACTAAGACGTGAGTAACATTAAGAAAGCCCTTGAACTTATTGAAAATCTCATTCAATTCATCTGTTGTGATGTCATGTGGTAGGTCGGTGAACAAAAGAATCTTATTTGGTTCCAGTCCATCATTTCTTGGTCTTTTGTGCTTGTTACCATTTCTAATATCTCCAGAATCTTCAGTTTTACGTTTCTGTGCCCTGTTCTTCACTTCGTTTCTCCTTTCTTGTCTCTTCAGCCTGATCACGTCCATATCAACTTTAACATTACCTATTTGTAATGCCTTATCGCTATTATTTTTAGCTAGCGTTACTTCCATCATCTGATCATAAAGAACATACATATTCAGTATCTGAATTGCCGTCTGGGCCAGTTTGGCATTCTTCAGCGTTACAAACGCTTGCCCTTTCAATCGTCTGTTGCCATGTGCTTGAAATTCCACCACATCAAGTCCTTTATTTTCGAACAACGCAAGTAACCCTCTTTTCAGCTTTTTCAAAGATATCTTCTCGTTCAAGTTCCGTATGTACAACGTCTGTATCCCGTTTTTTGACATATTACACTATCAACTTCGATTCAAAATGAAAAGCAGTTCTCAATAAAAAAAATAAACCTTACATAATTTACTATACTAGATTTGGTATAAACTGTTTATTGACAGCTATTGAAATACTGAATGGCTTCATCAAACCCATGCTCCCATTGCCATAGAAATTCAGAAAAACCCCTAGCCTTGATGTGCTCTTGTTCACGTGAGTACTTCCAGGCAATAAGGCGCCCGATTCTGGAATTATCGAATTTCATAAACTCGAGACAATCAAACCATGCGGTGGTGAAGCCATCTTTGAATCTCCAAAACTCATATTTGGATTTATCGTTTTGTGATTTCCAATAACTTTCATGATTGTTGTACGACTGTGAAAGAGCATTGTTGTAATCGTTCTCATCTGGAATTCTTTGTGCACTGACACTCCTCGTGGGTATGGCACCGTTGTTTACCATTGGCACAAAACCCCATTCGCCACCGTCACCGTATTGGAATTTGAAAGTGCAAAAGTAGGACCCCATGCAACGTTCCTTGAATAGCTGACTTTGCCTCTGTCCATATTCAACAACCTTCTGCTCTCTTTTGCATCCTTTTGATTTATCCCACGTTGAAGTATCGAGTACACACGAGTACTCTCCAATAATGAAATCAGCTTGGTGTGATAACCCTTGCAAAACACTACCGTTCAAGTCGCTAATGATTGAATCAATGTTTTTGCCCTTATCGTCGTCTGAGAAGCATCGATACACATGCTCATCAATTACTATCCCTAAACTACCAATGTTACCATGAGACTTATCATTCAAAATTTTAGTCCACTGGTCTGCCCACCAGCCATCACTGATAATGATAGGTATACTCTTACACTGAGATCTGATGACATTGATGGCTTCAAAGTAGTACTTTTTTTGGTATTTAGCTTCGTTGTCAAAGCAGGACTCGTTCACAATTTGAATCCCACTGATATTTTCGTAGCCTTTGACTTCATTGGCAATAAACTTACAGGCGTCAACAGCAATGGTCTGCGCCTTAGAGCTACCCCAAAACCCAGGCTTCTTTAACTGCTCGCCAGAATGATCGCCCGTGTTAGCCCCAAATGGCAATGCATGAAAGTCCAGCAGTATTGAAATACGATAACGAGACGCCGCTTCAATGTAGTAATGCTTCATGATAGACCATGCATTTTGGTAAACTTCAGCAATGGGCTCAAAGTTAGTCCCTTTAGTAAAGCTAGAATTGATATGCCAGTACCCAATCGGTAATCTAATAGACTGAATGCCCTTTGACTGCAACCATTGCCAGTCCTGTTCGGAACAATACTCCTTCCAATGTTTTTCTAATTTTGAACGGGTACTTTCAACACCGTACTGCTTTACCTGCTCCTTGATAGCATCCAATTCGACATTGGTGCCATTAATAAAAAGCTCACCGTAGATATACTTTTCTAAAACAAATAAGGACCCAAAATTAACTCCAAAATTAGCCCGTGACTCGTATATGGAGCGTATACTGGGCCTCTCACCACAAGGAGCGACATTCTCAGTCTCTTTAACCTCAATTCCCCCTAGCTTTGCTTTTAGTTTGTCAAACATATATATTGATAGCCTTAATAACCATGCTCCATAGGCCAGAGAATAAGAAAAAAAATATTAAGCAATTCCAATCAATTTCAACTTCGGTGCTACCATCGAATATCTTTCAAAATATGGGTGAGGGCAGATCATTTTATACAGAAAAGGGACAAGCTGTGTCCTCCAACCAAGGGGAACATCAATTGCCAAAAATTACAGCTCAGGAGCACTCGGCAGAGTCTGTCTTGGAGTCTAGTATAAAAAATGCCAGACTAGAATTAACAAAGTATTTTGAAGCGTCAAAGAAGGTTTACATTGACCAGTCACAACGCTACTATGAAGCAGAAAGAGAGATAGCCGGTACTTTGTCTTCGTTACATGACAAAAGAGAAAGCTTTCTTCCAAACGGTATTTACGTTTTAACAGGTGGTATTTTAGGTTCAATTGTCACCAGAAGATCAAACATATTGTTTAGATTAATTGCTCCCTTAGTATTTGGTGTTGCCTCCTTTAAATTCTTTATGCCTTTGACATATGAAAGAACTTTTAACTTTGCTTCAGATGTTGAAAAGTCCAATCTGCCAGATGTTTACGCTAAGCAGACGGAGCTGATTAATAAAGCTGAAGAATTAGCTGAACAAACAACTCAGGCCGTAGAGTCCCAACAAAGCTACATCTCTAGTTTATATGAATCTTCAAAGAACACAATTTATGAGTGGACCGGACTGAACGTCAGCCAATCTGTTACAGAAAAGAAAAAATGATTTTCTACTATTGATCAAAACATGACAAACGAGTATGAGTAGCTTTCTGCCTTTATTTATTTAGTTCGTTTATATATCAAATTTGTATTTATTCACTACCACTATTTTCTTCCGAGCCTTCCTCAGACTCGTCATCGCTTTCGCCATCACTATCACTTTCCTCATCGCTATCCTCATCGCTGTCCTCATCACTACCCTCTTCACCGTCCTCTACGCTTGATGGTTCAACATTCTCAATGGAAACTCCATACCCTTCCTTTTCAAAAAAAGCTTGAATGCCTTCTGACTTTGAAGGACTGCAGCTAATAAAACAAATGGAGGTTTTTGGATTAAAAATATTGACAAAGTACTTTTGGAATATCTCTTTCAAATCTTTTGTAGTTATTGATCCTAATTCTTTCATGAAATTTTCATTGTAGTTGGGACCTCTCTTATATAAAACATCATTAACAAACTTTGCAGCTGCGCTAGCAAATGCGTTTGATTGACTTTCTGCTAATCCACTCACAATGGCACTCAAAGCACCTTGCATCATCTTATGGTCTATTTCTTGGACACCATTGGCAAAATCTTCAACTAGTTGCTTACCAACTTGGAAGCACTTTTCAACATCAGCGCCCCTATATATAGAAAATTTTAGTTCACCTACTTCACCATTTCTATAACAGTTGGCACCATATGCCAATCCTGCACCTCTGATACCACGCCAAAATGGACCTTCAACACATTGTAAGTACGATATACCAAGCGCAATTTTAACAGCATCAATAGTAATATATTCATTTCTTGGAATACTAGTAACCAGCTCTAGGTAGGATGAATCAGATCCTGGCGTTGTGATCATGTAACAGTTTTCAGACATACTTTTATTGTTGCCCGATAAAGTTAGTGACTGTTGAGGTAGCTCAACTAATTGATCATCTTTACGCGTGGCTTCTGCAATCAAAAGATTCCATAAAGAGATAGGTTTTTCTATTTTAGACATGTCACCAACAATGAATACTTTGATATTTGCTAGCTTGAACAGTTGGGTTCTAATTTCTTCAAGTTTTTCCTCAACTGCATTGAAAACGGCGTCGTCACCAATTTCAATTTGATGAATTAAATCCTTATAATATTGCTCGTTGTCGAGAGGGTCACAAGAATGTAAGTATGACCTTTTGGTGTATACCGTTCTGTGAATTAATGATCTTAACATTGCCACCCCTGAACGTTTCAGTTCAGGTAATGACTTAGTTATTTTTTTTAACGCAACCAAAACTCTCTCTTTAGTAAATTTAGTTTTAAACATCAATTTGATGAACCATTGAATTGCCTTTTCGTACTCACTAGCTTTAACAATTAATTTAAAATTTAATAGCTCTTCATAAGTTCCACCAAAGGTATTGGAAAAAGAATATGTAATTGTATCTTGTTTTAGAGATTTTACAGCATCTTCATATGACGTTAATGAACCATCATCATTTTTGATTGGTAAAGTTGTTAAAGTTTGAAAAATATTAAGCATTGGAAGTAAACTTTCCTCAACTTCAAAACTTGAAAATAACAATTCAACGTTAACAAAATTTGTCTCAGTGTTTTCGATGTGAAGGTACAAAGGAAAATTCTCAGGAGTATCGTTAACAACTTTTTTGACAGCTTCTGAGCCCTCCTGATTTTTTATTTCTTTGTTCAAGCCAACAGCAATTGATTCGGTCTTAATAAATTCAATCGCTGATGGATCTGGCTGTCCAAAGGATTCTATTATTTCAGTCGGAATTTGTATATTGTTTTCTTCTTGAGCTTTCTTCAATTCTTCTTCCAACTTTTTCAGCCCATCTTCACCTAATTTCTCCTTTCTTGCTCTAAAAAACTCTTTATTGTCTTTTTTAGATTTCTTGTAAAGGCTTTTTGATGGCTTTGCTAACACAATACAGGAATGGTTGTCAATAAAGTACTTTTGATACACCTCTAACCATTGATGAACATCCCATTTCAAAATGGTTTCATATTCATTGAGAGTGCGTCCCCACTTTTCTAAATCTGTGCCTTCAACATTTCCATATTCAAACTCAAAAATAGATAAATTTGCAATATTTTCAGGGGATTGCTCCGTTTGGTAAATAAATTTCCACATAGTTTGCTCCGTAATATCTCTCAATCTTTTCAAGTCCAACTTTTCTTTGCAACAATGTTCCCTTAGCAAGTCAAGAACTTTCTGTGGTATATCGTCCAACTGGTTGGTTGGAACATTACTTAAGCTCATGTTAAGACAAACGTTAATGTAACTATCAGTATAAAAGTCAGTACTCGTTGCGACAGGGTGCTCGACTTCAACAAACTCTTGATTCAAAAGTGAAACTGAGGATGAAGTTAAATATTTACCAAGGGTATCAATCGCTTGATCCAAGATAATGTCTGTGCCATCAGGTCCTATCCATGAAAAGGAGATTTCACCAGAAGATTCATCTTCATCTGGGAATTCAACAGTCTTGACGATCGTTTCAGTAAGTGGTGAATCTCTTGGAGTATCAACAAATGGCCGCAATGAAACAGTTTCTGGCAATGGTTTCAGAGTGGAATCAAATTTAATCATAGAGTCAAGTAATTCTTTTTCATTAACAGAACCTGTAATAATGACACAAAGGTTATCAGGTCTATAATTCTCTTTGTGATATTGCCTAATCGTTTCTGCATCTAACGATCTCAAATTCGATGTTAGACCCCCGGTTTCACTTTTGTAACCAGATTCTTTAAACATGTTCCTCTGCGTTTCCAAATTTTGAATGAACCAGGATTGATTTTCAATACCTTGCATTTCTGAGTAAACAACACCCTTATCTTTTCCAGTACCATCAATATGATAAACTTCAGTATAGCACGCAGCATCAGTTAATGTAGGATGGAAAATGTGATCCAAATAAATAGGCAAAAGCATCTTGAAACCCTCCCAACCAGCAGTCGTTAACGTGTACACTGTTTGATCGGTAGCTGTCCAAGCATTAGTGTTTGAAAATGCTAAGTTTCCTAAGATATCCAGCAACCCTTTATAAGGAAACTTCTTTGATCCCATGAATACTAAATGTTCTAAAGTGTGTGGACAACCACTATCGTTCAAAATTTCAGTGGCAACTGCAAAGTAACCGTTCACTATAGGAGAAGCTTGGTCTATAAGGGTGACCTGAAGACCAGTTCTTGTGGAGCGCCATTTCTTCACAGAAGCAGGTGCATATGATACCTTAAAAGAGCTCTGTAGTTCAAAATGTGACTTCAGCATGACTGCAGCGTATAAAGAACATTGATCTTGAAGTAAGTGTAAGACAGATTTTCAAAAATTTTTATATCAGGTACCTTTCAGGTCAATGATTTTTCTACTAATGTTTGGAAGCTTTAATCAACAAGTATCGTTCTGCTGGGAAGCTAAAGATAATCAAGTAGCACTTCAATAACATTCTTTGCTGAAAGAGTATAATTTAAGTGGTCAAATCAAACGTAACGTATCTCAATATGCTCAAGCGTCATGATATGCATCAGATCATGACTAAAGGTTTTCCAATATAGTATATATCAAAGATCTCAACAACAGGTTTCTAGATACAATGTCTAATTTCCAAAGTGATAGTTAACATCATCTGGAAACAAAAGTCGTCAAAAGTACTAAAGGGCAAAAACATCAAGTTTGCGGAAATTGGGGTACTTTATAAACGTCCCTTTTCTTAAATATTGGATAAAAGTTGATGAAATCATTAGAGGATAGTAAACAAGGAAATAACATTCCGGTGTCTTCTCACTTTGAGACTTCGCCAATTGACGATACCCATCCGTTTTTGTATTTGGGTGACACTTCGTCCTTGACAGAACCTTCGATTGCTGAGCAAGCACTGGAGCTAGATTTGATATCTAGAATCACTCAGCAGAAGCCAACATCATCAATCAATCCAGAGGGAAAGTTGATATGGCCTGTGGTTGACAAGCTTGAAAACTTGGGTGCTATTCGGCCAGCAGAAAACTCTGCTAAATTGGTTAGAATGAAAATTGACAAATTGGCAAAATCTTTCAAGTTGACAGAAAGAGAATTATCCAAAACAGCCGACTCCTTGATCAAATGGCCTAAAGAGATTGATGCACCCGAATTTGAGAAGTTTTCAGATGATATGGCAAGATTACTAAAGTGTCAAGCGGCCCAATTCGAAGCACTCAAAGTTCAGATTGAGTTCATTGCGACAGGCTTTAAAAGTTGTAGCCACGAGGAGAAGGCGAAAGCAAGTACTTTATACAGGATAAATAAGCTAACAAAAAGCCTAGAGTTAATACGAAAAAAGCACAATCTTTCTGAAGAATATAGAACGGTGCAGAAAGATTTGATTGATGCAGATAGTACTTTACAACGTCAAAAGTTTAGACTAAGACAAAATGCTAATTCAGAACTTCGAAAATATTATATGGGCTACGCATCGACGTTGGATAGATCGTCTCGAGCAATAAGAGAAGCATGTGATGTCTTTTTTACAAACGCAAGCCAAATTGAATTCGATGATAATTTGGAAAGCTGTAATAACATCACATTACAGCAACACCAACAAAAATTGAAAATGATTCAAAATTCCTCAAAGGACTCATTTAGACAACTGAACAAAAATTACACTATCCCAATTGACGAGTTTGCATTGAAGGTAAGGCCTCAGCAAAAGAAAAATATTCAAAAAGAAAGGGCACACAACTACCAAAAAGATAATAATTTGACAGAGCGTTTAACAAAAATGTCTCTAAACAGCGATAACATAATTTCAAGAGAAAACGGTAACATGATTCTCAATGATGACGTAGATGAAGATGATGGAAGAATAGAGCATAACTCAAACTGTACATTTAATCACCAAAGTGGCATTAAAGCAGGCTCAACAATGATAAATTTATCACCACAGAAAGCACCGCCAGAGATGAAGAATAATCAAAAAAAACATATACATGAGGATTATAACAGAAGAAATAACAACTACAATAAAGAAGTTTCTGTTGATCCAGAAATGATATGGGGGAATACAGCCGAATAAATGAATTAACTTTGCTAAACCATACACATTTGATTTTTTTAATGTTGTTTTGAACCTGATGTTGATGTTTATTATGAAGTACATATTCATTTATATTGATATATAATTAGTGTTTTGTTATTATAAACTATTAACAGGAGTACAAAGTAACGTCAATTATGATAAACGTATCAACATGTTTTAGGAAAGAGTCATTATTCAAGGTTAAATCTGAATTTGGGAAAAAGTAAGGTATTTGAAATAATAATATATATCTTTGTTATGAAACAATGGAAGAAAACTTTTATTGATGTCTTGTGAGTTAACAAGAAGATTATTTTGTAGGTTGTTCACTGAAAAACTTTTTACAGAGTTCATATGTGGAAATCATGATGGCACAAGCAGGAGCGATTTTTAAACAACGTGGAACTAAGCCAACATATAATGCACTTACTCCCTCTTTTTTGTATATATTCAACATGAATCTAAACATGTTTTCTTTCTCTATATGCTTGCCTAGGGTACCCAACTTTGGATCATCTTCAAATGAAACTTGAAGCCTTGTTTTCCCAACATCGAATGGATTTGTGAAAATTGCAGCTGTGATACCAGCTAGTGAACCGCTTAAAAAAGATCTCATAAATAGTGATGCTGAATCACTTGAAATTTCATCGTTGAACATAGCAAAAGATTTCAATTTATGTGTTAGATATTCATATGTTGACCAATATATACCACTAAATGGAACATCACGCCAGAGAGTCAATCCAAATCCTTTGAAAAGCGCCGAAGGCCCATCAACTTTCAAATCTTGAAGACATCTCTTTATCACCATTTGAAAAATTTCATTGGAAGACTTTGCAGATGTAGGGACAGCCTGAACTCTTGTTTTAATCAACTCTATCGGAGCCACCGTTGCACCAGCCAACGTTCTTGCCAAGGCCCCGCAAAGTAGCGGATTTAAAATTGGGTAGGATTGTGCTAAAGGAGAGGAATCTCTTAAATATTCGTACCCTGAAAAGTATACCACATTTGCAGGTATAGCCATAATTAGAGTGAGACCAAGCCCTCTATATAATGTTAAAAGACCTTCCTCATTAGCTATTTTAGTAATCCCGGAGAAAGTACCGTTGATTCGTGTTTGTGAATTCATTGAGCATGCAGTAGCCGAAATGCACTGATTCACAGTGTTTGGAGAGCCAACAGCGGTACTACTGTCCCAAAAAACCTTCCTACAACAGTCTGTAGTTTGTCCAACAGGATACAAAAGCTCTTGTTGTTGCAATCTGATTCTGACAACGTCAAAAGGTGTCACTACCAAAGATGTAAGCAAAGATCCTGTGCAAGCAGAAAGCATTCGTTGAGTGAGCGATAAATCAACCGCAGATATTGTTTCTGATGTGTCAAAGACATTGGTCTCCTCTTCAATAGCACCTGCTATCTCAGATGACATTGGCATTAGGAAATCAAGTGAATTTTCGTTAAAGAAATTGAAAGCATGAAGAAAATGACTGAATCGCTCACACTGAAGATCTATCTCCTGAGCTTGTGAATCCATTTTTGAAAGCAGTGTTCTACAAAGCTTGCTGAATGATAGCTAAATTAAACAGAAAAAGGTTCAACCTTTGGAAAAGCACAGGATCAAGGTTTCGTTTTATATATCTTACTTACGTAAACAAAGCACCGTTATTTCCGAATAAGCTTATGCCAACTCCCAGATACAAAGCCTACGAAAATAAATGTTTCTAGTTAATTAGCTTTATACAGATATAACATAAATTGTACATTTCAGTTCATCAACGGCTTCTGTTTAGTCTTCAAATTCTTTCAAAATCTAAATTATGTCTTTTCTTTCTTAGCCGGGGATTATTAGGAACGGTAGTCTTCATTGTCCCAAATGCCATTGACAATAATCTCAGCACTTTGATTATAATTTGTGGCCATCATCATGTAATGAGGGTGTAATCCTAGAGCATTGACATAATTATTACTTTTGACGTTACCATTTAACGTATTGATAAACCCATTATTGGTAACATTAGTCACCATATCTCCAGATGTAGAGTAAATTCTAACCTCCCGATCGGCACAAGCAATAACTGGCGCATGTTCATGAATGTATGCACTGGTCATCGTTTTTTCAAAAGCTTTGAAACTTTCGATAGGAGCATCTAGTCTAATATCCCAAAGCCTGATAAGCCCATTTCCAGAACCAGAAACAAGCTCTCTGAATCCACCCCTTTGCATATGTATATTCTTCAATGGTGAACGTTCCAGTTGTGTTTGTGCTTGGTAAACTTTGACCATTGAATCTCTGCTGTCAAGTCTCCTATCATACACTCGCAAACTTCCATCTTGGAATCCAGTTGCAATAATGTTCCCACTTACTAAGTCTGATGTCATTGATAAAACTTGAGATGTTGATCTTATTGGTATATCCATAACACATTTTTCTCTAGGAGCATCCCAAACTTTAATAACTTTGACATCACCTGTAACTAACAATGAACCTCTACTCTGTTGCCATTCGTTGATCAACCCAACGGATCTTGCAGTGGGTATAACGTCAGTTAAAGCTCTCCATGATGTTAAAATAGTACATTGTTCATTATCTTCAAAATTTTTAAAAATTTTAACCACACCATCACTTGAACCAGTCATTAGTAATGGTATGTGATCTTCATTTAAGAATTTGATATCAGTTATTTTAGTACCTAAGGGATTGCCATTCGAGAATTTACTGACTTCTTTTTGTGTACTCCAGTCCAGAGTCGTTATATTATCTTTCTCATCACTGGCAATTAACCATCTTTCAAATTGAGTGAATTGAATTAGCTTTGGTTGTGTCTTGTTACTCAGTTTGCAAACAACACTCTTCCAGTTATCAGTAAGAGCCAATTCCTTATGTTGCTGAGTGGTGGCAATGATTTGCTCATTGCGATTTCTCCTCCAAATTCTTCTAATATATTCTTCTGATCCCGGTTCGTCGGTGTCTTTTGGACCTAATTGTGGTTCCTGGAAATATTCCCTTGAATAATCAAAGAATCCACTCACCAATGGCAAAATTGATTTGCTATCCTCTTTCTGTCGTGGTATATACCTTGGAGTTCTAGGCTTATGCATTGCACCATATGGTAGAATCAATGGCTGCTGAGATAATAAACTACCAATAGCGGACAACTCTCCATTCTGTCCTTGATTATTGCCGCTTTGAAGTAATTTAAACCAGTTTTTGAAACCTTCAACATGTTCAGCAATGGTGCTAGTAATTGAACTTGTATTGGATGAGTTAGACATCGCTCTCGTTCTCGAGTAATTACCATTCTCTCTAGATGTACTCGATTTCAAATTAAGCGACTGAATTCTTCTAACATTGATATGTTCTAATTTAGGCAACGGAGCACCTTTAAGGTCGTTGCTGTTCAACTCAGTTGAAGCTGCCCTTTTTTGCAAAAGATAAGTTTCCATTGCACTGACAGACTCACCTAGTTGCGATTCATTTAACTTCCATAAAACATAATCAACAACTTGTTCCGCATAATTTTTGACTTCATCGTGAGGATCATCACTCAGAATTAGAAGTGCTTTCCATATTGTAGAAAAGATAGAACCATATGCTGGCGATCTTCTTCTGACCTCATCAATTAATGAGGGATCGTCAACTAGCGTAACTTCCTCCTCTAACTGCGAGTAAGCACTGACCAGAAAAAATGATAAGTATTTAAGAATAAATTTACTCATGAAACAAACTACTTCCCTCCGTATTAATGGTGAGCCATCTACGTACAAACTCAACACTTCAGTTGCAACTTTCACATTTTGTTGATTTAGTTGGGCCTGCAAGTTGCTTGATTCGCCATTTTCCTCATCATCTCCTTCTTGAATTAAAATGAGATTTGTCAACGCAGAGACAATTGATCCTCCAACTTCTGGAATAGGATCATTTATAAATTGTAAAACTTTATCAATTGATCCACTCTTCAAAACTGAAATTATCGCATCGGGATTATTTTTGATAAGCTCTCCAACTAAAAGCGCACTCCACTGCCTCAAAAGAGGTGACTCTGATGTTTCAATATAGTAAAAGCAAGTCTTAACAATATTGAGTGAAAAAGCCAGCTTTTGCGCTTGATGATTCTCTCTAACAAACATTGATAAAACAAAGGCAGAAGTCGCTTTCTGATCAGCAAATGTCATGTGATTTTCGATGGTGACATCTTCAAATAACGAACTAGAAGACCCATTGTTATTTATGGACTGTGCTTGCCTTGGTTGAAATGTGAACATCTGAATAAAATAATTATATCCACCTCTGATTAGCTCCTGTTGTGTATTTTTATAATCAACAGACATTATTCTTGCCCAAATAAAAATCAATATTGGTTTCAACTCAGGAGAGGGTGACTGAAGTAGTTTTTGAATATAAGGACACATACCGATACTCAATGAAAGGTAAACAGCCCACGGTCCCAAATCCAAAAATCTTGACAAAAGTTGTAATGCACGTAATCTATGAGCTTGTGATAAAAGAACCTGAAGAACAATAGGTAATTGTTCCGGTGGTTGTTTTTTAGATGATCCATATTGTAGCCAGACATCAAATGCTGTTAAATGCTGTTGGAAAAAGCTACAACTTTGGTAAGACCACTTATTGTTTGTTAGGGATCTTTGCTCACTGGTTGGCTTTTTACTGGCATTTCCATTTTGTAAAGTACCTCCAGCTGAAAAACCAGAGTTGCTAGAATTCACAGAAAGTAAACCCGTATTAGCATTTGGAGCCCCCATCGCTGTACCATTATTATTATTATTATTATTATTATTATTATTATTGTTATTAATGTTATTGCTAATAACCTTATTGGCAATATTATTATTAGTAGTTGCCGTGTTGCTGGCCGTTGAAGTTGCGGATAAAGGAATGCTTACTTGCAGTTGAGGAATATCAGTTAAATCTTCTTGAGGTGGTTCGCATTCTTTTTTTTTCAAAAGCTGACCAAGTACTTGATCAATTGCTAATTCCCATGAGTCCCACATTAAATGACTACCAATTTCAGGTAGTGGAGGATCTGATATAGGGTGACATCCAACCTCTGGCATTATCTTTTTGGCCAATAAAAAGTTTCTAAACAAGGCTGCTGTGACAAGGTCCTGTCTAAATAATTTCATGAAGATAGGTCTTGACAATGAAGTCCACGCAATCGTATCTGTAATGGCAATAAATATCCAATTTAACTCACCTAATGGAGTTTTCCTGTCAGTTAATTTACCAGGTATTTCAATGTTACCTTCTTTATTCTTTAAAGTATCATAATACCCATGCTCTCTTAATGGACTAAATAAAAGAAACCATTTGACACTCATTTCAATTGGAGATGTCAAACAGCAAGTGAACAGATCCGCTGGTAAATCTGGGTTCATGGGTAAAGTTTCATTACTTTGACAGGCGCCTAGTTGGATTGTTTCTAGATACGAAGCTACTGGATTAGGTGCTGCAGTATCACCCTTATGGTTTGCTTCATCGTCAATTCTTTTTTGAATGAACTTTTTACTGTTTTCAATAACATTTCCTGCTGCGCTGGTGTCAATAACCATTATACAAGGTGCACCTATCCAATTTTGTAAATCGTATAACGACACAGGGATGTACTGGGTATAAGCTCTATTAAATACCCAAATTTCACCACTTTGTGTTGGCTGCGGGACACCATGACCGTTGTAATGGAATAAAACACGTTCATCCTTGGCATTTCTTCTTAATGTTGCACACATGCGTCTGAGATCCTCTGAGTATGGATCCAGTATTTGCTTGTATTTGACTCGAGAACTAATTGTTTCATAATTCGTTTGTAAGTTCTTGCCAATGGCCTGGATTGCAACTTTGAAATCCGGATAAGTATTAGGATTCACAAACGCCTCCATTTGTGGATAATGTTGAGGTCGAGAAATGTCTGGTGGTGGGATTCCCAAGTTCAAACACATTACCAGAGCAGCATGAGTAGTCTTTTTCTTGTTAGAAGGTAGTTTCCAATCGGATATCTTGTATCGTGGATCCTCTGCAGCTGGGTTCGCCGCTGTTGTATTTCTTTTCAAATCATAGTGTGAAAAGTAATGCACCTGGAGATTATCCAAAAATGATTTATCATTCAAGAGCCCATGCCGAAGCTCAAGTGTCATTGATATTTATAAATTGTATATCCTATTTATTGAAGATGGAAGAGATGTAATCCTCCTGCCATAAAATCTCTCTTCGTCAGGTTTTGTCTCATTCTGCGCGAGAGGTGATAATCTTACGTAATATGTACACTTTAATTCAAATATTAAATAACATGAAAAAAACATTATATAGGTATTGCTATGTAGATTATGTTACAAAGGGGATTTAGGGATGCTACTTGTAGATAATGTCCTGTTCTTCATACTCTTGTCCCAAAAATCCAAACTGGCAACAACATCAAATCCATTTTCATTTTCGTAAACGTACAGGATTTCCTGCGATGAGGAATGTAAAAACCTGATGTTATCAGCAACAATAACACGGAGTATCTCTGCATTTGAGACGTTTCTGATCTCAATGAAATTGCTACCAAAAGCTAACAAATACGGGTACCAGAGCGCAAATGCATGCGGCTCGCCCTCCCATTGAATAATCCATTTCGGTTTCACTCTCCAACCGTTGTGATTGATGAAGAAAGAAAAAGATGAATACGATAAAAGAAAATCTGAGTTGATTCTATCAATTTCCAATGGCTTAAGACCTTCCTTGCTGGTAGCAAATTCTAATGAAGTATCAGCAGGATCTAGTAAAACTTCCTTTGTACCATTAGCCAGGGAGACAATTTCAAATCCTTTTGAACATCCAATACATAACTTTGTTTTCAAAAAGCTGATACTCACAGGCTCAGAGCTGAAATGAAGATCCTCCCTTGTGTTGATAAATTTCTTTTTGGTCTTCTTTTGAGTAACCGGATCAACAGGCTCAAAGATTCTAACAATATCAGATGATGATTTGGCAGCACACACCAACCTTCGCCCATCGCAAACACCAATTTTGAAAAATGACACATGATTCATCAATTCTTTGCCTAATTTTCCATTCTTTTGTGTGTCTGTTCCATGTATCACCTCGATTGGCCAGTACATTAGCTTTTTGTCATTCAAAGCAATTAAAATTTGGTACTCCTCTAGAACATCAGCTTGAATAATGTTACCCTTAGATATTATCTTAGTTGGTCTAGTATTTGATCCGTGCCTGTCACTAACATATATTCCAGAATCCGTTCCTAACAATAATTTTCTACCACCATCAAATGGAACAACACAGTTGATTCTGTTTTCTCTGTTAAAATATTGCGAGGACAATGGCGTTAGAGTAAAAACATCATTATCTTTGATGATTTTATTAGTTTGCGCTTCAATTTTAGCAGCAAGTACCTTTTGGACTGCGACTGTTGCAAAAAGCGTCATTTCATACCCATGTTCACCAATATATTTGAATGTGATTGGGCATTTTGCAACTGTTGAGTTCAAGTTTAGGCCAGGATTTGAAATATCACCGCCAATGAATGCAGTAGAAGAACCAGTTGAGTTTTGTGACTTTTTTATCTGCCTTATAGTTGGTGGAAATTCACTAAGAGTGAAAAACAATAGCGATAGTGGTATCGGTCTTTGATAAACCTTGTAAACTTCTTTTTTATTCAAGTATCCAATTTTAATGAACAAAAGACAATGATCAAATAAGTATGCATGAATTTCACCTTGATTTTCTTTCTCTTGATATCCCTTCTTTTTTAAAACACATTGATAAATTAATTTTCTTGAATCAGCATTCAATTTGAGATCAACTAATTCACCAGGTTTGAACAATAATTTTTGCCTTAGTTGAAAAAGATGCATTTTATCAGCCTGCTTACCAGTTTCGTAATTAATAGTGGTTAACATATTCTCCAACAATTTGATAGCAGTTCCTAACTTTTCATACTCCTCCAATTCAGGATTTGTATGATTTTGAATAGTTTTCAATAGTAATGGATATCTAGCCGGCCTGGTTGTCGGTTTAGAAAGAAAAGATGATAAATCTAAACGTTTTGATTCCGCCCTTTTGGAGGTATCTTCAACAAACCTTCTTAAGAGCGGATTCAACTTTCTCTGCCTATCGAATTCATACTTACCAACAACTTGTCCAGCACCATATGTTTCGAATGGTTTAAATTGTGGAATGAATTCTAGAAATATATCAGCAATTGAATCAACTATGGAGCTCTTTTGTTGCCGTCTTATCAATGCTTCAGCAAATTTATGATTAACAAGCCAAATTTCGTTGATATTATGAAAAACTGTCCGGATGAAATGATCTCTTTCTTTATCTTTAATGATCTTTGTTTCTGATAGTGGCCGAATCCAAAATTCTCTAATATACTCCAAATCTTTAACAAAAGCTTTTTCACTTGAAATAACCTCAAATATCCCTTCTTGCCTTTTTATTTCATTTTTATCCAATGAATCCGAAATGCTTTTAGGAACAGTCAATTGCCAATACTGCTTTTGTTCGTCAGTGTCAAAATTTAAGTGAGAATCAGATCTGACAATACTTGACAGTTTCATTTCTGCTCTCATTTGCTGCTGAAGTCTTCTAGGACAAGAAATCGAATAGCAAAGTTGATCTCTAGAGCATGTTGGAGAATAACACTGAGTTAAGTAGGTGAAAACACCGTAAGGGATTCCAGAATCAATCGGTTGAGCCATATCACTATAATCATCGACAATAGAATCATAATATGTAGAAGTGCTGATCATTGACGCCTGCCTTCTAAAAACTTCGTTATTACTCTCAAAGATGGCTTCATCAAATTTATAAATCTCGTAACTATTATCCCTGAGCTTATGTTCATATGTGACATCGTGGAAAAACCTTTGTGAATCAAGAGCTCTACCTAAAATGATACCCAAGTTTCTATCAGAAGTCCTTGCAATTTTACAAAGAAGATCAACTGCGTCTGCACCGGTGAAAGTATCTCTATAAAGAATACCATTCTTGTAATGATCTTCAACAATTATATTCTCCCTAAATGTAATAGCAACTTCCGATAAAAGTGAGGAATTGATTGAATAACCACCGTTATTCTGTTTCAAAGAAGCAGATAAGGAAACGGATCTATTAATCGAACCTGAACTTGTAGTTCCAAATTTGGTTTTATCACCAGAGTTTCTCAGGGAAGCATTAGATGCAACACGCCTTGTCAGAGACCCTAAAGATTTGCTCTTTTTTGCTGATGTTAGTTCACCGTTTTCCATTTTTTGTGGAATAATTCTACCTCCAATAGTTTGTTTATTCGGAACGTGGTACTTTTCCATTTCCCTGCTGTTATAAATACTAGGTGATACCTGATCCACATTGGAAGACAGTGATGTGCTACTGAAATTCAAATTGCTTTTCAAAAAACTCAGCGATTGGCGAACTATTGGGCTCTTCCTGTGCGATTGTGAAGGAGAAGCAGGTTGTTGATTAGTTGCAATTGGTGAGGTGTTGACAGTTTGTAATTGGAGTTTAGGAGATTTGGATGGTCCATTGGCCACTGATACATAGTTATTCCTAGCAGGCACAGCATCTTGAAACTGACCACCAGTAATGGGCAGCGAAGGTGACCTTTTGGGGCCAGCATTAACTCTATTGGAATCCAAGCATGTTCCTGATCCAGAATATGGAGCCCTAGGTAAATATTCTGATCCAACTCTGTTCTGTCTGTATGAATTATTATTGTTTGGGATATTTTGTTTGTAGTTGGCGGAATTATTTGCAGAAGGAGCAAAGGAGGAGTTGACCGGTGAAAGCCTAGCTTGATTGAAATGGCTATTGTTGGTATAATTATTCGGAACAATATGTATTGTTTGGTTCAGAGACTTGTTTGATACAACATTTGGCCCTAGCGGACGTGTATGCTGAGGCGCACCTCTTTGTCTTGGTAAAGGTGACGATTCCAAAGGTACAGGTTGTTGCACATAATGATCATTTGGGTCCGTATTAACCGGTTGAGGCTTTGGAATAGGTACTGGATGTCTATTGGTATTTTCCATGCTTTGGCGACCATGTGCATAATCTTGGGATGGTTGCTGTGACAATGATGCATATTGTTGAGATCTGTACGGGTGAGATTGGCTTTTCTGACGAGAATCACGTGCTAGTTGGGTCAATTGATGTTGATGGTAGTGGCCTTGCTGTTGCAATGCACTGTAATGAATTGGTGATTGCTGAGGATGCGCTTTTTGTTGTTGTCGAAGATGATGAACGGAATCATTTATTTCGCCATTTGAACTTAAATTCAAGCTGGCATCTGAAGAATTTCTTGACTTGTAAACGTCAGTGGGGTTGTCCTCCATGCTTGCAACGGTCTCTTTTGAAAACCCAAGGCCTAAAGAATGCTGCGATTGAGTATTCTGCTGAGGCGCATATATTGCTTCCGCTGGTGCTGTGACCCGTTTCCTAGGTATAGGCAATTGTGGCACGTCTTCGAGTGGTCGCTGCGACTCTAATTGGTGTCGAAGATCCTGTGCCATGGTCAGCAAGCACACAATATTCAATAGAACAGAAGAAATTAACTTGACGTTAAAGTAATTTAAATTTCGCCATTTACAGCAAATACGGAAGTGTTGATAATTTTACGATTTTTTAGTATTGACCACACGTAGTTGCATCTATTTCTACGCTAAAAGCATAAATATTACGTTACAAATGCCTGTATGTTATCTGTTTGAGCTTCAAGCCAGTATTTGTGTTATATCTGTTACTTTCATGCATTAGTTACTAACATTGAGCTATGGCCAATAGCCATTTCTGTTGCAGGCTTATCATTCAACATTTCTAGCAGAAGAGGCTACCGACGCACGAATTGTTGGCAACTTCGCCATTCTACCACTGAAGACGCAAACAAGGGGTCCTGCTTTACCTTCTGCCTCAGATTATGACATTGCAGACGAAGTCTTGGATCTTTTCAGAGCCAACACCTTTTTTAAGAACTTCGAAATCAAAGGAGCCAGTGATAGAACGTTAATCTACGGTATTTTGTTTGTTTCTCAGTGTCTCAATGCCATTAACAATCGTACAAATCAGTCGGAGGCAGTCAGGCAGCTCACTAACTTGGCACTAGATAACTTTGCAGTGCCAGGTGACGCGGGATTCCCTTTGAACTCATTGTACATTGCGCCCCAGGACAGAAATGATGCGACGCTCCTCAGAGGCTACATCCAGCAATTGAGACAAGAGTTGTCGATGAGATTGATTGAAAGACTATACAGGGACGACAAATTAAAACCAAGCAAATTTTGGTTGGCGTTTAGCAGAAAGAAGTTCATGAACAAATCACTCTGATTAATCCATCTTTGTATTTCTCTAACATTTTTACCTCAAAATATACTTTAAATAAATAAATAAATATATATATACATATATACACATATACACATAACAAAACTCATTTATACTTTGAACACCCCAATCCCGTGATGGTCTAATTCGCTTACCATATCATCCATTTCTTGGCCTTTAAAGTCCCATCCGAGCATGGCGCTGATTTCGACTATTTTCAACAAAGGTAATCGTCCCTCATCCACGGCAATTGTAATATCATTGGGTGTCACCTTTTCACACATACCCATATATCCAGTGCTTTCAATTCTCATGTATTTCAAAGGTCTTAAATAATCCTCTAATTCAATCAAAAGATCATCACAAAACAGCTCCCAAGAGATGTATGCGACGTCTACGACAAAATGCTTTAAGTTGGGACAGTACCAAAAACTTCTATCGCATCCCATATCACCTAATTTTGGCATCGGGTAAGTAATTGAAAGTCTTGTTAGGTTAAACCCATTTTTGGCTAAAATGTGGTCTAAGCCCGAACTGGTTAAATGAGGACAATGTGCAAGTTCCAAACAAGTAATAGTAGAAGGTAGAGTAACCTGACTCGCAAACAAATCAGTGATACCTCCCTGTAGCCTTAAATACCAAAGGTTCGTAGGCCATTTGAAATCAAAGGAATTGCAAGTCACTGAACTTCTTGGAAAGCAAAGTTGCTCCAATTCAGGCAATTGTTCAATTGATCTAAACAGTTCTACTAAATTAACACTTTCACTAACGAGTCTCAAATCTAACACCTTCAGTCTATGACAACTTTTCAAGGCAACAAGTGGGGCAGTTCCAAATGAAGATTGAGATGAAATAAACACTTCTAATGAGTCACTTGTCCGTCTTAGCAATTTAGCTATATATGAATTCTTGCCACTTTGAATCAACAAAGACATATCTAAGACTCTAACAAATGAAAGAAATTTGTGTCTTAGATAATTTTTAGAATGGAACTTCTTGATAATCGAATTTGATGAATTTGAACTTGATGTAACAGTGGATTCTATGCTTCTATTGAGTTTATTCTTCTTATTTCTTTTATGCTCCTTTGCCTTCTTTTTGATTGATTTATAGTTTGCTTTTTTTTTGGATTTTGTCTCATTGGTATCAACAATGTCTTCGTCTTCACTGTTGAAATCAAAATCATCTTCTAGTGTCAATGTCTCAACTTCAGTAATTATGTTATTACCTTCCATACCTATACCAATGATACCACTATCATCGGTACCGACACAGGCTGCTCTATCACCACTGATAGTTTCAAGGAATGGTAAAAGATTATTATTTTGTAGTTTTGGATGTTCATATTTTTCAGTAATCAAATCCCAATATATTGACCTACTCAAAAGTAAGTGATTGACACAATATGGGCTAGGTGTCAATTTCAATATATCAATGATAATTTCATAAGGTAAGAATAAGTCATCCTGTGCCTTCATATTAATTATTTTGGGTCGATAGAGGTCTATTGATTCCTCTTCGCCAGCAACTCCTGATACCCCATAAACATATTTTTTGTAAAAGGCACCTCTTGTCTTCTTTGGTCGGCTTTTATTCACCATGAAAGAGGATTTGAAGTTAACAGTGAAGGAATATGTCTATCTTTTTTTTTTTTGTTACATTTATTTCATTTTCCACGCTTCTTGGAATCTATTGTTTAAAGGTCAGTTAAGTTGTTCTTCCGTAAAATATTTCCAAATGTTCACAGGAACATAATAGATGGCCTTAATCTTTTGGTAGGCATATTTTGGCACCGTGTTTCTCAAGATTGCATTAATTATCTGGACGCTCAGGAACCACAATGACTGCAAAAATTCCAAGACCACCCGAATTCTTGAATGCTGGCGATTTCTGATACGCTTAACAATGTCAAATACGACGGCTGTTTGATTTTGCTGCTCTTTGCTCATCTGCTGAAAGTTCTCCTCGAGAGTTTGGATTCTGAGTGAAAGTTGGTGATTGAAGCTGTAAAGTGCAATATTTTGCTGAATTTTATCTGATTTCAAATTGTTAAGATCTCTTTCTAGTTTATTCAGTCTTGACTCAAAAAGAAGTAACGTGTCACATAAATTGAATTCTTTTGCAACTGCATCATCATTGTACAAATTTGATGATTGTTTCAGAGAACAGCTTTCTTCGTTGACATCAGCTTCCTCTAGTTTGTAGACCCAGATAATACAACACCAGATAAACCACACGCCCATAAACCCGTGGTACCACCCCAACATCCATGTCACAATTAAAACAATAATAATTACAACCCATAAATCGAACACCATCCCTTTTGTTAGCAATGTCAACTTAGCCAAAACCAATCGTGTTTTTCTTCGATACAAGTCGTACGAAAACGGCATGTTGTAGTAATAGCTTACAAGGGCCAGTAATGCTATACACGTATAAACAATTGCGGATAAAAATGTTACCATGACTTCAATACCGGGGAAATTAACGTTGAGCGTATCCAACAAAAGCAAAACACCTTGTGGGCAATATTGTGTTACGGTTAATGCTACAGTCACTATAAAAAACCAAGCAATATCAATTATTTTGTACTTACCCATTCTTAGTGGCAAAAGGAGACTTTTTTTCAACAATTAGTGAAAGAGACTAGTTTGAGAAGATGAGCATTTTCTTAAATGTTGCCCTCCTTTTTTTTATCAATTGATTTGAATCTCACGGAATGAAAAAGATAAAAAAACGCTGAGCATAAAAAATCGTTGCTGACATAAGCACATCACGTGCTTGCAGTGAGGGTTTGAAAACCCTGAAGACGCGCAAAAATGTTTGGAGGAACACTGTGGAAAATTTTAGAGATCGCCACTGTTAAATTTTTTTTCACCTAGATTATACGTTAAAGCTCTTTAAGACAAGTCTATTATACAACATGGTTCTCGTTCAAGATCTCTTGCACCCATCTGCTGCTTCTGAAGAACAAAAGCACAAGTTAAAGACCCTCGTCCAAGGTCCAAAGTCCTACTTCATGGATGTCAAGTGTCAAGGTTGTTTGACCATCACCACTGTCTTCTCCCACTCCCAAACCGCAGTCACCTGTGATTCCTGCCAAAACGTTTTGTGCACTCCAACCGGTGGTAAGGCTAAGTTGTCTGAAGGTTGTGCTTTCAGAAGAAAGTAAGTTTTGTTACAAAAGTTGATTTAGTTGTGTCATTATTATATTCCAAATGAAATAGCAAGTGAAAAAGATTTGATTTACTAAGATCCACATTGTTTTTTTTTGTTACATGTTAGAAAAGAATTTTCATTTGTTTGATGTCAACTAGGTTTCCTCCATTGTGATAAATCTCTCCCTTTTTTCCCTTGTTCCCTTAAGCTTTGTACATTTTTGTGGTTTAGATTTATTTGGTTTGTTGATTTTAATTTGTATTTTAATAGACTTCTATTCCATTCATCTATTATTTCCATAATCATTTTAAAGGAGAGAGAACATTGATATGAAAATTTTTTTTTCACCATTTGGTCACACTACTACATCTTGCAATTACATTTTTTCTCGATTTTGTCATTTGAAGCTTTCTTATTTCCTCAATCTTCTTCTCTTGCCATTTTCATTTAGAAATTATTTTGATACAGCACAACTAATCTTCCTTTTTTATATAATACCTTTCTACGTACTAAAAAAATACAATAAATAAAATAATTTCGACTTAAATTAATATTTTTTCAATACTTTTGATTCTATAAAATTAAACATGTTACAAATTGTCTATTTTTTGTTGACTTCTTGAATAACTGTCTTGATTACGTCTCTAACTTTGAAGAGATTAATCACTCTGATCCTTTCGTCATTCAAATGTGCATTATCGCTGGCTTGGCCTGCTGGTAAATGTGCAGCAGCACAACTGAATGTCTTCTCTAAACATCTAATGGCGGGAACAGAACCACCTTCCCTGATGTAAATAGGTGCAACGCCCCATTCCTTTTCCAATGCATTGAATAGAACTCTATATGCATTATTTGATACATCTCCTAGCCATGGTTCGGCTTCATGCACTATAGATATATTCAAATGATTTGTTCCATTCAAATTCTTAAATTCTGTTTCAATATGGCTAATAAGTGACTGCTTGACTTGCTCAAGATCTTGTCCTGGCACCAATCTCATAGAAATTTTAGCTTTAGCACTTTTTGGTATGACCGTTCCATTATCAGGTCCTGACATTTCAATTCTATGTAATGACAATGCTGGTTCTCTCCACTTCTTAATTAATTCCTTAATAGGGAACTGAGGTAGCCGGTGTGCAATTTCTGCGTAAAGTGGTCTTTCCCACTCCCGCAATCTCTTTATTATCTCAACAGTTTCGTTATCAAGGTTTGTTAGATTCAGTTTGTCATCTGACAATGTGATGTTTGGCAATCTCTTTGTAAAATCTTCGTTGAAACCGTCGATTTGAATGTTACCGTTTTCAATCAAACTGGAACATACCTTAATCAAATCCATACTTGGTTCCCCAACTACACCACCGTGAACACCTGAATGTCTATCAGGCGAGTCACTAATAACTTCAACTTCGGCTCTAATAACACCTCGCAAACCATAGTTTAAACATGGAACTTCATCACCTAACCAATAACTGTTGGACATCAAAATCCAATCAATATCACCAATCTTTGCTTGATTTTCTTTTAATGCATTTTGAAAACCCCAAGAACCTGCCTCTTCTTCACCTTCGATGATGAAAACAACATCTGATTTCAACTGCTGTTTCGAATATAACTCACCAACTGCATATATAGCAGCTAACAATGGACCTTTGTTATCAGTTGCACCTCTTGCATAAACATATCCATTCTTCGGAGTCAATTGAAATGGCAATGTTGACCAAGTGGCAGAGGAAGCAGGGATGACATCATAATGCGCATACCAAATAACTCTTGATGGATTTTTAACGGTGGGGTCATTAGCTTTAAAAATAGCATTAACAATTGGATTACCATTCGCAACAGGCCACAGTTCTGATTTGACAGCACCTAAGGATCTCAACAAAAGGGTTAGGTAGTTAGCACATTGCCTACTATCATCTTGATAAAGATCAGGTTCTTGTGAGACCGACCTAAACGAGATCAACTCAGCTAACGTTTTGAGAAATTTTTCATTTGAAAAATTGTTATCAGTTGCCACTGAAGTCAAATTGGGTGAAGAATTTAATGATAATTGTGATTTGTTTTTGTTAAAGATACTAGGTGTACTTGTGGTCCACAAAGAGATGGTTTTGTTGGAACCAGCAGCCACCAAATAACTTTCACCTTCAGCCTCAAATGTTTTCAAACACAAACAAGGTTCATTTGTGGCAATTCTAATACATCCATTTGGAATTTGGCCATTATTGTATAACAAAGGAGATGGAGGAGAACCAATTCGCTGGCTTTGCACTGGTGGTGACCTGTTTGCGATTGGTAAAGTCAATTCCAAGTCCATCTGGGAGTTATCAATGTGTCTTTTGGTGACACCCATAGGCGTACCCATGTATAGCGTATCCTTTGATGGAGAGAGAGTGAGAGCAAATACGTCATGAGTGTAATCATTGCTGAGATCGTCAGCGTCATCATCGTCGTCAATCTTCCACGATTTCAAAGGTTGGAAGGTAGTGAGATCCCACGAAACGACGTCTCCAGTGATCAACCCCACGTATAAAGTTAAAGTGAGTTGGTTTAGTGTCATGGACAATATGCAATCAGGGTTCTGCACAGCTTTTAAGAACTTCAGGGAAGAATCACTAGTGATACCCCAAAATTTGATTTGACCATCACCACCACCAGAAATTAGCACGTTTTCATAGGTTTCAGCGATGGATTCGCCAAGCGTTGAGGTGTATGGATCTAAGTCCGCAAGCACTTCAAGTGAGTAGATGAACCCATTATGAGCATATGGAATAATGTTCTCAAATGGGATCTGAACAATGCTTGAAGCCTTTGGTAACAAAGAGAGATCACACACACTGGAAGATGGCGATTGAGAAAGTCTGCAGGAACCCTTTGAATCAAAGAACTTGTCGAATCTCTGCGATGGCATTAAATGAAAGTGGTCATTAGATGGGTGAAAATTCTTGATGTGATCTCTGGCACCTTTGTTATTGATGTGATTGCCACAATTATCATTGATGTGGTTAATATCAGTGTTGTGATCGCCATGTGCTGCGTTGTGTGTCTGTAGTGTTGATATGTGCTTCGGTTCTATTTTTAAAAACGAAAGAGAAGCATTCTGAGCACCAATGAAGAGGGTATTGATTTTATCAACCCAAGTAAGAGAGAAAATGTCACCAATGTCCAACAAGGAGTACACGGTAAGCAACAAATTAAGTTCAATGGAGGCATCCGTATGCGAGTCTGGGGAGATGTCGCTGATGTCCCAGATGTTGACGAGAGAGTCTGACCCAGCTGAAAACAACCTGTTCTCACAGCTGCTCAAATGTAAACATAGCACGGAGCCCTGGTGTGCTGGCAGCTCCAGCTTCTTCTGAAACGTCACCAAGTCAAACACAATGATAGATGAGTTCTGTGTACCGCAAAACAAAAGCCTCCTCTTTGGCGATGGCACCAGACAGAGGATGGATTGATCACAATACCATTTGTGTAGAAGAGACCGCTGAAAAAGGTTCGAATGGTCTGTCGTCAGCGGTGTGGGCGTGTTCGAGTGGTAGTGTTCGAATGAGGTCGTCATTTGCTGTATTGTATAACTCAAACACTCTAAGCTAGCCCCTAAACTTGTATATATTCAAACTAGCGGAGGCTAATTGTGTCACTTATGAGAGGAGCTCAAGTTGTTCCACGCCACAGTTTTCGTATGATTGATTTTTTTCTTGGAGAAGCGGAAAGGGCAAAAATTTTTGTAATTGTTTCATAGTTTGTAAGATATGCTTACGTAATCAACAAGAAACACCACGTGACGCTTACGTAATCATTTTTGCAAAAATAATGTCACGTGCGCATTACACAAGCAGATTACGTAAGCGTCACGTGAAGTCAATCTGGCAGAAAAAAATGTGATGGCACAAGGGCTGCGGACGCGCGTGCTGTGCGTGCTGTGCCGTACTCGAGTTCTGATTGGCTGAAGAAGAAAAAAAATAAAATGGAGTTCTCAGTGCTCGAAACGCTCTAGTGGCAAACATGGAGGAAAAAAAAACTTCAACACATTGGAAAGGAGAAGACAGTTTTGTTGTTGAATAATCAAAAAGAATGTCTGTTGCTAAGTCTGCCACCACCAAGATCGATTGGGTCAAGATCATTCCACAGTTGGGTCTTGCCGGACAAACCGCGTCTTCATTGACTGCTTTCAAGAAGAGAAACGACGAAGCCAAGAAGGTGCTCTACAACTTGAAGCAACAAACAACAGAAGTTGAGTTTTCTTCTTACGCATCCAAGTTGAAGAACAGCAGCATTGTCTCATCCATTCAAAAGGACGTCTCAGGTTTCAAGGCGTCTGAAGTCGACTTATCCAAGCAATTGAACATTATCGAAGCATTTGAAGCTAAGGCCATTGAAAACGCTAAGGCCACTGAATCACTTGTCCTAGCTGAACTAAGCGAATTAGAAAAGACTCTAGACAACATCGAGTCTGCCAGAGCCTTCGAGGAACTGACCGTTGAAGACGTCGTCAAGGCCAGACCAGACGTTGAAGACAAGGTCCAAGATATGGTTTCTAAGGGTAGATTTGAAGTTCCTGGTTACCAAGAAAAGTTCGGTGACTTGGTCATCATGTAATGTTATCAACGTACTTTAAGTTTATTCACTATTTATTATTTATTTATACGACGATTCTCTCTCAATATATACATATATATTTCATTAAAGGTATCTTATTATTATCATTCACCGTTTTTTCTGCAGTTGCACCATCTATAGATGCTGGAATTGCCTTTGAGTGTCGATGCAGTCGATGAGATACACCCCGCCAAACAGTACAGCCCCTCCAACAGCTCTACAAACACTCCACTCACGTCGGTCACACACACTTATTCTGGATTTCACTTTCTGACAACTTCACCGTCAGGTACGCTTCTCTTGTACGAAACCACACGCCCAAAGCTAGTGAAGACAATATACTCAAAGAAGTATGGCTGCAGCTCTGCAGCGTTCACTTTGCGAGGCGCCGAAGGTTCGGTGCCGCAGTCCTGTTTAGTGGCTTCAACTATACCAACAACCCAGAAATCTCAAAACGATCATGCGATCAGGTTGCTTGATTTGTCAACAAACGCATTCTCGAAGTATTTTCACGGTCACGATGACCAGGTCTTGAGCTTGTTGTCTTGTCCGTGGTCTTCAGAGGGGTTTTGCTCAAGTTCCCTGGATGGTACTGTCAAATTCTGGGACACACGCTGCAATTCTTCAATTGCCTCAGCTGACCTAAGTGGAAAATCAGAGTTAGTTATAGGATGTGATCCATCTGGTCAGGTAATGGCAATTTGGAAACCATCCGGTGACTATTCCTCAGTAATTGGCGTCTTGATGATACTTCCAACCAATGGATTTCCTGAAAAACTGATAGGCAAAATTGAAATCAACAGGTCCGATCTGGGAACCAACACATCAAATGATTACAGAGTAGAATCATTGAAATTCAACAATAATGGAATTATAATCTTGGGTTTTGTTAACCAAGATTTACTTGTAGTTGATTCATTATCTCTAAAGGTGAAACAAAGATTAACAGGCAGGAAATCGTTCGTCGACTACAAATATGATGTATGGAGATCGACAGGCTCATTCGATTTTTCTTGGGATGGAAACTGGTGCTTTGGGGGTAGTGGTAGTAATGAGTTATTAGTTTGGGATTTGAAAGCCACACAATACTTAGTGAGTCCATATAGGCGAATTTTGAATAACAATGAATGTCCAAGGATAGTTAATAACAACCCTAGATTTGACTCAATCGTAACGGCAGATACTAATTTAGTTTTACATAGCATTTATTAGTTCTCAACATATTTAATATTGGCATTATCAGCCATCCAATTTGACCAATCCTTCAATACCTTGCATTGTGATTGGTTAATCGTCTCAAAATCGCCGATAACGTATAGCTGACGCTTTGCTCTGGTGATTGAAACATTCAATCTTTTGAAATCACTCAAAAACCCAACGTCCTTTTCTTCGTTACTCCTTACCAGTGTTAAAATAATAACTTCCTTTTCTCTACCTTGAAATCCATCAACTGTAGAGATTTCTACATTCGAAAATCCTGTTAAATCTTCATCACCACGGTTCCACACTATATCTCTAAGTTTTGAAACTTGTGCTGAGTAAGGTGCAATAACACCAATAATTTCTTCCTTGATACCTAATGCAACCAATTTACTGATGTGAGATTTAACTAAATGACATTCTCCTATGTTATACTTGGAACCAGATTCGCTATCAGTAAACTCAGAGTGTAAACCACATGTGTCCTCCCAAGATAAAGGTTCTAGAATTTCAGTAAAGTCATCATTTTCATCATCCTTAACAACAAGATCCTCCAAAGAATGAAGTTTAACACTATCGTCAGGCTTAAGTCCGCTTTTGTAAAATTCTTTGCTTGAAAATTCTTGAATGACATGATTCATACGGTACTGAATATTAAGAAATTTGACAAATTCTGGTTCCTTGCCACTTTTAGAGTAAAGTGATACCAATCTGTCAAACAGAGTACTTGTTAATGTGTCATTGGCCATTGTTTGTAGTTTGCTTGGAGCTGGCAATAAATCGCAATCTCCACAGTGGACAGTTGGCGCCAATTGCTTATTATCTCCTGCTAAAACAAGTTTCTTCGGCGAATATGCTAAAATTGGGATCCAACAAGCGGGTTCTAAAGTTTGTGAAACTTCATCAATAACAATTGTTTCAAAGAAAGTGCTACCAGGACTTTCCTTCAGCAAATCTTTTACTCCAAAAAATATATCGTTCGAACCGACACCAACAACGGTACCAACAATTACTTTGGCGTTTCTCAAAACTTCCATCAATGCCTTGTGTTCCCTATTCCTTTTTTCCTTCTGAACGTCTCTGATCTCACTATATAACGCTTTTCTTTCAGAATACCTCGTACCTGGCTTATCTAGTTGCTTTTCTAGCTTTTTCAAATCTTCCTTTATCGTGTTAAGTATTGGTTGAAAATTATTGTACAAGATGTATTGCAAGTGTGTTGTATTTAGCAAATGATTTCTGTATTCTAATGAGGACATTTCACTTGTTTCAATAGTGGAACGAACTGGCCTTTGTGATTTCTTAGCATTACGCTTTTCTTTTCTTTCTTTCTTCAGTTTGGCAGCCTTAGATTTCTTATCAACAGATTGTTCATGCTGAGCATTTGTCTCTACTGATTTAGCACTTAGCATTTTCGATGGATGCCCCACTCTTACAACTTCTGTTGGGCCAAAAACATCCTTATATGAAACTAATCGCTCTAAAATAGTATCAACGGCAACATTCGAACCCGCAGTAACTAAAATACGATTCCGTGGATTCAATCTTAACGAGGAGATAATAAAATCTACCACTGTTTTTGTTTTACCAGTACCAGGAGGACCATGTATAATTGTCAGTTCTGAATTTAATGCATAATTGATGGCACTTTTTTGAGACGTGTTTAACTGTGAGTTGATCGAATCGGTATAATCAATGTTACTCACAGTTGGACTTCTAGATCCAAGTAATATGTCAATGACGCCTCTTCCACTATTCGCTAATGCTGATTGTTCCTCAATAACACTCAACTTTTTCATTGCTTGTTCCATTCTTTTATACGGTGTTTCATTAATCAGTTTTAAAATCCATACTCTTTGATTGTTAGTTAATGGAAGCTCCTTTGTATTGTTGACATGACCCGATCTATCACCAGCTTGACTAAGCAGAGTATCATTAGCTGAGTTGGCGTCACTTCCATTTGAACTGACATCAATGATGCATTTTGCTGAAGTAATAGTTGTGACTACACCGGTGACATCAAAATGTGTAGTTTCTGTGGTCGGATAACCACTAATTCCTACAATGTCCCCTACCTTGACATTAGAGCTATTCAAAACCTCATCACCACTTGTGTATGCCGCATCTTGTCCTAGTTCCACTTCCCACCGGTTTAGCTTCGATTTGATATTGGTGACAGATAAATTGACCAGCGCAATTCCATTAGCGGCCAACGTCTTCGGAGATGTAGTATTCAACAAATTAGTAGCAGCAAGATAGTCTGCTTGCCTTTCTACATTTAAACTTGTCAGGAAGTCCTGCGATATCATAGTAGCAAACTATGTACACTATTAATTAAGGCTAATGAAAAAAAAATCCACAACTTCAACTAAACGCTCTTATTAAGATAACAATGCCATCGTTGGGTAGTGTATTTCACTATAGTATAGATTTTATACTGATTGCCATGCTTCTTTCGGGTGTAAAACATGTCACGGGGATGGAGTTTGACCCTGCCTCTCTGGCTCATTCCAATGATTCAATATGGCTGCTATCAAAGTTTCTTGCTGGCGGTGATTATTTATTCAGACGGCTCTGCCAGTCGTGCGTAGACTCTAGGATGTTCAAGAAAGTTTCTTGGAAGGAGGCATATAGCGGCTGGGTTGGAAGATTGGCATCCTCCGCTGGCTTCAAGCCAGAAGATTTTATGAGTAAAGATCCAACATCTCTTGGTGATTGAATATTATTTTATAATATATGTGTTAGTTATTTATAAGTATATGTATACACATAGATCTATAAATGTCTCTTTTGATTCCTTTGTACAAGCTGGCAGTAAATTCTAACGAAGGTTAGAGGTGCTTCATTTATCTTCAGGAATGAGAGCACTAGCTTCGTCTAAAAGTTCTGCCAACTCTCCATTCTGTGACATGGTGGAAATAATATCACAACCACCAACAAATTCGTTGTTTACATATAGTTGTGGAATTGTTGGCCATTCACTGTACTCTTTGATACCTTGACGAAGTTCAGGGTCTTCAAGGACGTTGTAGGCGGCAAACTTGGCAGGATCCACGCCCTGCTGGCCCAATGTCTGGATAGTGGCTCTTGAGAACCCACATGCTGGTGCAGACGGCGTACCTTTCATGAATAAAACAACTGGAGCGGACTTGACAGCATCTTCAATAGCACGACGAGTTTCGGTAGATAATAGACGAATGAAAGATCTAGATAGCATGGTGTTAAGATAAATGGATTTGGCAGGTTATTTAATGTTCTTTGTTAATTAGTAGCACTCTTTTAACGCTGTCTCTTAGACAAACACACTCTGATTATTAAAAGTTAGCCATTTTGCCACAAAGAGAAATATTTTTCTGCCAAAGAAGAACTTGTCTTGCTTATGTCATCAGCTTCTTTCCACAGGTTTTGGGCAAGACAGCACCTGTTTAAGTGTTAATAGGGGCATTGCGACGTTGTGAAAAGCGGAAAGGAAGGTTGATACACAAACAGGTAAAATGAATGAGCTGAATCTGTCAGATTCGCCATGGAATCCAATTTATAACAATGATAGCAACGATAATAGAAGTGGGACATTGGACTTCGATAAGCAGGATGTGTTCAATTTTGATAGAGACTTTAAACAGGAAAATACAGTGAATGGAAGCATAGCATCTCTCAACACTAAATCCATGTTATCTTTGGAACAGACAGAGTCGTCAAAGTCCATATACACATACCACGACAATCGCAATGTAATAGATAGCAACAGCTTTGTTAAAGGATTGGGGATAAAAGTAGAAGAGGAAGATGAAATGGAGGAAGACGAAGATATACTAAGCTCTTTTATCGATGTTAACAAATTACAGAGCTCAATTGATGAATTTGCAATCGATTTCAGCCCTTCTAATAAAGTTCATACTAGTGGAATGAAAAGTGAATATGTGACCAACCATTCGGACAGGCTGTCACCACCGATATCGATGTTCAATGGTTACAATAAAAGCTGGACAAATGTGCCAAACACACCTACAACAAAAGTCAAGAAGCCCAGGTCGTTACCTCCGAAATCACCCATTCGTGCATCTGCAAGCTCACATACATTGCGAAATGCGATATCATCAGAAAAACTACACGCGTCGCCTGTATTGAGGCCCACATCGCCTTCGATGGCACAGGCAGCGGCGAGGTTAGCGGCGTCAAACCTCAAAGCAAAATCCAACAATGCCAACATCAATGCAAGTGCCAACAGTAACAACAATACGATATTAGCCACCGTTTCCGCTGCGCATGCAATGGGCAACAGCAGTGCTAGAGACCAAAAGACGTTCAGAAAGAAGCAACGACAGAGACGAAACCAAACGTTTCAGCATTGGATGACGACTTTTCAAAAAGAAGAGCCAAAGCCTGTCCAGAAACCACAGGTCTACAAGAAGATCGACGATGGCCTCATGAATTTTCAGATTAAGATTAAACCAATACAGGATAACAATCAAAAGTAAGCAGTCGATGTGCCATTTTTACAATTTCAAAAAGGTGATGGTACTTTTGACAATTTCAACTCATGTGACTTTATTTTTTTTCATTTCTACCTTTTTTAATCTTTTTCATGGTTTAGTATCAATTGATTGCTACAAAATATAAGAGTGAATTGATATCAACTTTTTTTTTTTCTCAAATTTCAGTTTATACCCCCCATTTATGCAATTGAGAACCAATACTTTAACTCATTATGGTAACTAACAGCTGATTACAACATGCAATCAATTACTTTCGTTACTCCCTTTAATTTGTCATATTCTTTTACATTTTTAATTGTACTCATTTTCATTTTTAGATTTTCTAGTTTTTATCAGAAAATTTTTTTCTATACAAAGAGCAAAAAAAACGTCGTGGTAAATAAAGCAAACCTTTGCTTGTAGAAAGAGCAACTATCGAATCTTTGAAGGGTTATAGGGTTGATTTTGAGGATAGCAAGATATTTTTAGTGGTAGATACTTAAATTAAGATATTGACAGGAGCAGAAAATGACTGGTGTAGGTATACCTATTGGAGGACCCGACTTTGCCAAAAAGTTATATCAGATGCTCCAAGATACAAACCACGACATGATAGTGGGGTGGTCAGATAACGGAGACTCGTTTGTGATCAAGGACATGACTAAATTCACTAATGATATCTTGCCAGCATACTTTAAGCACTCGAACTTCTCGTCGTTCGTTAGACAGTTGAACAAATATGATTTTCACAAGGTGAAGCTTTCAAATGAAATGAAGTTGAAAACACCTAATGTTTGGGAGTTCAAGCATCCTGATTTCAACAGATACAACGTGAATGGCTTAGACAACATCAAACGTAAGATCCCAATGAAGAAGGAAAACAACGCAACTAGTGGAAACGGAGTTAGCATTAGCGCAACTTATGAACCAACAGGGACTGCATCGTCAGTGGGGACATCCGCAGCCACCTCTAACACAGCTATGAGTGGCCAGGTTTCAGTGCACCAATACAAAATGTTGGAAGACAAGGTCAAAATGCTGGAAAATGAAAATAGTAGGCTGTATGACGAATTTATCAGAATGAGAAACTACTTAGAACAGCAGCAGAAACGATTTACGACACTTATCAACGACCAATTGGCATCGAGGGATATCAGTAACAGGTTGTCGTCTTCAGTTGGTATCATGTCAAAAGAGCTGTCACTTCAATTAGGAGTCCAATTGCCAGTTTTAGATCTACCACACTTGGAAGTACCTGCAGTTGCCAACATAAAACCTGAATTGGAGTTGCAAACATCGCAGCGGCAACCAGAGCAGGCGCAAAATCAAAGACAACCTCAACAACAGCAAATGCAGCAAATGCAACAAAACAAAAGTGAAGAAAATGATCATAGTGATGATAGGATCTCTCAAGAACAGCGTATACTGAATAGACCGGCAGGTTCTGGATTGCATGTTTTACTTGTCGAAGACGATTCAGTTTGCATACAGCTCTGCACCAAGTTTTTGAAAAAGTACGGTTGCACAGTGGTTATTTCAAGGGACGGTTTGAGCGCCATTTCACAAGTGAAAAGAGTGAAGTTTGACTTGGTTTTGATGGATATTGTCATGCCAAATTTGGATGGAGCGTCTGCAACATCAATTATTCGTTCTTTTGACTATGATACACCTGTTATTGCAATGACTGGTAACTACCAAAGAGAAGATCTAATGACTTATCTAAATCACGGGATGACAGACATCTTAGCGAAGCCATTTTCAAAGGAGGATTTATACATGATTTTGGAAAAGCATAATATTGACAGAATGTTCATTCACCCTAGTTCCAACTCTGATGATAACTTAGTTGATGTTAATTCTGCCCTTGGTATCTCCCCGGATTCAAACAATAATAATGAAAATAATAACAATAACAACATCAACAACAACAATGCTGCTAATGGTGGTGGTAATAATACTAATACGCGGGGTCTTGTCGGCCAGGACTTGATGTATCCTGATGATAACGATCTTGACGACCCTACTATTGAAGAAAGTTTATATAAACGTAGGCGATACAACTGAATTATTCACCTGTGAATTTAATAGATAAAGATGAATGGAAAATAAAGAAATGTTGGAAAATGGTTATAAGATTGTTGCGGGTGTTTATCGACTTTATTCTGTGATCACTTATCACTATATAAACATAAAAATTGTACTATACTACCAAAATCTATGCTGAGCCAGGCGACGAAGTTAAATATCCTCTTCCAATTTTTTCGTCATCCCCTGAAAAATTGAGTTGTATCGGTTTAAATACTTGGATAATAGTGT
Source organism: Saturnispora serradocipensis (assembly GCA_030570415.1). Lineage (NCBI taxonomy): Eukaryota > Fungi > Ascomycota > Pichiomycetes > Pichiales > Pichiaceae > Saturnispora > Saturnispora serradocipensis. The sequence goes on along the minus strand of JAJLVS010000003.1, from coordinate 450,781 downwards.
TTGGTTGACCTTAGTAATTATGTTTTCAAGACCGATTGGACGTGCTTTGAACTTTTCAAGAAGAAGATTTAACTCTACCTTAGCGCTTTTGGAGACCAGCGGATCTCAGTTGACGCCAGCATCGCTTTCAACTTTGACAGCAGCACAACAGCTGGGGCAACCAATCACTGCGTTACTTGTTGGTTCTAAGGCTAGTGAGGCACTCAAGCAGTTGGCTGGCGTCCAGAACATTGCAAAGATTTTTACGCAATCAAACGAAAAGTACGACCATATACTGCCAGAATTATTGAGTCCACTATTAGTTGAATTAATCAAGACAAACAACTTCACTAATTTCATAACACCGGCTTCTGCAATGGGAAAATCTGTCTTGCCAAGAACTGCGGCTTTGTTAGATATCCAGCCATTATCTGATGTCACCAAGATTGTTGACTCAAAGGAAAAGATCTTTGTGAGACCAACCTATGCTGGTAATGCCATTTTAACTGTCAAATCAAAGGAACCTATTACTATGGCTTCAGTTAGAGCATCTGCTTTTCCACCAGTGGTGTCTGAGGGTAACACATTGGCACCTGTAGAAGAAATCAAAGACATTGAATCCACAACAGGTACTGCTTGGGTTAGGGAAGAAATTGCTAAAAGTGACAAACCTGACCTGGGTTCTTCTAAGATTGTTGTGTCTGGAGGTAGAGCGCTTAAGGACAAGGAAAGTTTCGATAAATTGTTGAACCCACTTGCTGAAAAGTTAGGTGCGGCAATCGGTGCTTCTAGAGCAGCTGTTGATGACGGTTACTGTGACAACTCTCTGCAAGTCGGTCAAACTGGTAAAATCATTGCCCCTGACTTGTATATCGCTGTTGGTATTTCCGGTGCCATTCAACATATGGCTGGTATGTCTGACTCAAAGGTTATTGTTGCGATTAATAAAGACGAAGAAGCTCCTATTTTTAAAGTTGCAGATGTTGGTATCGTTGGAGACTTATATGAAATTTTGCCTGAATTGACCGAAAAAATCTAAGAAAATTAACATACAATGCCATATCTTTTTATCCCCTTTTTTCTTTGAGTATTTCATATGCTTATCATCACTTCTCTGTGACGAACCTATTGATGCTGATATCATGAGCATGTATATATTCTAACCTTTATTTTCCACTGAAAAATTTTTTCTGGTAACATTCATTTATTTATTCACATTGTAAAAGACATTAAAATTCAATCAATTTTTCACGTTAATTTAATTCAAGACGTGTATGAACTTTCTTCGTAGAATGTCATCTTTGAATTTACAGCCTCCAGCAAATCATGGAATTAAAAATCTTGATAAAAGTTTATTCACCGCAAAGAATAAGGTCTGGTCACTTCTATTGACAGATCTAAGCAATTTAAGTCAATTCATGGGCAACAAAAGATGTAGCGGTATTGCCTTGAAGATTACTTCCTTTCCTTCGATTGTTGAGTTTCCGTGTGACCAGCTATCTTCCAGTGAAGTGAATGCATTAAGACCTAGAAATCCAAAACTGAAAGCTTTGCTTATTGATCCAAAATTTACCAATGGTACCAATGAGCCATTCAAGTTTGAATCGAATATTGACCAACAATTGCTTGATCTGTTAAAAGATAACCAACATTTTATAAAAGCCTTTGAGATAACTTTTGATTATAACTATTGGACCCATGAACAGATATTGAAAGCATGTTTACCATTGGAACTACATACTAACTGCCCAACATCATTTACGATTGCGGGCCACTTGGCACACCTGAATTTGAAAGACGAATATATGCCATTCAAAAATCTTATTGGAGAAATCATATTGAGTAAATACCCGAATATTAAAACTGTTGTTAACAAAACGAACAACATCACAAGTGAATTTAGAACCTTTGAAATGGAAATATTGGCGGGAGAAGACAACTTTGTTGTTTCACAAAAAGAATCAGGCTGTTTATTCAATTTTGATTTCTCTAAAGTTTACTGGAACTCAAGATTAGCAACTGAGCATGAGCGTTTGATTAACTCTTTCAATAAAGATGAGGCAATATGTGATGTTATGGCTGGTGTTGGTCCTTTTGCTGTTCCTGCAGGTAAGAAAAATGTTCTGGTTTTTGCAAATGACTTAAACCCCGAATCATATAGATATTTAAATCTCAATGTCAAAAATAACAAGGTAATGAAGTATGTCCAGCCATTTAACAAAGATGGAGCTGAGTTTATCAAAAAATCTCCTCAGATATTATGGAACTGGCATCAAAAAAACCCTTTACTATATAATACGGTTACTAAAGGCAAGAAAAAGCAAAACGTTAGCATTAAAACTCCTGCCTTCTTTTCTCAATACATTATGAATTTGCCAGACTCTGCCATAAGCTTTTTACCAAACTATATTTCTTTATTTTCAAGAGCGTTTCCACAATACACAATAGATGAAATTAAATCAATGGAGGGATACAAACTACCCGTAATTAACGTACATCATTTTGAAAAGTACAAGGAAGATGAGATCGAGGGTGATATTCACAATGAGCTAGAGAACAGAATGTGGAAAAAAATTTGTACATATTTGGATTTTGCTATTGATATTAAGGACATTAATTTCCACATTGTGAGGCAAGTGGCTCCTTGCAAATTGATGTACTGTATTTCATTCGTTCTGCCAGAAAAAGTTGCATTTTTAGACCCTTTACAACTTAATTAATTTAGCTTTGTGTAGAGATGAGTTTCCCCTCTTCAATTAGACGCTGTAATTTTATGGAGTTTTTGCTTTTTTCACTTTAAACATTATACTATCTTCTAATTTAACAATTCAATTATGTAGTTGTAAATTACTTTATTAGTCATGAGCAAAAACGCTTTTACCTGTCTCTTCTCCACTTTTCTCTTACCTGTGTTCCTACATAACATTGAAGCCAAAAAAAGACTGTTCATGCTTTGTTACAACCATTATATTACATGAAAATGTGTAACTTAGACTAAAGTTTGTGATGCAAATGGCTTGACGTTTTTTTCAACATATGTTCATAGGAGTTCATTATTTATACGTAACTAATTTTTGTTTATTTTTATGTGGCAATTGTTTTCAACACTTAAGAAGAAGTTTTAGAAATCAAAGTTATCGTTAGAATGGATCCACAAGAGTGCAATGGATCAAATGAAGAAAGAAATACAGGATTTTTTGAACTGCTCAGCAGAAAGTCGTGTGAAGAAAAATTCCTCAATATCACGACTATAACCAATAATATAATCTATGATCATAAATAAAATGCTGATATTCTTTGGAATTGAAGAATGATCACTTATTGCTTGCAAATAGTTGTACCATTAGCCCATTTCAATGTACTATTTAAAATATAAGAAGCAGAGTTAAAAACAACGTTAATTCAATGTACCAAAACTATATCAAGTCCGTAAAAAATGTAGCACTTTTAATGTACAATTGGTAATAAACATCATGAAATGTAACAATATTGAGACGATGCGGTCTGCAACAAATATTTACTTCTCTGAGAGAATGTTTTTTATTCTATTAAAATTGTACCAGACACATACATTTAATTACTTAGAAGCTGGTTTCACTTTTTGGAATTGAAAATACATATGGTGCTAAGTTCAAGACCACAAAAATTCATTATCTTCCACTATTTACTATAATAGTGTGCTGCTATCATGGTAGAATGTTGAAGGTTCAAAGATGTTTGAGATCATCACAAACACATAGTATTCTTTTTAAACACCAAAGATATTGATCTGAAATATAAAAATATAAATTTATTTGAATTCCAATGGAAAGATCACGTTTTTACATCTGCTCTAGCAAGAGGGGGTTCATTTAAGCTAATTTGGATTACTATGAATTGCTATTAAATTTTGTCACCATTTATTTCAATACGATAAAATAGATGGCAAATATATGTTAAAGCAAGGTTATGCTTCCTTCATAACCTTTAACACCTTATTTCTCCATCTTATAGCACTCCAAAAAGCACCATAAGACCATGTTAAATTTTCTGCTCCCTCCATATAGCCACTATATTTGTTAAACTGTTCACTCATATGGCCTTGCTCATCAACATGATCTTTTATCACTTCCAAAAACGAATCAGCATAATTGAAAAGGCTTTGCGCAACTTGTTTATATGAATCACTCTCAAAAGGTATAACAACCTGCGTGATTCCTTTGGAAAATTCAATGCTTGTAATTCTTGAGATGACGCTTGAATGATCTTTAGTGAATTTGAAATCGGACTCAGAATGATACAAATGGTAAATTAGTCGGTAAATGATTTCGCTCGCAGTTGCTGTAGCGATAAACCATGGATTACCTTCTGTAATACCATAGCCGTCATAAACATCCTCAGGATATCTTCCGAGAGCAACAGCCTTTGATGATCCAATATTTATGTGATTCAATGGGTATCTATAAGTCATATCTGTAACTATAGCCACCAATGTACTAAAAACTGCACTATCTTCAACAGGGAACGGAATCTCATGAGAGTCTTCTGCTGACATGTCATGTGCACGTAATGTTGCCAAAAGAGTTGCAATATCCAATCCTGATCTTCTACCCTGTGCTAACAAACTTGGAGTCTCAACTAAATATGGAATGTCAATAATTTTGTAGCCCGAATCCACAACAATAAAGAATCTCAAACTTTGAAATGCCCTACTCAAACTGAGAAGAAACTCTTTGTCTGTTTCACCAAGAAGCTTGGCAATTTCTATTCCACTTTTCAATGCTTTTAATTGTGTTAAGCTGGTGAACAAATGTAAGGAATCTATTTCTTCCCAAAGGTCGAACCCACTTTTATACCAGTTACCCAAAGTGTACATAAGATCTGGTTTCACGATATTTTCATAGATCCGATTGGCAGAACCTAAATCAGGATCTGCAACATTTTTACCAAGTCTGTTCAATAGTTTTAGATAGTTGACGATGGTAATGATTCTCAACGCAGGTCCATCTCTTTGCGGACGGCCCCAATTTTCATCGAATGTAGTAGAGTCTGCCATAAATTTAGGCTCTCCTAGACCATCTAGGGAATCCCATGTACCGGATTTGTTATCTAAACGTTGCAATGAGTAAGAATTTAAGATATAGGACTCGATAGCCTGAATCAACTTATAGGGGCCTTCATCAAAGTCATGATCATCTAAATACTCCACTAAAGACTGTACAGTTATTGCCGCGTCTCTGGTCCACTGGTAGAAATAGTTGGGTCTTCTCTTTGACGGTGACGCTATGACAGCACCATTGGCAACGTTACCATCCAGTATGCCAATCCCACCAATGTTCGCCAAGATAGAACAAAAGGCAAATTCGTTCTGCGTTTGCACCCAGGTTTCAAAGATAGAATCCTTGCTTGAGATGTAAGAAATCACCTTTTCATCATCATAATGGTCTAGCTTTTCTGGGTTAAAAACCCAACTCTTAGCATTAAACGGACTAAATTTAATCAGCACGTCTAAGAAACTAGCACCATTTACAGGCACAGCCATTAATGACCACAAATCGGGTCTCAACGGCAAACCACTGGCCCCTGCTGTTATTATGGCTAGTCCAACCACAAAAACACCTATTGAAAAATTCATCCTCCTAGCGTTTCTTTCCTAGTATTTAAATAAAAAATGGGTATTTAAACAATTATATCTCCAAAAGCAAGATATATATAAGCAAAGGTGCAAGTGCTACAGGCTAATTTTGTATCTTTTAAAGAATCAAACGCATATCTTTGGGGCAAATCTTATCCTTCTCCAGATTAGAAAATCGTTTCGGACTCGGAGTTTGAAAAAACTTTAACGCTCAGCACCAATGGTACGACAGTGCATGTGTTGCAGTCAGGTTGATTATGTAATATTACGTAATCATCCTGGAAAAAAAGCTCTTTAAAGATCCCAAATTTCAAATAGTGTATTACAAATAGGAGCTGCAATAGAGAATCTGTTAGCGGAGGTGGGTTTGAGCATTCCTGTATATAGTACAAAGATCCCAAATGGATACAGCAGTCGTTGAAACCGTATCAGGATTAACAGCGGGTATGGTTACCACATTGGTAGCGCATCCATTAGATTTCTTCAAGTTGCGTTTGCAGCTGGACACGTCTAACAAGTCACAGATAGACTCTTTCAAGGCCATCTATCGACACTTGGTAAAAACATCAAGTAATGGGAATACCCTTCAATACGGACGGCTACTTAGAAATATTTACAGAGGTCTAGGACCGAACTTGATTGGATCGACGTCAGCTTGGGGTATGTACTTTGCTTCGTACAGGCAGTACAAAGAACTGATTCTTTGGATTTCAGGACATCCCCGTAACTCGCATCAGAATTTGAGCACATGGAACTATCTAGGTGCCGCATTCGCCGCAGGATGGTCTACCTCTATTGTGACAAATCCAATCTGGGTAATTAAAACTAGGATGATTTGCACCGATCGGGGCTCCAACGGTGCCTATGACTCTATCTGGCATGGAATCAAGCAAATATACAAGGAGAGTGGCGTTCTTGGGTTTTATAGAGGACTTTCACCCGCTCTGTTAAATGTTGCACAAGGTGCTGCACAATTATCAATCTATGACATCCTCAAGAGGTACAAGCTCCGACTGAGGTCATCCGAAGTCAATAACGAACGTTTAACCACATTTGAATACTTGTATTTGAGTGCCATGTCAAAAATGATGGCTACGTGTGTATTTTATCCATTGCAAGTGATACGATCTAGACTACAGATTTCGCAAAGGAAACAAGGTGCTGTCTTCCTTTCACTGAACATGCTCCGGAAAGAAGGTTTTAGAGGTTTCTACAAGGGTCTTGGTGCTAATTTGGGTAGAGTGGTGCCGGCTACTTGTTTAACTTTCGTTGTATATGAAGAGATGAAACACCTTCTCGGTTTGTAGAAATTTCGACCTCCTAACTTTATTGTACAATTAAATGGAACTAAAGGTCAGACAGTACGACAACGTCAGGACATTTGCTCTCATATCCAATACGCATGCGCTTCTCATTCGTTACATTGCCAGCTCTGGTAAGTGCGCAATTGAGTTGGTAGACAAAACTGAGTTCAGGGATGTCAATTACAAACGTATTTCTCCAAGAAAGATAATGGGATTTCTTGGTCTAATCGAAGTAGAAAATGACACGTTTTTGTGTGTCATTACTCAAAGTGTTAAATCGGCGTCTCCTATACAAGGAGAATTCGTTCACAAGATTCAAAGTGTCGAATTTTACTCTTTGACGAATCCAATATGGGATTTCCTTGAGTTGAACTCAAATGGCTTCCCCAACATTGACACAGATCCAAACCAAGATCCTTCTTATGCCCCAAGGATTCCTCAGCACCCATGTTGGGAGCTCAGAAAGTTTTTAGGCGATGGATCCTTTTTCTATTCTACCGATTTCGATTTAACAAGTACCCTCCAAGGTAGAGGGATCGAGATTAGCCATGGTATGAGTGATGACAGTTTTCATATGGACTATATGTGGAACGCTTTTATGATGGAAGGAATCATTCATTTCAAAAACAACTTGGATGAGAGGGCCAAAACAATCTTAGATAGTGACCACTTCTTGACTACCGTTATTCGGGGTTTTGCAGAGAGTTCGGATGTTATGATGGGACACAACCGTGCTAGAATAACCGTTATTTCTAAACAGTCCTGGAAAAGGGCCGGTACAAGATTTAACGTTAGAGGCGTTGACGATGATGGTAATGTTGCTAATTTTGTTGAAACAGAAACTATCATCAACGATGGTAATCAGGTTTTTTCTTTTGTTCAAATCAGGGGCTCAATTCCCCTATTTTGGGAGCAAGATACTGCATTGATTTCTCCAAAGGTACAGATTACTAGAAGTTATGAAGCAGCACATCCTGCATTCGAAAAACACTTTGACCACTTACGAGATAAATATTCATTGATACATTGTGTCAATTTATTGACTGAGACAAAGTCATCTGAAGCTGCTTTAACAAATGCTTATTTAGAACACTTCAAGCCATATAAGCAATCTCATCCTGATTCAGTTTTCTTCACTCATTTTGATTTCCATCAGGAGACAAAGAATACCTATGCAGATGCAGTGAGAGTTATACCAAAATTACATGCATCATTAAGCAATTTTGATTTTTTTTTGTTTGATTTGGAATCAAATAGAGTCATTCTTGAACAGAAGGGTACATTCAGAACAAATTGTTTAGATTGTCTTGACCGGACAAATGTTATGCAACAAGTCATATCGGTCGCAGTATTACGTCAATATCTTGAATCTTTGGGTATAAGAGGCTACGACAGCCTTGAAAACAAACATAGATCATTATGGGCTAATCATGGAGATCAAATATCTCAAATTTATACAGGAACAAATGCATTAAAATCAAGTTTTTCTAGAAGTGGTAAGATGGGATTCGCAGGTGCATTATCGGATGCCACTAAATCGATCAGCAGAATTTACATTAACAATTTCATGGATAAAGGTAAACAACAAGTAACCGATACATTGTTAGGGAAAATCTCCACACAAAAAAAGGTAATGATTTTTGATCCAATTATGGATTATATTCAACAAAAGATATCTCAGTATGAATCAAAGTTCACAACAACAGAGAAAATAACATTGTTAACTGGCACATTTAACTTAGCTGGAGCAAATCGAAATGACGATATCTCAGAATGGTTATTTCCAAAAAAAGGTTTTAGTCCTGACGTTTTTGTTGTTGGATTCCAAGAGTTAGTAGAACTTAATGCTGCAAATATTTTGAAGAACGATGGTTCTAATGGTGACTATTGGAAAAAGCAGGTTCAAAAAACCGTCAGTGAAAACTCAAAAGAAAATTATGTATTATTAAGATACGAATACATGTCATCGCTTCTCATAATGATTCTAGTTAAGGAAAAGCTTGTTCCAAAGGTAACGCAAGTCGAAGGTAAGTCAAAGAAAACAGGCATGGGTGGAATGACTGCTAATAAAGGTTCTGCTGTTATAAGGATGAATGTTGGCTCTACATCTCTATGTTTCGTTTGCTCTCACCTGGCTTCGGGAACCTCAAACGCAGATGAGAGAAATAGCGATTTCATTACCTGTTTCAATGGAGTCCGCTTTAGTAGAAATCGAATGATTAAAGATCATGATTATATTGTTTGGATGGGTGACCTGAATTATCGTATTTCATCTGAGAACTCTACTGTTAGAAGCAAAATTAAGTCTGGTCATTTAGATGATTTGCTTAAATTAGATCAATTGAATTATCAAATGAAGAGGATACCTGAGATGAAATTATTTAAGGAGTTACCAATTGAGTTTCCGCCTACGTACAAATTTGATAAGTACTCTGATGAGTATGATAGCTCAGAAAAACAAAGAGTTCCATCTTGGACTGATCGTATCATTTATTCTGGAAACATGGGATTAACTGCTCATGTTTATGATATAGGATATGACATCAGGTTTTCTGATCATAGGCCTGTGTACAAAGTTTTCACCTCTGTTGTTAAGTTTGTGGATAAGGATATCAAACATAAGTATGTGGATAATATTATTAGAGAATGGAAGTCAACAAATAATGATCAACAAAGTATAGTCAATCTTAATGACGGAGAATTTCATAACGAAGTACGATCAGCCACACCTACTTCACATAAATCGTCGAAGCCCCAATCTTTAAGGTCTCAATCTCAACCTTCAACTAACCTGATCGATATGGAAGAGAATGCGCCTGCTTTACCAAAGAGGAATGTACCTCCATCATATAATTCTGCTGCAGTGAACAACATGATCATCCCTGGCTTAACACCATCTTCGATACAGCAATCACTTGCTTCGCCAGTACAAAATGAATCACCTACAATGTCCAGCTACTCCGTTATGGCACCAACGAAATCTAGAACAGCATCACCTTCTGTTGCAAGTACACCGCCACCTCCTCCACCGAGAAAAGCACTAACCGAAAAATCAGAATCATTTAAAGATAATTCATTAACTTTGGATTCAAAGACGCTTCCACGGACATCAACCTCTAATTCTGAACCACCCAAACATGAAATAGTCAATGATAACCATAATGCATATGATCGCCACACACATGAAAAAATGGCACCTATTGTACCTAATAAGCCAAAAGCATTGAATGAAAGATTTCTGCCTCAGCAAATGTCACAGGGTAACTCCTGGACGGTGATGGCTCCTACAAAAAAGTTGTAATACGAGTTTTTGATTTATGTGTCTAGTAATTTGTTTAGCCAAAGTAATCGTCTAATCACAGTTAACGTTTATTTAAGAGTATAAGTCTAAATTAAACAATTTGTATCAAATCTTTTTGAAAATTTATTCAGACCACTCGCTCTCTTCATCTTCATCAATGTCATCGTCGATAAAATCAGAGCGAGCAGAATCAGAGCCTTCGCTAGCAACGGTATATGTTTTAGGTGGAGTTTTGGCTCTACTTTTTCTCACTCTTGGTGCAACTTTTACATTCTCATCTGAACTGAGCTCAATATCAGAAGAATCAAGTTTTTGAGTCTTTTTAGCGACTAGCTTCTTGGGTGCTTTTTTGGTGCCATTTGTGGTTTTCAATTCAGGCTCAGGTTTACTAAATGCTGAAAAGGCGGAATCAAAATCGTCTAAAGTGATTGTTTCCTTTCTTGGCTCAGTGTTTGTTGCTGTTGATTCTTTTGGTTCAATTTTTACTTTCTTGCTTTTCGGCTTTTCAGTTGCTTCTCCAATTTTGAGCTTTTTAGGTGCTTTTTCTTTGATTGCGGTCTTTGTGATCCTTTTTCTCTTTGCGCTTTTCTTTTTTGAAGGATCTGTAGCTAACGCTAACCTTGCTTCTTCGTCTTCTTCCAAAAACTTTTTCCATTGCTCTAGGAAAGCCTCTAAATCTTCGTTCCACAAGTCTTTCGGAGACTTTCCCAATAATATACTTAACTGCTCCTCCTTTTCTCCTTTGATACTTAACAACTTTTCATATCTTTCTCTTGTTAAAGACCAAATTTGCATTCCAAGTAAATAATCGTAGTATTGAGATATATTGACCTTGTTATTAACAAATAGGCCGTTGTCTTCTTCTTCTCCCGCTGTCCCTTCAACTTCCTCTTCTTCTTCATCAGTATTTCCTGATTTTACGTGTAGGCTTTCAAGGTTGACAATCTTTGATTGTTTGTCAATTGCCGGGAAATCTAATGTACGCAGCTCATCAATTAACACACTTCTTTTTTTGTTGCCTACAGTTAACTCCTTGTCTATTATCATTTTAACAAATCGAGCTTGAGATGTGATTTTTTGTAATTGATTGGTAAATTCTGCCACCATATGATCTTTTCTTTTTTGATAGTATTCCAATCTCACAACAAAATAGTCTTCAATTATCTCTGTAGGCTTGTTATACCTTTTAATTCTACCCTTTGGATCAAAAGCAACCATATTTGACGTTGCAATGGACGATGTGAGTTTGAATCTCTCATGCAATCCAATTCTTCTTGTTTTAGCCATTTCCTCATCTGATAGTTTGATAATGAATTTGATGCCAACACCATGATCTTCTTCCATATCTTTGATCCATGCTTTTTGTTTATCACTACCTGAAAGACCTTGTAGCAAAAATTCTTTCATGGTAATGGTCCACATTCTAGCAGGGAGTTCTGTAATTTCTAAAGTATTATCATCGACTTCCTGAATGATACCGTGTACCTTGTAACGGTCTTTAGCTACATCTTTGACAATCGTTCCTTCCCAACCTTTGAACCAAGGAATCATATCCTCCATTGCTTTATCTTCCATCAACAGACGAATATTATTAACAATATCAATAGGATTGTACGGAGGAATATTGGTACTCCAGCCTGAACCAATACCGTCGCCTCCATTAACTAATAACATTGGGATAATTGGTGCGTACCACTCTGGCTCGACTGTTTGTTCATCATCTTGCAAGTAATTTAATAATGGATTATCTAATTGATTGAAAATAGTTCTGGTAATTGGAGATATTTCAGTAAAAATATATCTTGCAGCAGCAGCGTCTTTACCACCAGAAGCTCTAGAACCAAAACCACCATGTGGAACAAGAATGTTCAAGTTATTAGAACCAACAAAATTTTGTGCTAAGCATATAATTGATTGCATTAAAGAAGCATCACCATGGTGGTAACCTGTATGCTCAGATATGTATCCTTCTAACTGAGATACTTTAATTTCATTTCTCAAATTACGTTTGTAACAACCATACAAAATCTTTCTTTGGGAAGGCTTGAAACCATCCATAACCGATGGGATTGATCTAATGTTATCAGCCATAGAGAATAAAATTAGTTCTTTATTGATAAACTCGGAAATTGGAATATCACTTAGGGTAGGATCTAAGAAAGTACCAGGTTGAAAACCTTTTAACCAATCTTTACGAGCATCTGCCTTTTTTTTTGAGAATGCCAAATCCAAGCATTCTCTGTCTTGCTCTCTTAAAGCATTGAAATTCTTCAAGTGTGTGTCTAGCTGACCAAAGTATTCTCTCATTTCTTGTGGTGAGGAAGTACCCAAACCCTTATAATACTTCTGCTTATATGAACAACTTTTACCTTCTGTATCTCTCCACTGTTCATATTCAGGCATATTATAAAAAGGAATGGTTTTTCTTCTGTTTGGGCCACTCATGACTGTAATTTTAACAATTGGAGTGATAAACTCTATTAGAAAATTTGGAACCTCTAAAAGACCTGGAAAGGATATCTCTAGAAAATTGATTACTAAACCTTTGATATGAGAACCGTCGTGATCTTGATCTGCCATAATCATTATACGACCATATCTAAGAGAATTCAAGTTGTCTAATGTATATTGCTTTTTATGTTGTAGTCCCATAATTTGCTTGATTGCTTGCACTTCTTGATTTTTCATTATTTGATCTGCACTTGCTTCTCTAACGTTCAACATTTTACCTCTCAAAGGAAAGCATCCATAATAATCTCTGCCAACAACAGCAAGACCTGCAACAGCTAATGATTTAGCAGAATCACCTTCTGTTAAGATCAAAGTACATTTGTGTCCATCTTTAGTTCCTGCTTTATTGGCATCTTCAAGTTTTGGATAACCTGTAATTCTATTTTTTCTTGTACCATCATTTTTTTTTAAAGCTTTATCTGCATTAGCGGCAGCAATGTCCAAAACTTGATCCAAAATACCACAAGTTAAGATTCTTTTGATAAACTTCTCTGGAAGTTCCAGTTTTTTACCCCCAAACTGAGAGGGTCTGGTTGTTAATTGTTCCTTTGTCTGAGAAGTAAAAGCCGGATTTTCAACCAAACAATTAATGAATAAAAACATATTCGTCTTAATTTGAAAAGGTTTTATAATAGCTTTTTTGTTCTTCTTTTTGATGTTTTCCATAATTTCTTTGACAATTAAATTAGAAACCATATCCACATGAGTGCCACCACTTGTAGTTGCAATAGAATTAACAAAGGAAACTTGTTGAAAGTTACCATCCGACATGGAAAACGCAATTTCCCATCTATCATTTATTACTTCGTGTACAATTGTTGGCATTTTTTCAGGAATATAAGGTGTCGGTGTTGAATTTTCAGAGTCTTCATTTTCTAGTTTTATTGGAGCTGGCCTGTTTTCTTTACCTAGTTCAATTGCCTTGACGTATAGCTCAACATACTGCTTAAAATTATTGATTTTCAGCGGAGCACCATTTAGTGTAACCTTGATGCCTCTTACCGAACCACAAATATCGTAGACTCTTCTTTTTAGTACACCTAGAATATCATCATCGAGAGAGTCCATTTTGAACTTTGACAAATCTGGCTTGAAGGTAATTTGAGTAAACTCAGCCTGCTTTTTGTATTTTACAATTTTTGCTTTACCTACTTCAGACATATTGTTTCTCCATATTTGAGTATACTCAAATCCGTTTGTTTTGTCAGCTGTATGCACGGTAAATTCAGTTGAAAAGATATTACATAGCTTAGCACCATAACCATTTCTACCCCCAGTGACCTTCTTTTGGTCATCATCATAATTCGAAGACGTAAGTAAATTACCAAAGATCAATTCTGGAATATACATTTTTTCCTTTGTGTGTATCTCCACTGGAATTCCTTTACCATCATTTTTGACAGAAACGGTATTAGTTTCTGCGTCAATTTTCACGTCAATTTTCTTCATAGAAGGATCTCTGATTTTGTTGTCTGCTGCATTGACTAGAATTTCGTCAAATATCTTAAAAAGGCCCGGAACAATTGATACTGTTTTCTTTTCCATGCATTGCGTTGAATCGTTATAAACCCACTGCTCGGATTCGTACTTTTCCACGGATCCAATATAAGTGTCGGGTCTCTTCAAAATATGCTCCAACTGAGAAAGCTTTTGGTATTGATCTGAAGCAGACCCACTTTTATTTGACACCTTTGCTTTCTTTGGTGCAGGAGCATTATCGCTCAACTCAAAATCACTTTCACTTTGACTCATTACAAACTATTAGTACCTTTATTCTCCAAATCTTGCTCACAAGAGATGAAAATGCAAAGCTTTAATGCAACAACTCGAAGCACAAGAGAAAGAAGAGATGTTTCAGCAAATCAAATCCTTTTAACGCGTATCAAAACAAAACAAAAAAAAATATTGATGAATATTCATACATTGTCATGCTCATGGAGTTGTTAAATTTACTCTTTGATGGCATCATTACAAATTTGGCCTGGTGTACAAGGCCAAAAAAAAGTCTATTAAGGATACAAACATGGTCAGTAGTAATCCAATATATGTTTGATGGTAAAATCTTTGATTTTAGGAACTGGGATCTCATCAATGTAGAAGACCATACCATTTTCATCAATACGTTCTCTGTCTTTCTCGTCCATGGTGTAAATTTCTACAACATTTTCTTTAATTAAGTCAATAAGATCTTGGAAGCTCTTTTGGATTTGTAGTGCTTGCTCCATTTTGTTTCTTCTCACAAGAGCTTCAATTAATCTAATTGCTTCCGGCTCAGTGTTTTCAAGTCTTTCAAGCATACGACCAACAGAGCGGATTAAATACTCCTCTTCGTAAATTGTACCCTTCTTACCTCTTGCTTTCTTTCTTTCTTCTCTTCTCTTATTTTTGGCAGTTCTTCTTGAAGCGCCTGTTTTGGCAGTACCTCCAGTCTTACCTGTATACCTTGTGAAAAAAGATTCTTTAGTTGAAGTCTCCGATGCTGCTATAGAAACGTTGTCTGGGGTATCCGCATTGTCCGCATCACCGTAGAAAGCATATGGATCTTCTAGCTTTTTGGCTCTCAATTCTCGTAATCTTTTTATTTGCGACTCAGTTTGGCCCTTGCAGTCTGCAACAAGTTCGGCAACTGTTCCAAACCCTTCGCCAATTGATACGTCAACAACACTCTCGATCAAGTCTGGCTTGCCTTCCATCAAGCAAAGTTCAATTGCTTTCGCATATTGGTAGTCCTTACCATAAAGCTCCAATGCCTCGTTGATGTTGCCCAAATATTTATAAGAGATATAGGCGGCGGATGAGTAATTATGAATATATGTCAAATTAGTGACAAGTTGCTGACAAATATCTTCGAGTTTATGCTTCAGCTCAGGTCTCAAAACTAAGGATATTGCTTCCTGCCATTTATTCCCATTGATATAATCTTCAAGTGCATCATCATAAAGCCCTAATTTTTCGTAAGCCAAAGCAGCATCAACGTAATGAACCTTGTCATGTAAATAATTTGCATAATTCTTCAAAATCAAGTTGAAATTATCTTCATCGTATCTATACAATTTCAAGGCGTGTTTGTATAGTTCATGGTCTATGATAAAATCGACAACTTCTTCTTTAATTTCGGGCCTCTCAGATTGTGGAATTTGAATTAGTGAATCAAGTGCCTTTTCAAATTTCTTCAAATAGGTATCAACCATTACACGTTTCCTCAAATCAGATTGCTCATAAAGACCTTGTAAAAATGGTAGATACTCCTTTGGATCCTTTTGACTTTGTTGTGCCACCACAAGGGCCAAAGGAATGTCATAAATACCTAGAGCTTCTTCATAAAGTCTATTCACGTCTAGCAAAAAGCATAAATGTTGAATCGATTTTTCAATTTCACTGTTATCAGAAAAGGAAGATATCAATAATAAAGCTTCTTCAGATCTAGGAGGCTTTTGACAAGCGTAAGCAGTAATGATAGACTGTAAGTATTTAGCTTTGTATCTCTCTGCCATGAGTACATTAAGAATGGCATCACAAATTTTACGAATCTTTTGTTCACCAAATGCCTTCTTTTCTTTTTGAATTTTGAGCCTATCCATACCATTAGTGACTTGATTAATTGAAGTTTCCTCTGTTTTACTTGTTTCTCTATACTTTGTTTGGCAAACATCCTCCTCCAACAAGCAAGACATGAAAAGATCCAAATACTCAACTTTTTCTAATTGCAAAACAAAACTCTCAACGTTATTAAAAAACTCAGTTGGATTATAGTCATGTAAAATGTCTAAAGAAACTCTATGCGTACGACAAGTTTGAAAAGCAGAACTGTAGTCTTTTTTCATGATCGCTTTACGAACATCACCCAAAACCATGATACGAGGATAGAAAGTTTCCAGGTTACCACGAGGTGCTTGTAAAACAACTGCTGACTTTGTCGGCATTGATGTTACCAATAACGAACCTCTTTCAATCATACGAACTCGCTCGTCATGACTATTGACAGATTCTTGCTGTTCATTATCTAAAGACAAATCAGTTGTGTTGAAAAGGTTGGCATTATTGTTCAAGTGAATAAACTTCAATTGCTGCTGAGCAGTGGTAAAAAGAAGATAAGAATCAGTTACCAGCATTGAAGTCACACCCTGTGAAACGAGTTTAGAGTTGACAAATAACTTCCCGTTGGCAGCAAGACCAAATAATGTGGTTTGAGGAGGCGCATACTCATCATCAGTAACGAAAACATCACATGCAGCATATATATTACAAAATTGAGGGAACTGGTTGATGAATTCAGGTTCATCGCCGATGAGTTTATGAACACCACCGTCCATGGTCTGATAAGTAAGGTAGTCATAAGTTGAGTTTGTTTGAAGTGAAATGACCTTAAAAGGAGAAACTAGGACAATGTTTACTATTGTTGGTGATGCTAAATCGGAAATGTCAAGTTGAACAATAGTTGATTTGTTGTCAGAATCTAATAAAACATGTGCAGAATGATCACCAACGATGGCTATTTGTCTCAGTTCACCTACTGAAAGAATATCATCCACACCCATTTTTGAAACGATTTTTGGTGATTGGATTAAACCGTTGACAGCCTCGTATTTTGTAAAGTAGACGGCATCTACAGTAATGATACCAAAAATCTGATTACTGAGTGAAACTGCCATGTGCTTAATCGGCTCATCAACCTCAACTTCTCTATAAGACATTGGCGGTGGAACATTGGCAACTGAAAATGGAGTCATCATGCATGTAGTTCCATCAGCGACAAGTGTCATACCATTATCAAATGGTCCCACAGTTGGACCACTTATAATTTGATATGTCATATCAACAATTTCAATATAGTCAGGACCCCCGATTAGTAATTTGAAAGGCTTTTCTGAATGAAATTTCATAAATTTGATGTGCTCTCTTGTTGAGAGGAAGATCTCTTGTTTTAAATACCAATGGTAATTCTTTGTTGACCAAATTTGAACAGAGTTATCAAGCTGAATCGCCAATATCTCTGATATAGAGGACCAAGATATAGAATGGATGATTGTTCCAGGTGGTAAACGTGAAGTAAACTCGCCACGACGCAAACCATTCTTTTCAAAGAAAATAACGTCAGTGACTTCCTCACCTATTTCTGGTTCGTATCTTGTCTGTGTAGATGCAATCCTTGAACCTTGTGGTCTCCAGGACAAGTTACCGTCTTGACCATCAACAGCTTCGGAGCAAGAAATTAACTCACCCTCTCTGGAGTAAACTCTGATTGCTCTTCTCAAAACCTCTGGCTCCGGTTCTTCTACCAATGAAATAGCAAAAAACATACAATCTCCTCTCCAAGTGATACGACACTTTCCGTCATCGAATTTAGACAAGTGACCACGTTGTAGATCCTTAACAGTAGGGTCTCTAAGAATAGCAGCATCAGAATCAATGTTCATACCAGAGTTTTTCAATGCCGCTCTTTCCCTTTCTAGTTGTTTAGCACCTCTACCTTTGAACTGAGTTTCCTTTGACCCCCAACCCACAGACACTTGGTAGTCTACCTCCAAGTCGGTAGGATTTATGAATTGTTCTGCAATTGGTTCTAGCAGCCTTGATAACATAATCAAATTGTTTTCTTTAGTAACAGCGACCAGACACTCTTCATCTAAAGACCACTGAGCGCCTTTTAAGCCTACGTCAATAGATCCCACTATCTCAATAGTGGTTGAATCAGGGTCTGGGTTCACAGGATCGTAGGTCGCCAGAATGATATCACCCTTTTCAAACACAAAAATTAGCTGATAGTTGTCTGTAAAATGTGCAAAAGACAACAACGTGTCATCTAACTGTACTGGGACTGAAGCTAGGACTTTATTAGCACCAGACTTAACCATCTGCTGCACTTCATAAAGGGCAAGCTCTCTAGACCCCAAAAGAATTGTGATTGTATCAGAAAAAACATCAAACACAGTGTCAACAAGCTCCAAATCTGGATGTGTCACCGGACTAACGTTGATCCTCCCCTTGTTTAATATACAGAGGTTTTTCATTGGTACTATACTACAGTATATGGTTTATGACAGAAATAAAATTTAAAAAATTTTTCAGTACTTTTAAATATTTACAGATGCTCAGGAAGTAGTAGCTAAGAAGATTATTTTGAAGTCATATGAGACTTGAAACGAGCGTTGACGACGTTCCAGTCAACACAACGTAGAGAATTTTCCAGGTATTGGCATTTGCCAAAAACACCGTAGTCTCTTAAGTAGAACGCAGGATTTGAAGGGATTCCAAAAAGAGGAAAACCTATTAAGTCAATTGGCTTTATTTCTTGAGCCTCTTCAATGGAAAGGACCTTATCTGTGTCATTTTCCTTACGGTTGAACACCTTGTTAGACATGTGTTCTCTCATGGCAGAGATCTGACCACTAGTAAGCTCTGTTGGCGTACCGTTGTTGTAGGTGTTGACAATAGCCAAAGACGCTGTATTTTTGAAAAAGTCCGTGGAGTTTTGCTCTGAAGTGATTACTCTAAGAACAAGCCAAG
This sequence comes from Saturnispora serradocipensis, assembly GCA_030570415.1. Taxonomy (NCBI): domain Eukaryota; kingdom Fungi; phylum Ascomycota; class Pichiomycetes; order Pichiales; family Pichiaceae; genus Saturnispora; species Saturnispora serradocipensis. The sequence goes on along the minus strand of JAJLVS010000003.1, from coordinate 431,565 downwards.
TGTATCCGTTACCTTGCAAAGCGTTAGCAGAAGCCATGAACAAGGTGACAAATTCTTCCAATGACCCAAACGACTTGCTGATCTTCTCGATGAGTTCCTTGTCGAGGGCAGCAGACTGTGCAATATCAGTGTAATTAGGTGTTGACAGCAGTGCAGATCTGGCAGGCTGCAAAATTTTGTTGGTCTGGTTGTTCTTTAACGAAGAGAAGAAGTGGGTGAGGTTGTAAAGAGCAGATGCTGAGTTGAATGCAAGTGAGTCTCTAGGGTCCAGTGCCGACTCCTTCATCATGTCGTGGTACTGTGCCAGCGAGCTTGACTTCTTACTCACAATGGTTCTGAAATTGGCATTGATAGACTCTTCAATACCAAATTCCAGATCTTCGATGTGTTTATCCACCTGTTGATACCACACGTCGTTGACTGTATTTTGAGAAAAGAGACCTTTAACACCTAAATTTTGTGTTGAATTTCCCTCTAACAACTCCAGAACTGGTTTACCGAGCTTTACGGTCTCTTTGGCAGTGGAATATAAGCGTTGCATACCCTGTAAATGCCACAACTGGGTTCTTTACTACCAATTCGGTCAACAGAAGGAGAAAAAATTTATAAAATTTTAAGTTTTTCGCCAATTCGCGCGTTCCGACCCTTTCCCCCCTCAAAAAGAATGGGAAAAAGAGTGGCAAAATTTTTAGTGTTGTCTTTTAATTAAACAACAAGAGGTTAGAGAGAGCATATATAATGGCAGAGACCGCAGAAGCCGACGTTGATTCCATCATCGACAGACTCCTTGACGTGCGTGGATCACGTCCAGGTAAACAAGTGACGCTCGCCGAAAGCGAAATCAAGTACCTCTGTACGAAGGCCAGAGAAATATTTATCCAACAGCCAATTCTACTTGAATTGGAAGCGCCAATCAAGATCTGTGGTGACATCCACGGACAGTACTACGATCTCCTCCGTTTGTTCGAATACGGTGCGTTTCCGCCGGAAGCGAACTACCTCTTCCTTGGTGACTATGTGGACAGAGGTAAACAATCGTTAGAAACGATCTGCCTCCTTTTAGCATACAAGATCAAATATCCAGAGAATTTCTTCATTTTAAGAGGTAACCACGAATGTGCATCGATTAACAGAATCTATGGGTTCTACGACGAATGTAAGAGACGTTATAACATCAAACTTTGGAAAACGTTTACCGATTGTTTTAATTGCTTACCTATTGCTGCCATCATTGACGAAAAGATCTTCACAATGCACGGTGGTTTATCCCCAGATTTGAACACCATGGAACAGATTAGAAGGGTCATGAGACCAACTGATATACCCGATGTCGGTTTGTTGTGTGATCTTCTTTGGTCAGATCCTGACAAGGACATAACAGGATGGAGTGAAAATGATAGAGGTGTTTCATTTACCTTTGGTCCCGATGTGGTATCAAGATTTCTCCAAAAACATGACATGGATTTAATTTGTAGAGCCCATCAAGTTGTGGAAGATGGTTACGAATTCTTTTCAAAGAGACAGCTAGTAACCATTTTCTCAGCACCAAATTACTGTGGTGAATTCGATAATGCTGGTGCCATGATGTCCGTCGACGAAAGTTTACTATGCTCCTTCCAAATTTTGAAACCTGCTGAAAAGAAAAAGTACCCGTACCCAAATCAGGCTGCTCAAAATAAAAAGAAATCTGTTAAATAATCACTTAATTATCGAGTTCATATCTTCCTGTTTTATCATTATTATTTAACTAGAGATTAAATGAAATAAACTAAACTATCTTTTACTTTTTTTTTTGTTTTCCTATTGGAGATGACTTCACTATCTTATGTTTGGTTCACATCTTTTCAACGTGTCTGTTTGATTATTCATCTTTGTAAAGGTTAGGCGTTTATTATCTCCCCATCCTTTTTTTATTACTATATTTTTATTATTATTATTATTATTATTACTATTATGATTATTAGTATCTACTTTCATCTCTGCTTTTTATGTTTTGTGTATCAACATTTCGTTATACAACTAGTCTTTCAACTTCACCTAGTTTTTTTTTGTTTACTATATATCAACTCTTGATAATTGCTGAGGGCTTTGAATTAAGGTAAAAGTTAAAAATTTATGGTAATTCTATATCTAATATATCAGTTTCATTCTATTACAAAACTTGAATCATCTTAATCAACCTTGAATAGTATTATAACCTTTGCACTCACAAATATGAGCATTTCCTTTAACTATTATAAGGCTAGGAATAAACTTTTCAAAACATCATTGGTGTCCAAATGCTGCTTATACTCAGTATCAGCCAATATTTGAAGCTCTTTCTGAATATCTTCACTACTTAGTACATCAATGCCACCTTTTTCATTAACTTTTCGCTTCCACTTAACGAGCATTTCTTTAACTAATTTGTTGGCCTCGAATATATCATCCTTATCAAACTTCATTAACTTTTTTGCTCTTTCTTGGTGCTTTTCATCATCCAGTTCGTTAGATCTTCGTTTTGCTTGATTAATGATTTTACTTGGAAACTTAACTAGTTGAGCAACGTTGATACCAAAGGACTCATCACTAATTCCCGGTTCGACCTTGTAAAGTAAAACTATGTTATCTTCCGTCATTCTCTCGTCATTTAGATTTGCATCAACCTGTGCAACAACATGAAGGTTAAATATGTTTTTATGAGTTTCTGCCAATTTGGTAATTTCATGAAAATGTGTAGCAAACAGTGTAAATGGATGGATTTCATTTGCAATGTGAGAACTAATGGACCATGCCAAGCCAAATCCATCGTATGTACTTGTACCTCGTCCAAGTTCATCAACAATAACAAGACTGTTACTACTCGAAGCCTTTAAAATATTTGACATTTCTAACATTTCAGCCATAAATGTTGAGACACCTTTCAATTGTGAATCTGATGCACCAACTCTAGCTAAAATAGCATCGACAATGGCTATTTCACTATCTTCGGCACATGGTAACAAGCATCCAACCTGGTTCATTAGACAAATAACACCAATAGTTCTAATATACGTAGATTTACCACCCATATTTGGGCCTGTAATGATACCAAATTCTTTCTCTCCTTTCTTGAAAGAGTAATCATTTGGAATGAAAACCATGTTTTCTATCTGCTCTAAACAAGGGTGCCTAGCATCCTTGATTTCGATTTTCCTTTCTTCCTCATTTAATCCGTAAATCCTCTTTGGTCTAGTATAAACTTCTGGTGCTAACGCAGAAGCTTGTGCAAACGAAATAATAACATCTAATGAAGAAAGTAGAGCTGAAAGATCTGTAAATGCTGGCTTGTATGTCAAGCCAATCTCAACAATTTTAGAAACAATCTCCCTTTGCTGTGCAGCGTATTGTTCACTTAATTTACTGTGCTCATTATTTAAAGATGTCATCTCGTTTGTTGTCATCATAACACCAGCTTTAATTTGTTGTAATTGTTTATACTGGGATTTACCTCTTATCAATCCAACAGAGTTTGGCATAACTCTCATTATCCAACCATGTTGATCTTTAAACTCAAACTTAATTTGTTTATCCTTTTCAGCTCCTAATTCGTCTGTCACTTTCTCGAATTCCGACTTCATCTCCTCCATTGTTTCACTCAATTCTTCCTTAAGCTGTTTCAAAATTGGATCATAATCTGGGTTGACTTGTATCATATTTGATGAGTACGATGCAGATGTTGCGTTGTCTAAACTCTCCATATCAATCGTTTCCTCTATTAGCTTGACAAAGTTTTCAAGTGCTTCATTTTTAATGATTAAGCCATCAAGCCACCACTGTTTAATTAACAAAATCGGGTTAAATTCCTCTTCTCCGTTGACCTTCTCAAACTCGCTAATTCCTTCTTGCAAGATTCTAATACCATCTCCAAGTTTTCTAACAAATTGATACATCCTGACAAGCTCATCTAAACCTTGGAATTTACGTGAAGACATTGAAATTCTCTTAAGTAGCCTTGAAATGTCTGGAATATGTTGTAGAAAATCAGTCTGAAGTAAACCAAATGTCATAGAATTTTGTAAAAACCATTCAACAACAATTTGTCTCTTTGTTATTTCATCCTTATCAACGATTGGTTGTTTCAACCACTGCGATAATAACCTTGATCCCCCTGCACTTTTACAATAATTCAAAAGCCCGTACAATGATGTCTTTTTTGATTCGGCGTTACCTGTACCAACCATTGGAAATAAGTTTAATGCTCTGACAGCTGCTAAATCCAACTTGACAAAATTGTCTGGATCATACTTTTCAACAACAAATTTTCCCACATCATCACTCTTACTAATCAAATGCAGGTATTCAATTAGTGCATTAGCGCATGATTGACCGACGTTCAAAGATGATAACTCGGTTGTTGCCAAAACATGTTGATTGCCAGTCAATGTGACCAATGTTTGCTCCAAATGCTGAGTGTTGAATGCACTCATTTTTACATTAGTGATTGTAACATCATCTTTTATCTTTTCAATGAATTTCTTCAAGTCTAATTCGTTTCTCTGTTGATCAGTGTATTCAGGCATAATACATTCTTTGATACCTTGTTGAACCATGATAAATCCACAGTTTGAGTAATTATCAGTGTCACTAAATTCACAAATTCCAATAGATTTGGTTTCAGAGTCATAAAATGATAATCCAATTCTCTTCCCATCAGACGCAGAAGATGTTATTTTAAGAGCACCAATGATTGGGATTGTAGATGAACTCATTTGAGAGTCATCGTTATTATTATTGATATATAATAAGTCTTCAATACCTTCAATGTTACCTGGAGATCCAGTTGATAATAAAGACCAGTTTTTATCAAATATTTCAACTTTGAATCCCTGCTCTAAGACATACACTTTCAAAAATCTGGACAACCTCATTCCAGTTAAGTCAAGGTAGTTTACCGTTACTTTCCTATCTAGGTTTCTGGGATCTGGGATTGGATCTGTTGATTTAACGCATGAGGACGATCCAAAAATAAACTGACCAGCTTCTGCTGCATCATCTCCAAATAATCTATAATAATTCGAATCTTTATCTCCAGGACATACAACTACTCTTAAAGTCCTGTTGCTAGCTGGATCCAGTCTGATGTATGATCTAAACAATTTCTCTCTCTCCTTTTCACTAAGACCCATGTTAATTCTGGTGAGATGTAAAATAAGTAAGCAGTTGATACAGGTGAAACTTTAGGAAAATGAGACGCGTCTTGATAAAAGTATTAAAATCAATAAACGCGTTCCACGATTGACTCAGTGTCGGTGGGGTTAAATGTTTGTTAGTTAAATAAGAACTGAACATATTGTGCTCTTGTCAATTGAACTAGTACCATTTATCTTTTCTGTTAATTTGTTATACTTTGTCTTTTTTGATTAGTCAAATGCATTATTTATTTGCAATGGTTGCTGTCTGTAATGATAAAAGCAAATCTAAGTAACACAAGTAAGTAATAAACACAAATTGTTTGTTGTAGTGTGTGATACTTCCAGAGTTCCTTACTCAAATCGTCAGTTATAAATTAAGTATAAATTGAATATAAAATCAAATATGTCGACTATTTATATTATTTCGAATTATGGATTAGTTCTTGACTATTTTCTTGATTAGTAGTACTGAACGTGTTGATTGACTTTGGGAATGGTTTGCATTACCGACGCATGACGATTTATTTGTGAATAATGTTTGTATTCATGTCTCACGCTCATTCCTAACAAATCTCTACAACATCTTATTATTAATATGCATGTTCCAAGATCAGTTAATATTATGATGTACTCAGATTTCATCAGTGTAAGATGATAATTTTCAAAATGTTTAACGATTAAAAAGTGTTTTCACTCAAAACATGCCAAACCTGTTGCTGTCTCGAGATATTGGCGCCTTTGTAAACAGCAGTTAAGGTTTTAGCGTTGTTTTCTTGTCTGGTAATGTTTATGTTCAAAACCTTGTTGTGTAGAAGCAATTCAAATCGAAGCACATTCTTTTGAGCCAAATATGTTGAAAAAGGGGTCAAGTGGTTTCAGATATTTTGCAGTCTTAGGGCAAGATTCGGTATTCAATTCTTCATAAAAAACGAAACAAAAGGGCATAGTATGCACAAGCCCTTTTGCTGCGTAACACAGATTAAACAGAAGTGACTATACATTTTGTCTTGAATGTTAGAAAGATGATTAATATAAATTTACACAACAACAACAATTGTTGTCGTTATGCTGGTATGAAGAAAAACAAATTACAAGTTATACACGAAAAACCAATGGTGTGATGATGTTGGTGATAAAAAGGGCGGCTCAGTATCCAGGAGACCCTTTAACGAATGAAAAAGGAAGCATAATATGTTCTTCCTAAGGAGAAGTATGATTATATGAGGACAAAAAATCAAAAAATAAGTCAAACAGAAATATGACCTTTTGAAATTCGAACTATTCAAAACGATTTGACTTAAACTTATTCTTTTGTCTACCCCCATATTTTTCATAAACATACAAACCTATGGCAACGTTGAAAAGTCCGACAATACCTGTAAAATTAATTGATTTTTCCATCATGAGTAAAGAAACCCCAATGATGACAATTCTTTTAAGCATAGCGGCAATACTATAACTAACAGTGGACAATGCACCTAATATGTGAAAAGCCAGTAAACTCTGGGTAAAGTAAGACACTCCATTGATGATTAAAAGAGTCCATGGAATAAGCAGATAGTGAGGTGTATGATCTTGTGCCACAATCTGAGTAACAGGACTACTCAAGGAAGTTATAGCCACATACTCGTTTGATAAATGTGAAAATAACAATGAAGGTAGCTCATAAGTGATGAATGCTGGTATTGAGTAAAGTAAGCCAAAAATTGAACAATACATTAATGTAGTGAGTTTGTCCGGAACAGATGCCTTTTCAGTTTTTTCAATTGACAAGTCGTACGGCCTGCTATTATACTCATTAGTTTTATATTGTGCTTCTAAGTCAGCGGTGCTGTCCCCACTTGAGAGTATGTTAAGTTGTGAAGATGATAGTGCAATTTTGGCTAAATTTGTTTTCTTTTGCACAGTGTAAGGATTACCCATACTCAAGACATGCTTTGCGTATATGGAACCTGAAGCAAACACGGCGGTTGCCAAAAATGCAAATAGGGTACCCTTGAAAAATTCATGTTCTTCTTCAATGGTATCCATAATCAATTGATAAATGAAGGAGGCGACATTGACGCCACCAAACTCCGGATCTCTCTCCATTGCTTTAAGTTGTTGCGAATATACGGAAGTGTTCCCTGAACCGCCATATTGTGATATCATTATCATCATGACACCAACAACCAATGGACAAAGAGAAAAGTACGTTTGTAGTGGGAACTTGACTCTATAGTAAATTCTATAGCCTAAGACAATGAACAAAGGACTCAATGCTCTAATAGATGCCACTGTTGCCACAGAACAGGCCGAAGTTGCTGCCAAACTAAACACCTTTCCAACAAATTGGAATGTGCCCATAGGGAAAAACGTTTTGAAATGTTGTTTATTCAGTTGCAAATTTTGGCTAGGAAAAGTGCCTGTAGGGAAGCAACTTTTGATATGCTCGAATTGTGGTCTTTTTAGTATCCAAATGGTAGCACATCCTAGTACTATGTTGAATAGAAACTGGAATTCTCCAACAAATACGGGGTAGTCAAATTCATTAAGTATCACCTTATTTAATTGAGAGGTAAGGGAAGACACTGCGTACCAGAACAAACAGCATCCTATCACCTCCAACTTTGAAAGTGAACTGCTTGTCATTCCTATCGTCTTTATCGTAACAGCTCTAAATATAAATACTATCTATACAATCGTGCAAAATTTTTTCATCTCATTTATCAGTATAAGGCTACTTTTAGAAGAAGTGTAAATACCAGATTTCTGCCTGGACAATGTCCAAAACTGCATCGGAAGGATATCATTGTCATTGTTGCTTTTTTGCTTCCATTTGAGCTGCCACGACACGCTCCTTAAAAGAAGGGTCCAACATGGACAAAATATTCGGAAGAATGCCCAGCAATACTGTAGCACCAACAGCAACCATCAGCCACCTGTTGCTTAACACATACCCAATAACCGGGATGTCCTTGAAAAGTCGGTTGGATTCCTCATCTTCGGTGTTATCTTTCCTGAGAGATACCAGTTCAATGCCCAAAGACGGTCCATTGATATTTATTTCAATAACGGGACCGTCACGATCAACAATGTTCAAAGGAAGACCTGGTTGCTTGACATGGCTGTAAGTGCCTAGCTGGACAGCGCTAAATTTTGTGCTATGGGTGTTGTCACTGGTTTCCAATAAAAAATTGGATGTCTTCATGAACACCAGATCCTGCGACTGAAAATGGTATTTGTATGAAGCGTTTATCAGCGGAAGCTCCATCTCATAGATACCTTCCTCATTTGGGTGATATCTTCTCATTGGAGTTCCATGTTCACTCATATTTGTTACTAATAATTTGTTTCTAGTTGGATCAAATTGTAAACCTTTGTAGTGATTCACACCATTGCCATCAACGAAAGTGAAGTCTAGTAAGAACCGCCCCATATCTGTTGCCAAAGTACATTGAATGCATACTAACAACACCCACAATCCTCTCATTTTATTGAACCCTGGATATAAAAGGCGGGTTTCAAGTTGACAAAAATTTTCCTCCTCTAAGTGATTCTTCTTTCTTCACTCATTTGGAATCGTATATATTGTAGGGCGGTTAATGCCATTATTAGATTGCCATCCTCTACAACGATTCCTAGACAGAAGTTTCCTTTGGGACCTAATCATACTGGGACGCCAGCTTTCTCAGGATAGAGGTACCAATGAACACATTTTTTTAAATGTAGCGTAGAATTAGAGTAATATTTACAGATAAATATTATACAGAGGTAGAATTAAAAGCCAAACTGGTTTTTGGTATAGTTCATCGGCGGGATCTCTGGGTGCCAAACAGCGCTAAAGCTGTGTGGTTGTAACTTATATTGATTATTCTCGTATTGGATTTCAAGAACAGCACCAAGATTGCCCTGTGCATCACAATAGTTTGGAGCACTGAATACGGTGATCAACTTACCGTTGTGCTCGAAAAGGTAACCGTTTTGTCTAACTTCATGAGAACGAATAACATATTTGAGGTTGTTACGTTCAAGGAATTTAGCAGTGACGTCTGGTCCAAACTGCATGCCGATACCTCTTTTCGAAGGGGAGAATCCATCATCTGGTTGCGGATCAGTCCAAAGCAGTTCCATCTCAAGACCTTCCTTTGGTGGTTGCTTGCTTTTGAACCTATCAATAGACCTAATATCTTCTAATGTTACATTATTTTCACTGAACAAACCACCATGCATAACAATGTACTCTCCACCAATGACTGTAGAATATGGTAAAGACTGGAATGATGCGCTGAAACAACGAAATAATCTTTCGTTATATTTCTTTTTACATTCATCTTCAAACCCGTAAACTTGATTCATGTCGTTAGTTTCATGATTACCTCTGTTGATAAAAATTCTGTCTGGATAAAGAATTTTATAGGAATAAAGCAACAAAGCGACTTCACAGCTCCACGAGCCTCTATCAACAAAGTCACCATTGAATAAGTATGCATGCTCATCCTTAATCTGGCCAAATTTTTCAAAGATATTCAGGACATCATAAAATTGTCCGTGGGTATCACCACAAACTGTGATTTTCTTTGCATTCTTCAAAAAGCCGTTTTCGTCAGGATTTAATCCAATCTCTACCAAACTGCTTTCCTTGCTAAATAAAGTGTTGGCACCAGCAACAATTGCAAAAGCATCGTTATGAGACAATTTCCAACCTCTTTTGAAGTAATCAATCATTTGCCTGATAAAATTTGTATCAAGACCTTTAACCTTGACATCACCTGACTTAGAGTCTAGTAACTCGATGTTCAATCTTGTTTCCATTACTTTACCAATATATTGACCCTTTTTCAATTCAGCCTGAACGGTATCACTATTTTCTGTTTGTGCTTTGACAATCGGGAAAGAACTCCAATCAATTGATGCGAAAGGGCTCTTTTCAACAACATCGATAGCCTGTTCAAATCTCATGGTTCTAATCTCTTGTTTTATTTCCTTGTCAAGAGCTTTGACTCTGTTGTCATTAGGCGACAGTTCACGAGCTTGTTTTAAATCTTTCAATGCGCCATCTAAGTCTTTGATTGCATACTTGGCGACCGCACGACGATACCAACTTTTAACAAAGGTTTCATCATGTTTGATGGATTCACTTGTGTCTTGTATAACCAACCCATAGTTTTCTAACTTTAATTGTGCTTGTGAACGATTTGAATAGAGAATTGCCACTGCTTTCGATGGTGTTTCTGAGTCAGTTAAATCAATAGCTAATGTGTATTCTTCAATGGACTCAAAATACAGCTTTTCGAGAAATAACCTGTTCCCAAGTGCCTTGTGTTTATCATAAGCAGTTTCAGTCATTTATGGTTACAAAGAATAAAAGTTGGCAAGAATATATAATCTTGAATTCAGATAGATCAAAAATTTTTCAGTTATGAAATGTAGGAAAAATTTTCTATAGAAGAACAAAAGAATGTTAGGTGAGTTAGAGTCCACCTAAACCGTATTGACCGCTTCTGATATCATAGTGATCACCACTTTTAGTAATATACCGCACATACGGATATGATTTGTACGCCAAAGAAGGTTCATGTATTTTCAAGTATTTCACTTGCAAACCACTGGTAACAAGACCTTGCATTTCAAAACGAACGTTGATAGGAACCTTCCTAAAATTAGAGAGGCTTTCTTCGTCAAATATACTCGGAAGCATAAGCTCACTAACCATTACGTATTCCTTACCGCCTTCAATTTTGTGAAATTTCCAACGAATGTAATTTTCTATTGGCATGTATTTGAGTTTACCTTTGTTGTAATGAAACTTTGGCGAATCGATGTCCCTTGGCACAGGAATCTTCAGTTCTATTTTATGTGCTGACAATTTATTTTTAAAATTAGCTTTGATTTTAACCATGATTTCGAGTCTGGAGTTTGAGTGGTTCTTGAATTTGTAGTCTACCAGGAACAACGGTTTCAAAACCTCAGAGTGGACTCTGTAAGTAGCTAAGTCAAATTCTCCATCGGGTGGAATAAACGAAATAACCTTTTTGTCTTCGAATTCAGGTAAACGAACACATTGATGAAATTTGACGTCCTCTATCTCTATACTTTGCTTAGTTGTTATTTCGGTGCCCTTGATGGAATTGATAGCATTTTGAACAAATTTTTCGTTAAGTCCCAACTGAAGTTCAGGCATACCAGTCAAATAGTTTTTCAATTTAATGGTTCCAAAGATTTCACTGTTCAATAACTGTCCCTTACCATTGATTAGCATATCGATGCTTTCTACTACGTCCAAAAATGCTTCATTCTTGTAATACTGTATACCTTCCTTTCTCCAGGAAACTTGGTTTGTTTGCGTTGCAGGTGCCGCCCTCTGTGCCCGTCTTTCTTGTTGCGACTGTTTAACATGGGTATGCATTTTCGTTGATTTTTTGATCAAGGATTCCAATGTTATAGGATCCTGAGTAATATATTCATTCAAAACCTTCACATCAGTCAACTGTGGTATACCGTAATCCATCATCTCATCAAACAACTCGTAAATAACGGAAAAATTATCTTTGATATAATCTTCATTAACATGGTGCAATCTCTCCTCTAAAATCTTAACCAATTGGTTCAAAAATACTAAGATATCAAACACTGAAGAGTCAAGCCTCGTAAGTGCCAACACGTAAATGTCGTTATGAAGAATCGAAATGTACGAAACGCCATTATGTTGAACAACTGGCGTCCCGAGTGTGTTCTTTAGGAGTAGCAACGGAAACTCCTCCAGCAATGACACATCAATGTCTCCTCTATAATCTCTGTGAAGCAAATGGCGCCCCTTGATGTCCAGAAGGCCAATGACTGATGCCATTTTATCAAAAACAAGCTTAGCTAGAAGAGCTAACGTTAGAATGCCTTGATTTTTTCTCTTCACATGAGAGGACGAAGGGTAAAAATTTTTGAAGTGCCAGTAAACCCGTTTCTTCTTGTTACTCAAAAACATACCCAGGACACCTGATGGCAGGACATACTGACGCTGAATTGAACGAACTTGTACTTGAACTCAGAGGATCTTTGCATCAATACCCAAATTTCCCAACTGAAGGTATTCTTTTTGAAGATTTTCTTCCATTGTTCAGATCTCCACAACTATTCAACAAGTTGATCATGGCTTTCAAAAAGTACATCGAGCAAAACTTTGACGCCAACTCCATTGACTACGTTGTTGGTCTTGAATCTAGAGGTTTTCTTTTTGGTCCTACTCTTGCGCTCGCCCTTAACGCTGGCTTCATCCCAATCAGAAAAGCCGGCAAGTTGCCTGGTGAGCTTTTTAAAGTCGGTTACACCAAGGAATACGGCGAGGACTTTTTCGAAATCCAAAAGGAATCATTCCCACAAGGTGCCAACGTCTTGATTGTAGATGACATTTTGGCTACCGGTGGTTCAGCCACAGCTGCTGGTGAGTTGATCAAGTTGTGTAAGGGTAACATCTTGGGATTTTGTTTCGTCATGGAATTGGATTTCTTAAACGGCAGAGACAAATTACCAGCTCCAACATTCACTCTTTTGCAAGGACAGCCAGAATCCTTGAAAGAAGCTAACAATAAGTCTTAATTGTACCAACATTATATACCTTGAGAACTATATTTATTAACCTTAAAATATAACATATTTTGTCACAATGTTCCTCTTCTTTGCATTTTTGGTCTAATCCCTTTTGCTACACACATCAAATATACACCCTTACTATTTTTCATTTTTTGTAAATTACTTTATATATCTTTACTTATACTGATAGAATATCAGTTGAGTTTCAATTCTCATCTTCTTTTGAAAATGGCGTTTTTACCACGGTCAACTCTCTTCTTCTTTTTCAGTTGTGGAACGTCTCCATTGGCAGAGTCAATTTTAGAGTATGGATCAAACGTAGGCTGTCCCCTCTTCTTTCCTCTACCACGTTTTCTATCTTCTGTGGCAATACCCATAACGGATTTGTTAAAATCCAAAAAGTCGGTTTGCATATCGTCCTTTTCTTTTTGGTCAGATGTTTTCCTATTGTTTTGCGACTTTGATTTAGGACGACTACGTAAAGTAACAATCTCTTCCTTCTTTTCAATAACCTTCTGTTTCTTCTCTTGTTCCTCTCTTCTTTGTTCTCTCTCCTTTTCTTCCAATTCAATTTCTGTTGTATCAACCTCTAATTCAACAACTTCTGCAACATCTTCTTTGAAGAAGTCAACGATTTCATTGACTCTATCGGAAACAGAATCAATTTCTGTTAAACCACTAGGTTCATACTGTGTAGCAAAGGCAACTCTTGGCTCCTTAAAAAGCTGTATTCTCTTTATTTCTGTTTCGTATTCTTTATTGTTGATTGCTGCCAATAATGAAATAAAATCATTTTGAAGCTTATTGACATCTTTGATATTTTCGTAAATGTTTTCACTTAAATCAACTTTGTTAGATTGTGGTTCATCAAATGGTAATTTTGAAACATCGTTCAATGTCCCTATATCGAACCCTGATAATTCTGTTATGGCATTTTGAACTACTTCTACTAATTCGTTGATATATTTTCTGATAACAACACCACCTCCGAATTTAGCTGAACTGTTAATGATATCCAAAAGTCTAGCGCTAGTGACATCTTCTGGCTTTGAATTTGGAGAAACAACATCAATTGCATTGACAATTGAAATCATGATGAAATCAGACATAATATATCGAGGTGATTCATCCTCCACTCTAGCTTTTTGATCCCTCCATTTAAATAAAATCTCTAAAAGTGGCCTAGAGGTTAATGGGATTCCATTGCTAATTATCATCCATGTCCATGGTAAGTCCCTATCGACATAGTTGAAAGAGCATAATTTATTTTGCAAATCAGGAATCAGTGGAACAGAGCTAGTTGTTGAAACAACGTTTGTATTCTTCATCATCTGTAAATTTTTTGGTTGGAATGTTGAATACTCGAACCTTCTGTTTGCGACTTTCCTAGATTGATACATTGTCTTTTGTAATGCTTCTGGAATCTTCAGTAATTCTTCATGCATTTTATGGAAAACCTCAATTAAAAAATGTGTGTCGGCTTTCGCATAATCTTTCATTTCTGCTGATAATGGTCTAATTCTCCAATCTGCTAACTGCCATTTTTTGCTTGTCCTAAACCTCACATACTTCTCTAATAAGAATGCTAAAGAATATTTACCTAAACTCAATTGTTTAGATGCATGATAAGTATCAAAAAGTGACACAAGATACAAACCTAAATCTCTTTGTAGCCAAATGACATCCATGAAAGCACCATGCAAAACTTTGACGATTTTAGGATCAGTGAAAATTTCGTTTAATAATGGCAGATGTGGTCTCAAGTGAGGTGAAAGTGGATCAATGAGGTAATCCTTCTTGGATTCACTGGTTATCTGCATCAAACAAGTTAGGCCGTGATAAGTTCTATAATCGTGGTGTTCCAAATCAATAGCTATAACTTTTGAGTTTTTCAAATCAATGATAAGGTCTTTCAATTGGGACGGATCCTCAATCCAAATGGCTGCTTCGGAGCCCCTCCAAGGAACAGACTCAAAATCATTTTTAAGTGGCTCTAAAATCCATTGAGGATACTCAGCATTCATTATTTCAAAAGCATATGGATTTTCATAATGAGCAGGAACGTCTTCAGTTGGCTCTACTAGCTTCAAACACTCTTCAAGGGGTTTCAAAGCATTCGGCTTGACTGTAATTAATGGCTTAAAAGGGTGGCTTTCAAAATTGTCGATCTTGGACTCAAATTTGATTTGTGGTTTCGCCATATTGATTGATTGGGGCATGCGCTTTTGGCTGTTACTATTGTTTAAACCACTATTTTGGGCATCTGTTTCATCCAGGTACGTATAAGTGTCATCTAGTTTGTTTGATAAACTGATATTTTGGTCGCCCGTAATAGCTTTGGCGTTTTTATGCTTATCCAGAGAAATTTCAACGTTTTCGAACAAGGTATCGAGTGTATTTGAAAGCACGTTCATATTTTCCGGGTCTGATTCTGCATTAAATTTCATTGCTTCATGGTCTAAATCCGGTGTAATCGACAACACTGATCTGACCATGTTATTCATGCCGTCTAATAACGCTGAGTTGACTTTCTTTGATTGTTCCTTGACATTACTGTCAATGGAGTTGTAGAAATTGACATCCTCCTTGTTTAAAGCACTTGAAAAGCGAATCAACTGTTTAAGCAGTGGTGCTAGCTCTTCTAAAGTCATAGGAGGGTCCACAGACATCGTTATATTCAGTCAAATCAACAAACTTCGAAGATATGTGAATATAAAGAAAAAAAATTTTGACAAATTTTCTAGTAGGAGATTTGGCAAAATTTCTATCTTAGTGGCAAAACCTATTCACCTTTTCTTTAGAACACAAAGTTAATAACTTGGCGAAAAAGATGGAAGTAGATGCCATTACAATTTTGACGACCATTAGAGAAGAATTGGAGAATAAGGGAGTGGAGCTTCCGTGCTCAATTTACGAAATAGATGATTTTTACGAACGGAAACACTGGTATGAACTATGTCAGACATTGAAGGAAGACATTTACAAAGATGAGAAATTGAAGAGCATCAGATTGAAATTGTACCAGAATTTTATCAGCACCTTTGCAGATAAGATTAATCAGTTGGAATATGTGCAGTTCCTTATTTTGTCATTGGTTGACGTTTCGGCCATTGACGCCTTAGAATATTTGAACGCAGCCAAGAGCAATATTGAGCAGCTTGGTGACCGCAGATCGAAGAAGTCAGCAGACGAAAATATTAACGACCACGAAATAATACAGGCGTTGCTGTTAGTTGACTTAGAATTGGCCAAGATCAAGCTGGAATTGGGGTTCGCTGATGAAGCTGGAAGTATTATTGATACCTGCAAGGCCAAATTGGATAACTTGACCAGCTCCATTGATTCGAGAGTCAATTCTGCCTTTTACTATGCTAAGGCACAGTCTGACAAAAGATTGGGCGATTTCAACTCGTTTTATTACAACTCGCTTCTTTTCTTGGCATGTGTCGAAGATCTAGAGTCTCTGCCAAACAAGGAGTCCATTGTTAAGGATATTTGCATTAGTGGTATATTAGGTGACAAGATTTACAACTTTGGTGAGATCATCATGCATGATATTCTTAACTACTTGCAAATCTCTTGGTTGAAAGAACTTCTAGTTGCGTTGAACAATGGCGATTTGGTAAAGTTTGAGTCCATCACCGCCTCTTCCAAGCTGACAGAAGTTTCTGACATTGCCAGTCACAAAGATTTTATCAGACAGAAGATGTGCATAATGGCCTTTATTGAAATGATCTTCAACAAGCCATCCAATAAGAAAACTGTACATTACACTGAGATCCTGAAGTCAATTCCACTCTTACAGTCCACAAATGAAGTTGAGCATCTGGTTATGAAAGCACTATCTTTAGGTCTTATTAAGGGTGTGTTGAACCAGGTTCACGAAGAGGTTGAAGTTTCCTGGATTCAACCAAGAACTATGACACTGTCGCAGGTAGAGTCTATGAAGGTCAAACTCGGTGAATGGACCACCAAGACTTCAAAGCTTCATCAGTACATGGCTCGGTCCGGCACGGAAGTGTATGTGTAGCTCCTCTTTGTACTGTTTTCTTTGTAAGTTTAAGTTGAGTACATCTTAAGTGCTGAGCACATATATAAACGCATTTTAAGTGGCGTTAATTTTTAGCTTGTTAATAGGAGTGTTCTTGCTTGTGAACTAACAACGGAGCTCATATAAGAAGCATGAAGGCACCGAATGGGAAGTCCATACTTGCTAACAGAGCCACGGTGTCTATTTCAGCGTCGGTGTATGACCGTCGTGCGCTGGATTCGACATCAAACAGGTCCTTGGTTAATTCACTCAACCACTTGACGTTCTTGACATCATCGAGTGTGAAGGTTAGGGACGCCATGATACAGGATGGCGCAATTGAGAGGCTTGTTGGTATCCTTTACGAATGCCAAAACCCAAAAAACAAGGAGGAGGAAGCGCTTTTTGCGTGGAAATGGGTGCTTTCGTTACAATGCTTAGTGCTGGCAGGCACTAGAGGATCAGAAAAGATGAGAGCAAAGCTGGTGCACGCAGGAATCGTGCCAGTACTAGCTACAATACTTGATAACCACTTTCTCGGCAAAAAAAACGGGCTAAACAAATCATCGAATCTAGAGTCCACTAATAACGCATCTAATCATGCCCACGAAAACAATCAAGAGCCAATCAACAACAATGCAAATGTGTTCAGCGCCAACAACGGTGCTACTACTAATTTTGATGTCCTTAGAACAAACGCAGCTGCAAATACTAACGTCAACAACACCCCAACAGCAGGTACAAGCAATGCAAACACGGCAATGGTCCCTCAAAATGAGTTTACCAGAAACAATGTTGTTATAACTGATGGACAATTACCAGAATCCGCTCCAGTGCATCCAATACTGCACAGTCAAGTTTCCAACAGCTTAGAACCTACTGATGCTAACAACGTGGAAATGGAAGATATGTCCAAAAAGGACTTCCTTTCTTGTTCAATGGGTGAAAATTTGGGCACCAGCTCAGGAATGGACGATGACATGTTAAGACTATTAAAAAAGGTTGAGTATGTCAAATTTTTAGAGCAGGTTTTGCTAATAGATGAAGATCATTATATGGACTCTGTGACAAATTCAAACTATAAAGATTTACTCAAGGATGAATATTTTGGCAGAGAACTTGCGAGAAGATTGGAAATTGCTAACATTCTACAACTTAACCATAATAAAGGCAATAACGGGGTCAATTGTTCAAGTACATTTTTTCCAAAGTATGAAGAGGTTTCTCAGTTCACGGTTCCTAGAGGATTCGAAAACGGTTTAATTGTGCCAACACCAGATGACGTTATTTGGTGCTTACAATTATTAGCATTCATTTCCAAATACACTTATTTAAGACATACTTTATCGAATACCTATGTTATCAACGGCCTATCATACAGGAGCAGAAATTGTCCTCCACCACTAGAAGTGGATACCAATGGTTTAGAAATTGATGAATTCATGTCTGACGGTGGTGAAGACATTGACAATGACTCACTATGTTTAAAACAACCTAAAATGATACCATTCACCCAAATAATTAATACCACCCAAAAGAATTCTCTCAATAAAGATATGATTAACCAATCTAAACGATTGTTCAATTTGCAATATGGCACTTGCCATAAAGAAGCCGAAAGTAATTCGCTGGTGAATGATTTCTTTTCATATTTAAATGCCACAAACAATTTGGAGCGAGCAAAGCAAGAAGTTAAGATAGATTTAGATTACTCAAGAATTAAGTATGAAACTTTTGGTAAAATAAGAGTTCTGAACAGACGAATTTATCAAAAGAAGAAGATAGCCTATGCTAAAAAATGGAATTACGACGAGTCATGGGATGAACTCGAGAAAAATATGGGTGAGTCTGATTTAATTGACAAAGATATGCAACCTTTCTTGACTTTGAATATATTTCCATTAGTTGAGCGTTTTACAGTGAAAGACTGGTTTTCTGATGATATTTGTTATTGGGCAGCAGTAGTTGTTCGTAATGCTAACAGAAAGGATGAAAGTATGGGTGGAAGACGACAATGTGCTCACTTCTCTTGTGGTAAATGGGAGGATCATCCAAAGCAGTTTTCCAAATGCAGACGATGTAAGCGTGCAAAATATTGTTCAAAAGAATGTCAAACAAAGGCTTGGGTCTTTCATAAGCACTGGTGCGTGCCAGCGCCTTCAACATCCGATGCATCTTCTTCTACTCAAAATGAAAGAATTTCAAATAACATAACGAACGGAGCGCAAAACCAGCAAACACAACAATGAAATTAAAACTCGGGCATAATAATATCAATTTAGGAGTGTACTAAGGACGTAAACCCTTTCCGCCTCCCATTAATAAACAAGTTAAGTTTTAAACTTTGGACTCTTTGAAGGCACATTTAACATTTGAATAGAATAATAATGATATAGAATTCTTTTCATGCACTAATTTACATTTATTATATTATGTTTATATATGTCTATATAAATATTTGGTTTTTGGAAAACAATTTCATTTAAAAGTGATTATTTGTTAGACCTGGTGTTTATAGATAATCATTTTGTTAGTTAGGCAAACTGTACCTTCAAAAAACAATATCTAACGCAGCATTAAACGAAGATGTTAATGGATTGTAATTTTACACTTAATATTAATTAAATTTCTATTTAGGTGACAATAATAAACACAATCATCGAAATGAAATGAAAAAATTGTTTTCATTAGCTTATAATGCTAACATTTTAATATTTCATCAAGCTAATAAGACATTTTCAACTTTATAGACTAAAGCCATAGTTTGTTCCATAAAAGTCAAAGTCAAGACGGTGTGTGGAGCAATTCTCATTAACTGTGCTCCAAAACCTTTGTATAGAGCAAAAATACCTTCCGATTTGATTGTTTTGACCAAACAGTCGATGGGGCCCTTATAAAGGTCGCCATGTTGATTGTAGACTCTTGTCAAAATTACATCCCATGGATTCATCACAACACCAACACCTAAACCGGAAAATACAGAGGCTGATAGATGTAGAGCTGGACCATCGTTGAAATAACCTGTCTTCTTTAATTCATATTTAGCAAAATTGTAAATAGGAAGTTGAACAGCTGAACCAGCACCAGTTCTTAAGATGGCAGCATCGACACCTCTGAATAAACCGAAGAAACCCTCGGCTTTGTAAATCTTGGACAATCCATCCCACGCAGATTTATAATGGGTTTGTTCACCAATTTTAATTTGATCGGAATATGATTGCATACGAGTCTTGACTAAGTACATCGGTGATCCAATGATTGCACCTGCAATACCTGAAAATGCACCTGCAATAACGTTGATTGGAATGTTTTGAATATGACTTTGATCACCTGCGCCATAACACAAAGAGTTAATTGCGTTACGCATTGGCTCATAAAGACCGAGACGGCAACCATTAAGCCCAAGTTGATAAATGTAAGCACACACTAGACCCTTTTGTATACCTCTCACACCTTCGTTTCTGGTAATCAAAACCAGTGCCTGAACAGGGTTTTTGTAAATCTTTGCTGGTGAGTTCTTTGCTAGCTCTCCCTGTAACTGCATACGAGTTTTGACTAACTCAATAGGATTGGTGAAAGTAACAGCACCACAGGCAGCTAAACCACCAGCAATGAAGCCACCTGTTGTAGAGATCTTTTGAGACACTGACTTTTCTGACATTTGCTTGAAACAATCTCTATGTATCTTTATCTGGAAATGATATAAAGAGAAGCTTGCTAGTTCCGAATCTGAATAATAAGATAAAAAAATGATGTTTCCCTTATATGAAGAATTTCAGAATTTCTTTTTATACCGGTTGTGAAATTTTTTCCGGCCGCTTGGACTTACCAAATTTATGTTTAACGGTTAAGCGAAATTTTCAAAATCAAAATAGCATTTGGATCCTTGGAGTCATTTCAAAGTTTTGCTCTTATTCCGTTCAATCTATATTTCACATCTTTTAAGATCTTTGAATCTGGGTTCCAGTCCTCAAATTCACTGAACACTTGATCAATTTCAACACGACCATTGGATAGAGTTCTCATTACTTCAAAGAACAAACCACGAGTGCACCAAGGCAAGTTGTAGGGATTGGCGGCAATGCCTAAGCGTTTAATGTCAAAAGGGAGCAACTTCATCGCTTGTGAAATTGCGACGGAAGATGATTCAGTTTTTAGTGTAAAATTTAAAGCCGTTTTGTAAACTTTTCTGTCATTGTAAATTTTCGAATGCCCACCGCCAGTAATAGGTCCAGCCAAAGCATGAGACATTTCCTTGATCACGCCGTGATCGCTGTAACCGATGTTTTGTAATATACAGGAGAGTTTGATTATTCTTGAAACAAAAGCCGGGGTATTTGTTCCCTCATCAATGTAAACAGCTTTAAAAATATTAGGGTGCTGAACATGCGATGCAATTGAAGAATAGAGCGGAACTAACTGATCGTCTATTGAGCCCACAAAAGTTATCTTTACATCATGGCAAATAAGATTCCGTAGCGACTCCACGTACTTCCTTTGTTGAAGGGATTCAAAGACTTGAAATTGAAATAATTCGAGTAGTGAAGCGTTCTCAATTGTTGAATAGGCTCTCAAAATTAACGATTTGTCCATGCCATAAAAGGGCCCCATGTTAATACCTGCCATGCCAAGAATACCAACAGTTTTATTTTGATCAATGATCCCATATTCTAGCAATTTTGAAACTAAAATGATGCTAACAGGTGTACCTTGTGAATGTGCACACACAAAGATAAAATCCGCTTGTTTGATATCATCTGCAGATTTCTTTAAAATATCAAAAAAGAACTCCACTCTGTCAAAGATCTTACCATCTCTCTCAAGCGCAATCTTTTGTACTTCGATATCCATGTTATTTTCTTTGGCCCATTCTAATACAGTATCTTCGGCTACCTGGGCAAATCTCATGGATGTCCCTGTGGGATGCCCAATTATCGAACGAATCATTTTTGTAGGAAAGAATCCATGAATCCCAATTATAAGAACCCTCTTGAATTTCTTGGATTCCAGTTTTCGGTAAAGGTGCTTTTCGTTTGCTTCTTTGTAGCCCAGCATTGATTTGAGATACTTTAACCCGTTGGTGAACATTGTGTTGGCAGAGTATAGTGGGAGAGTTTCTTCAACACTAGGTGTAATGTTATTCAATGTGCTTGTAGTCTGAGGCCCCGCAAAATCACCATTTGTATTGTTTTCATTATAGGTGATAACATCAGATTTAATGACATCGGGCAGTTTGATATTCTGAGAACTCTCACCTTTTAAAACAGCATTAATATGATCTTGCTGGTCTTGTTGATCTTCTGTCTTAGTACGTGCAGACCAGAACGACCAAGAGGAGCCCCTCTCCTTGTCTGGGGGGCCAGCATTCTGCGGATTGTTATCAACAGAAGCAGCACCTTCAACAGCGTGTTCTTCATAAACCTTCTTATCCTCTTCGTGGGACCAAAAGGCCCACGAGCTTTTCCTTCGAGTTTGTTCCATGACAATGTCTTCAGCACTTTCCTGTTTATCAGTGGAGGAGTTGCGGTCAACGACCCCCTCGTGTGCATGCATGCTCTCTTTTGAACTGTTGTCCTGAGTTTCCTTATTAACCTTGGTTGCCATCAGTTTCAACGGATGCTTGTGGTACGTATTGGCTAGCTTGTTTGTTACTCTTTTTATCGTACTCATAAAAGCTAACGATAAGAGCCTTAAACGACAAAAATTTACAGCCAATTTAAGTTTGTCTAAAAAATGATGAGAACGGAAAGAAGCAATCGATTTGCTTCTACACCAACGACTAGATTCTCTAAAAGGCAGTCAGACGCTGTGCAAGTGCTGGTTCCCGATGAAGTTTGACACTATATGTGTGAGGAACCAATATGCGAAAACCGGAACCCCTATTCCGCAGTAATGAAAAAAATCAAGACCCATCACAAAGCTGTTTACAAACAAAGAAGGAGTAAGAGAACATGGTGGAAAAGAGAAGCATCACTGATTTCTTTACGATCAAGAAAAAGAAGAAGCTGACTACTTACGATGGATGCGTTTCAGATGCCGTGAACGAGGACGCCCAGGGCGCCAAAGACGCGGAGATTGAGGTCACAACAGGCTCCAAGGCCTCTACTTGTGGTGGAGTCAAGTTCGACAAAGGAAAGTTCATCGAGGGTCTGACGACAGAGCAGCGGGAGCTGCTGGCGTTGGAGCTCGAGACAATGGACGACTCGTGGCTAGCTGTGCTGCACACTGAGATTGTGAAGCCATACTTTCTGGAGTTAAAACGGTTTCTAGTACAAGAATGGAAGGGCAGCGTGCCCATCTTCCCTCCACAGAAGGATATCTACTCGTGGACGCGTCTCACGCCGTTCGAGGACGTGAAGGTGTTGATCATCGGCCAGGACCCGTACCACAACTTCAACCAGGCGCACGGCCTGGCGTTCTCGGTGCTGGACCCCAAGACGAGGGTGCCACCGTCGCTAGTGAATATCTACAAGGGCGTCAAGATCGACTACCCTGACTTTGACGTGCCCAAGGTGGGCAATCTCACCACCTGGGCCCGCAGCGGCGTGCTCATGCTCAACACCTGTCTCACTGTGAGAGCGCACAACGCCAACTCGCACGCGGGCAGAGGTTGGGAACAGTTCACCAGGGCTGTTGTGAAGGTGCTCATTGACAAGCACTCGCTGGACAAGGGCATTGTCGTCATTGCCTGGGGCTCGCCTGCCTTGAAGATGGTAAACACCGTAGGCACCATCGACTGGCACAAGAACCTGCTCCTAAAATCCGTGCATCCCAGTCCGTTGAGCGCCCGCCGTGGCTTTTTCGACGCACACCATTTCAAACTATGCAACGACTGGATCAGAGAGCGCATGGGCGAGAACGAGGTCATCCAGTGGACAAAGCTATGAGACAGGTGTTCAATTTTTGAGCAGTAGATGTCGCTGAGCGCCATAATTCCAAACTCCCTGCAGCGTTGCCTTCTTTTCCCCATTTTGTTGCCCTTTGCGGCGCACACTGCTCAGTCTTTTTTTTTTTTTTTTTTTTTGTTCGCTGAGCTCGGGCATGGCGCTGACGTAATGGCTTATTATTCTTTGCCGCATTTGGCAATCGACATTTTTATGGCACAGAATGTGAAAAAGTCATTAGTGGGAAGGGAAGCAATCCTAAAGCATATATAAAGGACACATGGCTGCTGGTGTGTAAAAGCAAAGAAGTTGCAAGGTATAGATAAGTAAATTATGAAGATCCCTTCATTCAAACACATCTTTGGGCCAGTGGCTACACTACTCTTCCTAGGAGCACATCTCACGTTCTTGCTCACAATCTTGACAGGTAGCACCGAGAAGTCGGTGATGAAGAACTTTTACTGGCTTGAAACGGACTGCTCAGGCTTTGCGGGGCGTGACTTCGCAGGCGACTGCAGATGGACCAACTACGGGCTCTGCGGTGTAGACAACGGGCACAACACAGACTGCACCAGCAACGCGGCCGCCTACCCGTTCGACCCATACAGAAACTTTGGGTCCGGCGAAGGATTGCCAAGCCAGTTCCAGCAGAACAGCAGCTACTACTACTACTTGACGAGGATCGGGTACGGGTTTCAGTTGGCAGGCATTGGGTTGCTCTTCTTCAGTTTCATTGCGTTCTTCCTCTTCTGGTTCGTGGGCAAGATTGCAGCCAGCACGGTGTTTTGGATCCTCTTCTCGTGGGCCTCGTCCCTGTCCATCACAGGCTTGGTGTTGTCCACAGTCGCGTTCGTGAAGGGCCGCAACATCTTTAGAGGCGCCGGCTTGGCCACCCATCTCGGTGTCAAGACCTTTGCTCTTGCCTGGACAACCATTGCGCTCATCTTGCTCTTGTGGGTGTTCCTCTGTCTGATGAACATCCCTACCAAGTTGGTGAGAGAGTACGCCGAGGGCGAGAACTACTCCTCGCGTGGCAACAACGGCGGCTGGTATCAGAAGTTGGTGCCTGCTAACTACGTGGGCACCAGGGAACCTCGCTATGATAACGACTACGTTTCCCCACAAAATAACGCTACCATTGGCAGCACCGTTGATACCAAAGTGACAGACGAGTCTGCCCACCCAAGAGACTACAACGCGTACGACAACGCGCCTACCTCTGCCCTCAACTCGTCTCCACCTGCTAGACAGACAATTGTCTGAGCATCTGCTGTGGACTCTGTTATTTTTTATAATTCTAATGTTTCTTTTATAATTCATCAATTAACTAATGTAATTAAAACGTGTATTTACAATCGTAATATTATTCTTCTCTGCCATGTGTCGTTTGCCTCTCAGTGCGTCAACGTCACTGGCTGTCCTGGCGACCAGTTCTTGAGCGCATTCTTGATGTTGTAGCAGTACTTCAACCGCACCGCCTTCATGGCCGCCGCTTCCCAGTTCTTGTTAGAGAAATCCGCTTGCAACCCCTTGCACAACTGCTCAATCTTGGTCTGATTTTCGGTCTTCATCTCCTTGAGCTGAGTCTCGTCCATGATATCCTCGAGCTGCTCGTGGATATCCATCATCTCCATGAGCAATGCCTTGTCCTGGAACTGGTACTTCTTGCTGATTTCGTCGTTGTCAAGATTCAAGTCCGAGTTTATCGATATGATGTACTGTGCCCTTTTCAACGGGTCCGAAAGCGTCTCATAGGCCTTGTTTATCAATGACGAGTTGATCTGCTCCCCTCCACCTTGGCTGTTTTGGTTCAATTCGTTGTTCAAATCAGGATGGTTCATTGACTGTAGCTTGCGGTATTCCTTTCTTAGCCCCTTGGCGTCAACCGTGAATCCGAAATCGCCTTCCCTGATATCGTTATGAAACGTTTTGGGAAACATCTCAAAATAGCTCATACGCCTCTTTGACATCCAGCAACGGCCGCCTTTGCAGACCATCAACCTATGCATTCTCGTTATCATTATTTACTGTTCCCAATTATTAATCAGTAAGAAGTTTTTTTCAATAAATGTGTCAAACCTCTTCGTGACATTCAATTCCCAACTCTATGGCTGAATATTGGGCCATGTCTCGAACACCCATCTTGTTTGATCCAAAACAATTACAACTAAACCAGACTACTGGCATCCCTTATTGCTATTGTAAATTAATAGGTCTATCAACATCTCTGATTAAAGTGAAAACATCTCTACACCAATCACTCCCTCACACTTATTATTGATTACGTAATCCGTCTTCTTTTGTTGCACTGTATTAACAGTTGGGAAAAATTCATTGGAGGAAAAAAAAATAGTGAAGTTGATATTGAAGTGAAGATTGTGTTTTAGTCGTAACAGGATAGAGATAGAGCAATGGCAGGACATTTCGGTAGACACTGTATGTATTTTATGCGCTAGCGTTCTGGATTAGGTAGGCAAACAAGGTTTTGGAGTTTCGCAATTAATTCAGCTATGCATCACCATCACCCTGAGTTATCACACATTCGTTTGTCAATAGTTTGTGCTATTCGTGCTTGTCTTTACAATTCAAATACTAACCTAACCGCTAACAGTATTGAGAACTGACCCACAGGTTGAAAAGTTCTCTGAATTCAGAGAAAATCTTATTAAATACTATAAGATGAACACCAAATCAGCAGGATTTGCATTGCTTTTCCTAGGTGCCATTCCGGTTGTGATGACCTACTATGGCTATAAATACCAGTCAATAAATCTTACCTCTGCCAAAAGGGATAAGAACCCATATGAAGCTGAAAACAACTGGATCCCAAGATCTTAATTCAGTAATTAATTACATCAGTTTTATACATAGTTGTATCACACGGTTTATCGGTTTATACGCAATGTATCTCTTTATATTATTTATTCATCAAAAATATCCATTTGTATTTTATATCTAAATTCCAGTTTATCTTATATTTCCAATATATTTTAATACAAAATCAGAAAGTTTAGTAACTATAAAATTACTAGTATAATAATACACACTAGCTTCATTACTGAAGCAGAATAACAAGAAAAGAAATGATACCATAACTTGCTCACAAATTCGGATCCATTATACTTTTACCTTCCTTGTTGACCTTTTTAGCCCATTGTCTAGCCAGAATAGAGACCTTGAAATATTTCTTAGATGCATACTTCTTAAAAAACTCTTCATGAATAATCGGTGAAACTAAGTAGTCCATTAACATTTCACTTACTCTTGAGAAATCATTTTCCTTATATCCACCTGAATAGTGAACCAGATTTGCATCCCATTCGTTTCTGCCAACCATTTTCCGTGCGACGTACATAGCCGCTGCAGTACATAAAGATGGAACATACCCAATAAATCTGTGATCAATTATAGTGATTTCTAACAAATATTTACCAATGGTACGAGCATTGATGTCATAATTATCAGCTTTGGAAATTCTTCTAAGAAAATTATATGGACTTGGATAACTTATGTCAAAGTTCAATGCTTTAAGCATATAGTTTTCCGCTTCTCTGATGTCGTTTTCCGAGTAAGCCCCGTCTGTGATGTATGCATAGTTTTTGATTGATGGTGAATAAACTTCTTCAAATTTTGCTGCAATAAATAATGCACCTGTTGCCAATAATTGGAGCCTATCAACTTGAACAAGCTCCTTTGAAAGAAACCTGTCCATTAAATTAATTGCCAAAAATAAAGTTTCTGGTAGCAGTCTAAATTTCATGTGAACTTCAACTAACCAGTCAACTAAAATCGATCGCATCTTTGGCCTGATATTTTTCTGTAAATATAAATAATTTGGATCAGCAAGAGTCCGAAGTTCCAGTTCATGGTAATATTCGAATATCTCATCTGAATATTCTGTAACCATCATTGGATCACTTGCATCTGCCGCATCCAAATCTTCCCAATTGCATTCTTCATCAACGCGAGGTTTCTTAGTATCTTGAGTGTGAACATCTTCTAGTATATCAAAGGAGTCTGTTGGTGCTTGTCTTTTGAGAGACATGCGGCGGTTTTCATCTTGTCTTTCTTCTTCCGTTTTCTCGATTACAGACATAACAGATTCAAAATGATCATGTTCGTCCTCTCCGTCCTCGTTCTCATCAAAGGCACCGTTATCGCTATTTTCATTATTGCTATCATTAATTTTATCATTCTTATTATCATTAACAGGCCTTTGATTTTCGTTATTAACGTTTTCCTGTTCATCATTTTCGTCTCCTCCCTCTTCACTCATCGGCTCACTATTATTCGCTCGAGTTGAGTTATCGGCTTTGATTGTAATTGATTTTACGCTTTGAATGGCTGATGTTGGGATGTTGGCGTTAGGCTTAAAGAAAGGCGACGCTGATGCAGGAACCGAGATTGATTGAAGTTGATTTGGCGGCTTTTGTTGATTATTATTATGCGATGGTACGTGGTGAGCACTTAATCCATGATTGTGAATTGTTTGTGGTTGTTGCGATGCCAATGGTCTGCGACTATTGCTATTGAGATCTGTCAGTGCAGATCTGTTTCTAGCTACTGGTATTGCGAATGAGTTTGATTGTGTGGAATGCAATTGTGAGGGTTGTTGTTCTTGCAAAATGGTAGTCCCATCTACCGGTTTGACTCGGTTGGATACTCTAGGTAAGTTCTCATCGTCTAGCTGCATTTGTGATAGATCATTAGCCTTCAAAATTAGTTTTTTGTTAGTATTATTTCTTGAATCAAAGAAAAAAAATTGCATAAATAACATGGAAAAATAATTTGGCAATCATCATAGAGATAAAAACTGGCCAACATTTTCAATTTTCAAAAAGACTCAGACTAGTCTTATTTGCAACAATAGACTTAAATACATACTCTAGTCATAATAAAGACTTGAAATTACTCAAATTTAAGCCCCTAATCTCTAATTATTTAGTGTCAAAGGAAAAATCTGATTATTGGAAAATCAAAGGAAGCTATCGATACTCTGAAAATCTCTTGCTATCTAACGAATGCAAAGGAATTAAATGATTCTATCAATTCAGGAGGTACTAAGATGCAGAAGGTGCACTGTAAATGAAATACGTAAAAAGATGTGTAAACCTGAGTGGGACCCTCAGCAATTTTACTCTCATTTTTGGTTTTTGTGATTTTGGCGTACGGATTCCCTTTTTGGGAATAAAACAAACACAAGATGCTCAGCATAGCAAGACGTGATACATAACTACAATGCTAGTTAGAAAAGTTGTTGCAGTTATTCTGTACTATACATGCACTATAAAATCGATATAATTGGAAACAAAACAATTCTTAGCTAGTCCACCCCATTGCACGTTCGTAGGACGCAAGCTCCCTCTCTCCTAGCAAATCTCCGTCTTGCCAATTGATGTTCATCAATCCACTATATCTCTTCCCAAAGATTACGCTGCAATCCACGTTTGTTAGCGATCCAAAAACCTTTACAGGGTTTGTTTTTGCTTGTAGCTTAAGCTGTTTACGAAGCGCGTCCTTATTACCCCAGTCTGCCAAACACACGGCATCTTCCTCTTCAGCACCTGATTCAATGTCTGGCAAATCTTCAGGCTTGATAATTTGAGTCTTAAATTTTTCTTGTTTTAGAACATTTCTTTCTGTAGTTGCGCCACTATTCACCACTGGGTCAGTAATACTTTTCAATCGTTGTCTCTCTAAACGGGGTATCTTATTTCTTTTAAGTGCAACTGTTGTTCTTGAGCTAGATTGTTTGTTTATTGTGCCAACATTTACGCCAACCTTGTTCATGCTGTGCATTAAAAACTTACGAGGCGGTGATCCCACATTTGTCAGTGAAACATTTGATTTCCGAAGTAATTCGTTTGTATCCTCGGTAGTTTTTAACGGTTTCATCGTCAACGGTATGTTTCTTTTGACATTCGGAGAAAACCCCGAATTGGATCCAAACCCTAATGATTTGGCTCGAATTGATGGCTTTGAAATCGGTGATAAGCCTTTTAATGGCACCAATACTGTTGTAGGCGACTCCTCGACATCCTGAGCGGGTTTCATCAACTTCCTCTCTTTTGTCACTGGAGATTCACGCTGTCTTTTCAAACTTGATTCTGTGGGTTTCATTAGTCGAGTCAACAAATCTGACTCTGTCGTTGATGAATATGCTTTAATTGGACTTGATGAAGGCGGAATACTCACATGAGGTGCTGATCTACTATATGTGATTTCATGTTTCGTTTGAACAGGTGTCTTTGTTTCCTGGTTTAGCTGTGATTGCGATACGGCTTGCACATTAGAGTCCCTAACACCCCTATTAAATTTGATTGTGGGTTCGTCTTGTGATGTGTCTCCGTTAGAAGAAACAAATCTACCAGGAGGTAAGTTTAGTTGAAAGTTATGCTTGTCTAATTTGGTACCTGTTTTATCAACAAAGACACTCTCCTCGTCGGCCGGTTTCTTTGGCTTGCTAGCTGTTGGCTTAGGAGTTTCAAACATATTGATATCGTTGTCTGAAACAGGCTTGAAGCTTAGCCTGTTAGCTTTCATTGCGTTAGTGACAGAAGATTTTCTAATACTTTTTCTCTTTGCATCTAATACAATTGGCTTCCTAATCGGCATTTCATGAAACTTTATAGGCGATTTAGATATGCTTGAAATATTTGCACCCGGTACCTCTGGTTTTTTCATATCTAAAGGGTCAATTCGTTCTAATGGGCTAACATCAATACTGAGATCTTCCTCTAGTTCACTTAAGCCAGAGTCATCTTGTTTTGTGGCAATGAGCTTTGATATTTCTACAACTTCATTTTCTGATTCTGAGGTCAGCCGCTGCATAATATCTTTAGGCACGTTATCATCAGTACCCTGAACGACAACATTAAATTCGGTTGGTTCCGTTTCTCTAGTTATTGTGTTACTAAGTGGTGATTCGCTTCCATTAGTTTGAGCTTTTTTAACAAATGATTTACGTATGTGGCGACTAATCGCCTCAAACGAATCATTTGCAGTTTTAGAAGATGAGTTTAATTTGTAATCATCATTGGTTTCTATTAGTGTTTTAGTCTTTGCTGAATCCAATACCAAATTTGTAGTAGCTGTCACCAAATTTAATTCTCTTGAATGTAATTTTTGAAGTGAAGCAGAGGATCTCTCTCTTATCTTAGAAGGTGATTTTAATAATAATGTTGACAAATCTTCATTTGATGCTTTTTTATCTGGTGATTCGGGTCTCTTCAATCTGCTATCAATTATTTTGGCCTTTTGATCTTCGGTTTTCTCGTTAATGCTTTGATCTTCTCCTTCCTGCTCTTCTGTTTCATTCATTTCGTCCTCATTAATCTTCATGCTCAAAACATCATTCATGGTTTCATTAATCCATTCCACATTCTCAAGCATTGAAAGCGTCAACTGTTCCAATGTTGATTCTACTAATTTGTTTTCAACATACACTTCGTTAGCTATCCACTTGGCAAATCCGGGAACTTCAGCTGGCATAACACTAAATGCATTTAAACTGCTCTTCTTCCGTGCCACGTTCAAACCAAACATGATTTTGTATGACACTGTTCTTACGCGTTGTAATGCTCTTTAATACAACAAAACAATCTAAATCGAATGGGTCAGCACAGCCTGGAAACTTTTTTTATATTTGAAAAATATTTTTGAAAAGAATTTGGTACGTGAAATTGAAGTGTTAACCAGCTAGGATGTCTGATAACAAGGGAAAATCCAAGTACAGCGCTACAAATGTGGATCAGAAATACTTAGCTGAGCTCCAGGATATACTAGAAAAAATAAAAATCGAAGAAAAGGTATTAAATGCTGGTGAACAACTTTCAATTTCAGAGTTATCTCTATATTTATCTAACAAGAATAACGTTTCACAACTAGTGCAACTACTTTCGTTTGCTTCAACAATCAATAATCATACAGATGTCATTGCTTGTGCTAACATTTTCACTCAAGTAATAAACTTTTCGTCAGATATCACAGAACTTCACCAATCGGTCAAAACTTTAATAGATGAGATAATCTCAACGTCCAACGTCAAAGTTCTTTACCGTTGCTTGAATATTCATCGACCAAATATAACAAATCCTATTTTGAGGTTGATGACATCTATTGTTGAATTTAGTAGGGGTTCTTACGTTGATGCATTTATTGAAGTGTTTGATTTGACTCTCAAATCTTTACCACATCTTTTAATCCCCCTAGCTGCAGAAAAAATAAATATTGAGTTAGCAAGATCAGGTAAGCAAAGTGTACGTGTTTGGATGATCAGGTTCTGGATTGCACTTTCTGGAAATGCATCTTCAATTACTAGAAACGATTTGTTGTCCAATAATAAAAAAATCATGTCTCATTTGTTTAAATATATGCCAATATACGACTCCAGTGACACCATTGAGAAAATCATGGAATTCTGTGATTCTAAAATTTTAATGGAAACAGCTTTTAAAAGGGCCACCAAGGGTAAATTTTTGAATGAATGGGCTCTTTCTAAGTTTTGTGAAGTTTTCCAAAGAGAAGATTTGCAAAATTCACTCAAATCATTTCTAGTGAAAGCCTGCACAGATATTGAACATGGTTTATCTTTTGTTGATAATAGATCTTTTTTTATCAACCCTCCATTTGCTGTTAATCCTACTGGTGCTACTATTTCTATTGGTGAAAGATCCTTTAGAATAAGTAACAAGTTAATTTACATTTTATTAACACATTTGACTCCATGGTCAAGTAATACACAACTAGATTTAGTCATTGCTGTACTGACTCATCTTCCTGAATTGATCGCCCCTTACACTTCCCACATTTTTTTCAATCATGGTACTCATGAACCAAGGCTAACTGCATTTTATATAGGCCAGTCTTTGTTGTTAACGAAAATACTTCTAATATCTATTCCAGTTGATTTTAAGGTATCACTAAAAGAATTCATAAGCCACCTAGACCCAAGTGCTAATAATGACTTTTTACTTGCCAAAACGATTACATCGAACCAACTGTGTGATGTTGTGTGTCCTCCTATGTTCACCAGAGGAGTGCTTGTTAAAGGTTTAAATTCATCAGATAGTTTAATAAGACATATAACAGCTCAACTTGTGGACGCATCCATTAAGAAATATAGCAACATGATGGAAATCTTATCGCTAGAGGACAACATTGTCCTAGGATCATTGCGATCAGAGTTGCGTGAAATGTTTCTTCAAAGGTTACCAGAAGCAGGCTCTTTAATTGGTGCTGTCAATGAGGTAATGAGCCCTGCCAATGATAAACCAATTAACAAAATGCTTTTAGTAACCCTTTTGAAACTCGTCTACCGCTATCAAAACTCATTAGAAATAAGCATTGATGTTACAATGGGCAACTTTGGAAGTTTAATTGGTCTTGATTTGGGTGACACTAATGAAGTTATTGAGCAGAGAAAACTTTCAAACGTTGACATGTTGTTACTTGACACATACTTAGCATTAGTTTCCAATCCAATGAGTGATGCTAACAACAGAAACAAATGGTGGAACGTTTCAAAAACATCAAAAAATTCAATGTTTACGATTATTTCCAAGTTACCTTGGACTTTGAAAGAGGGAAATTCTTTTGATTTTGGATTGGTAGAGAAACTGGTGAAAGTCTTGAATTCTCTTGTCAAGGAAACCTTGATTTTTAATTCAAACGTACTTTTCTCTCAGTGTTGGGCCATTGTACTATCTATGCTAAGAGTTTTCAAGCATCATAACGGATGCACGAATGTCGTTAATACTATATCCAAGATTCTTGACGAAACGATTAGCAGATGTGTCAAAACACCATACAAATATATTGATATGGCTTCTAATTTGTCAACAACAAGTGTTTTATCACCGTTTTATTTTGCACTTTGTGAACAGTCCAAGTTTATTAATGAGGAGCAAAAGCAATTTGTTTCGGAATGGCTACATGTTGTAAGTGCTTATTTTTCAATCATTGGTGAACCAATAAATTCAATGCGTATTGTTTTTGAGAGTTATTGGAATTCGGACTTGAAATTTAACTCGAACACTTTCGAGAAATTTGTTTACGAAAACAGTGAATTATGGGTAACGAATAAGGAGGAATCATGTTTTTTTGATTTAATTTCATTTTCTTCATTGGAAAATTTACGTACAATTACTAATTCAAATTCAATTGTTTGCAAGTCCACTGTTGATGCAGTTGCAATTATTCAGCGTGTGTCTCATCTAATTACATTCAATGAAGAAAAGAAATATCAATTGGAAAAAATTGAAAATCTTATAGTTGATTTGCTTTCTCTTTGGGGTAACTTTTTATTACAGACGTATAATAATGACGCCTTAACCAAATCAGAAAATTCTATGTTATCTTCCAAGCATTGGATTGCCATGATGTTGAATGAAGATGATGATGCCAAAGTAGTCTCAAAAAAATATGTCGTCACTGGATTATTGAATGAAGTGTTTCTCAGTGTATGGAACCTAGACACTACAAACATTGTCGAAAAAGAATTGAAATTTGAGGATATCAGGAAGGAGACGCTTAAAGTTATAGAAAGTTCAATGAACTT
The DNA here is from genome assembly GCA_030570415.1 of Saturnispora serradocipensis. Classification (NCBI taxonomy): domain Eukaryota; kingdom Fungi; phylum Ascomycota; class Pichiomycetes; order Pichiales; family Pichiaceae; genus Saturnispora; species Saturnispora serradocipensis. The sequence continues at coordinate 397,374 of JAJLVS010000003.1, read as the reverse complement.
GAATAGAGACACTAAAATCATCGAAAGATGTCTTAAATTATCATGGGTATTGAATGATAAAGACTTACTCCATTTAATTCAGCTTATGATTAATAAAAATGTCGAGCCAAAGCTTTTACATATTTTATTGGCCTATGTTATAAAAAAGAGGACAATACTTAGTGAAGGGTTATATGTTTCATTGTGTTTCAACTTGGATAAAATTTCAAGCAATGAAATCAAAAAGTCATTGATTACTTTGGCTGAACAAATCAAGTTTTCTGAGTTAACAATTTCTTTGTTCATCAAGCATGCTTTGACTAATCCTTTCTACTATGGAATTCTAGAGGCTATATGCGACTTTCATCCTAAGATGAAACAAATTATATACAACTCAATCAAGGATTATGTTGCTGCAGTGGCTGAAAGCAAAGAAGGTTTTGCATTATGTTATACCCTTTCACACCTTGAAAGCTCTATCTTGTCAATTTTAATGGATAGAGCTATTATCGTTATTAGAGCTATGATTAACACAGATAATATTGATGGCTCAATTTTGCCATTTTTAAAAGCATTCAATTTCAATAATGCCGAAGACTCAAATGTGAATAACCTTATTGAATCTTTGTCAAACAATTCCACATTCAGAAACGACGCTTCCTTAATTTTCTCACCAGAATTCACTAATGTGATTATTGAGCAGCGCAAATGGTTATCGAAGGAGCTACTGCGTACTTGGGTACATCGTGCTGCTTTGTACATTACAAAGATGTTTGCTGAATCAAATTCACTACCATCTTTTTTTTTGGAGTTTTTGAGATCATTACAGCCACTATACTTTAACGCTACTATTTGGGCCAATATTTCTAGTCATATGTTGGAGTCGCAATTAGAATCAATATTATCTGCAAAATGGGTCCAAGAAGAAGCAGTTATGAAGTATGCTAATATTGTTATCATTTCTAATAAGGAAAGTCAAATTGATGTCGGTAAGCTATTGAGCCTTTACATAAATAACTCTCACAATCCATTATACGCACAATCTAGCGTGGAGTCTTTAAGATTGCAAGCGGCACTTTGCGTGTGGTTTTTGTTCAGAACAAATGTGAAGCTTTCTAATATCAATTTTATGCTCCAAATAGTAAAGCTATACAGAGGTACTATAGAAGCTAGCGATGTTGTTTTGAAGAGAATACTCATGGAGTTGGAGGATCACTTAAAAATAAGTTGGGCTCAATATATTACCACATGGGATTACACAGAAAATGGTGGAGTTAGAGATGCTAAACTGATCCCACACTTAATCTTTGAGACCCCAGACATCCAAAACGGTTTAACAATCAATTTGAACAAATCGTTTATTAATAATACAATAAAGTGTTTCATTCCATGCTCAAACTCAATTACAATCATTGACTATGAAGGCAATAATGTATTTGAAGAGTGGAAGCAATGGGAGAAGTTTGAAGAATCTCATCAGTATTATGACGTTTCTATTGAACACAAAACTGTTTATGATGTTGAGTTTTTGATGTTGTTAATTAGTACCAACGATGAGTTATTTGATATCAAAACAGATGAGGACACTACCAACATTGTCGTAAACATGAGAGCATTAATTGATACCGGGTTTCTTCAGCTATGTGTCATGTGTTTAAGTCATGAGTCTAACGCAGCTAAGCAGATTGCAGTAAAGTTATTAACTGCTGCCTTCAAGTGGAACAATTTTGAAATTACAATGATTGAAAAATATAGAGAGCAAAAGTCTAAACCAAATAATAGCACTGTAGATACAGCAGAGCCGGAATTCAAATTGTCGGCATTCAAAGAAAGGTCCACTTTTAAAGTCTTGTTGGGGAACATACTGTCCACAATGCAAGACAAAGAAGCCGAGAGTCCACCATCTAGACTTTCATTGATTGCATGGAGTTATCTTGTTTCAATTTTAGGTGATCCTTCTCATTTCCTATACGAAAAAGCCTACAGATTTTTACTATCAGGTAGTAAGTTTAAACCGTTCGAAATTCCCCTTTACAAACCAATTACAGAACAGTTAAAAGATTCATTTGGAACTGAAGAATCAGATGATGGTGACTATTATAGAGAAATGATCTGGTTGGTTAATATGTTGACTGATAGTGTCACAGGTTGTGAAGATTTGAAGATATTGAAAAAGGTTAATGTCTTTGAATATCTGTTGAATCTTGCTCAGTCACCATACGTTAAAGATTCACTGATGGAAGCACTTCAAAAATTCATCCAAAAGATCTTAGAAACTGAAAACGGAGCGGACTTGCTCATAAGATCTTATGGTTTATTGAGCACTATTGAAGGCCAAGGCGTGTTGTCGAAAATGAACATTAAAATGAGGGGCCAGCCAGAAACTTGGAAGCAGGTTGGCATAGAAGCATTAATTGCGTCTCAGTGGAATGGATCTGACAAAAGGTCCATGGAATGGACTGAAGGAGATTATTCCAGGGCAGTCAAACGTCTATGTAAATAGTTACCAATTGAACTGATGTGTAGCAAAAAATTGTGATTCATTTACTCGGATATTAATATTAAATTTATAAAGACAAATTTTGACCAGGCATCCATGTAGTTATAGTTTCTTTGGTAGTTGTACATGTCCCATGACATTGTATCTTTTTGAAAAAAAGGTGTACCAATCATCTAGTGTTTTACGTTCTTTCTCGTTGAGCACGCTGTAGTCCCAGCTGATTTTAACATCTGTGTCTTCGGCCTTCAAGCTAGATTTGCCCAAGGCTCTGCTTGCATCTTTACCAACAAAAGCATGGTATCCCTTTCCGTCACCGTATGCTTTTGTATTGTGCGATACGTCAAATACCGTTGATTTGATTGCAATGTACATGCACGGAAGCCCCTTGGGATTCTTTGGAGCGTTGCTTTGGCCTTGGCATTGGAACAACTGTTCCATAGTATAGAGTTCGTTGCGAGGAGGGTCTAATTCAATGGGTTCTTTTGGTTCAAACGCTGGCATAGTGCTGATTATCTAGCACTTGTCACTTAGTTTATACTGTGAAAATTAAAACAATTTTACTCGTCTGCTTGCAAAGTCTGCGGGTGTTGCCCTACCAAATAAGAAGCTTCGTCCGCCCTGTAAAATTACTACGAGCTTTGAATTTTCTCCCAGTGATATCAAATTGATTTCCCCACTGGAAATTCGTTTCCCACTAAAATTTAGTGCGACAAGAAAGAATCGCCCAACCACGCATTTTCTGCTCCTACCAACTACGGAGGCCTCAGGCGCTGGCAGGTAAAGTCACAAGGCAGAAAACAAAAAATCATGTTTTCTTCGGAGACTTGTATTCCTTGATAGTGCAGTTAATAAATAAAACCCATGGCCAACTTCATTACGTCGCTTTGGGATTCTGTTTTCCAGCCAGGTACCTCACCAGCATTGATCCAAGCTACGCATGGGTCATTTTTCTTTTTGATCGTGGTTTTGGGATGGATGATCTATCAAACAAAATCTATCCACTTCATCAACTTGCTGGTAATTGCAATGTTGTTATGGGCAGCAGTCACATGGTTTCTTGCAGAGTTACAAAAGGCTAAATTACAGAGCAATGAAGAGCTAGCTGCAGAGGCAAAGAAGAAGGAGTGAACGTGCTTTTGTCTCTTATAAATGTATACATTTTCTGTAAAGTAAGATCTGAAAAATTATTCCACACGTTTTCTTCCTACTGGCACACCCAACTTTTCTTTGATATAAACAAAGATGACTCTCTCAACCATATATATTGTGCGTCACGGCTACCGTTCTAACTGGCTGCCTTTGGACCAGCAGGTTGCACCACTGACAGGTGTTGAATCAGATCCACCTCTGGCCCCACACGGTGTTGAGCAGGCTAAAGAACTAGCAAAATTTTTCTCCGAAGATGTCACCAAAAGAAACATGCCGAAACCAGAGCTGATTATCTCTTCGCCGTTCTACCGCTGCATTGAGACCATCAACCCAACAGCAGAAGCGTTGGATTTGCAGGTGAATATTGATAGAGGTGTGAGCGAGTGGTTCAAGCCGGATCGACTTGAAATTCCAATTCCTTTGAACAATGCTAAGATGAACAAATTTTTTAAAAGAGTCCCAGCTACTATGGTATGGCCTTGGGATACCGTTATTCCAAGCGTTGCTGGTGAAACAGAAGAGGCTGTTTACAACAGATGCAAACTTTTCTGGAAGGAATTTTTTCCTAAGTTCGAAAAGTTGTATCCAAATGTTGAAACGATCGTTATTGTCACACATGCTGCAACTAAAATTGCGCTCGGTATGAACTTGATGGGCTACATTTCTCCTAGAGACTTCTTAACTGCTGAACACAAAGGTGATGGTAAAACTACCAGACTTGGCGGATCAACATGCTCCGTGGACGCTTATCAGCTGAACAAGGACAACGCATGGGATCTGGCTATCAACTCAGAGACTACATTCTTGAGCCACGGTCCAGAAATGGAATGGCATTTTGCAACCTCACAATTTGAGGCTGGTAGTAAAGAGGACATTGAATATAGACTCCGGTTGCAAAAAGAACAAGAAAACGTAAACAATAGAAATGCGAGGCCTAGCAGGTTGTAAGGAATCAACAGCAGATGAAGAAGAAGAGGACGATGATGATGAAGGTTACGAGGACGTCTATGTCAGTGTAGCTTTCCCACCACAGCTAGGTTCCTTTGAGTCAAAAAGCGGCACTCTTAATAATGTGGCAAATACTGTCAATGGACTCAGAAATTCAACAACGCCCGGTGCTGCATCCAACGTACAATCTGCTTCTGTTCTTCAGGATTCAATTGAATACAAATCAGCATCCTTGGACTCTGTATTGCCAAACAAGTTACGAGTTTCAGGTCTTTCCGAAGAGAAACCACTTTTCCAAACCAGAAATAGCATTTTAATGGGCGAATGGTCCAAATTAGTCGGTACTGAATTGGTGTTCAATGAAAACGGTGATTACGTTGCCAAAGTCAATGAACAGATAGTATTAAAACATGGTCGTATGGTTGAAGAATCTGGTGAAACCAACTCACTTTTAAATAGAGCCCTTGAAAGAGCAAAACAATTAGAATCTGAAAAGGATACTAAAAAATAAACTTACTTCTTTTTAAACCTATATATGCTTAATTTTTATCATTAATTTCATTACAATTCCCACAACGTATAATAGAATTTTGCCTGCTTTCTACAATTCTGTTAAACGATTGGTAAACTACTCATGAGTTTTGGTGCCTGCTGACTGAAAATGCTTAGCATCTTAAGCGTCAGCGTCAAATTTTCGACACAGCAAACAAGTATGTTTTTTGAAAGGCCCTGTTGATTATTGGTTATCAGAGTGTGGTTTTATCAGGCACAGTTATCTTAAAGCATAGCACACATGTACCTTTTTCTGCCAATATTGTTCACTAGATATCGCTATTATTAACTGACCGAATTTGGATCTCTAATACTTCTTCGCAGGGAATAAGAAAAAAATGAAAAACGAAAAATTAAGCCAAATCCATTCATCATTGAAGCGGTCATCAGCAACAACTAGCCACAATGGAAGCTGCTATGAAGAGTTTGCCGCCTAAGGGTGGTTCCAATCCATCGGTAGATAATTTTAGAACCAGCAGGACCACGGGTTTTATTGATGTCAGCTACGAGCAACCGATTAATAGCGCACAAAGATACCCACAGCAGTACAATCAAGGATACCAATCAAACTACCAAAGTGCGTCCAGGCAGGGCTATGGATACCCACAGCAGGGCCTTAGATCAAATACCATGAGCAGTACCAGTGGTGCAAAAGCGTCAAGACGTGGTTCTGTTTCTTCCACTGCGTCTCACTCAGTGAATAATTTCATGAAGAAGCAATGGGGAAGATTCAACAAGAACACCAACAGTTCCAAAGCCAAGCTAGCTGATGGTGGCTATTATGGTGATGAAAATGATGATAAGGGCATGGAGATGGATCAAAGTGACATGGATGTCTCTTTTAACGACCTTAAACATCTAAAAGGTGACAGATTTGGTGGTGTTGGAGACACTACCCCATATATACCAACGATCTTAACAACAGGTTCCTTAAATGGTAGCAATATTAATAATGAACAATATAGAAAGCTTCAAATGGCTAACAAGAAAAAGCGTGCCATTGATATAGCAGCTGCTCAAAACATGGATCCAAATAATAGATCCATGAGTTTGAATTCATACGCTTCCAACCAACCAAACTATCCACCAAAACAACCTCAAAAGCAAATGTACAACGCATCAAATGGTCAGTATGGTGGTTCTCAAAATTCGGTTGCTGGTAGAGGTTACGGCCTTCAATATCAACAAATGCCACCTGGACCAAGAGCTATGTCGTTACAAACGCGAGTTCCGATGAGTGGGAATCCGAGAGCAATGTCTTTACAACAGCAACAAAATCCACTTTATCGAAATCAAATTCCACCTGCTAGATCTTACCAAAACAGACCTTATCCGCCGCCTCATCCCCAAGTGCAACAGCAATTTGAACATTATCAACAACATTCACAAAACATTTTACCATCTACTCAACAGCAACCACAGTATCAACAACAATACCAGGCTCAACCGATTCAGCATCAAATTTTGAGCCAACAATATCCAGTCCAACGTCAACAAATGCAACTTACAGCTGAAGCACAAAATCATTCACTCCCATACCAAACACAGGGTAAAAAAGCCTTAGACATGAACCAGCAACAACACTTTCAGCAACAGTTACATTTACAACAGGAAACAATTCAAGATCAATCAAATTTTAATGTTTCAACTTTGCAAACAATTGATATTAGATCAAATGACATTCCTTCTTCTATTGTAACAAGTAATAGAGATGTTGCTTCAGATGCATCACAAATTAACTATTCGCCACATGATACACTTTTATCCTCTACTAAAGCTGAACGAAAAGAGTCTAAAGGCAAAAAAGTACATAAGATAACCTTTAACACATATGATGATGAAGGTGATGATTCATTTGCCTCTTCTGAGAAGAAAACCAGTGATGATGTGCCACTTGTAAAAAAATCAATTGAAGTAAGTCCTGCAAAGAGAGACTTAAACCAAAAGAAAAACGTATCAATTAGTACTGTTTACACAAGAGAGTCGATTATTTCAACAAACTCCAATTTGGATACTGAAAATCAAGCTGCTAAAGAGAAACTCATGTATGATCAAAGTAATGCAACAAGTACCACTGGTAATACGTTATTTTACTCTGCAATGGAACTCAATCCTGTAGCGGAGCTTGAAGGAAGCGGTCCCGAGAAGATTAATGTTAGTGAAACATCATCCTGTGTTGATGATACGATAGACTCTCATAATATAGAGCAAAACGAAACATTGGAAGAAGTTTCTCCCAAAGATAATGCCCCTGCTGCTGTCTTCACAAACATTGATAAAGCTCTAGAAACTTTGCCACCAATAAAACAAAATGATGTATATGAGGAAGATTGCAACAGGTATTCAACAGAGAAACCTCTAAGTTTTCCTAGCTCCACACCTTCCTCTGGAAATATATTCAAGGAGAAAACAGATAAGCCAAAGCATAGTTTACCATTGCTGCCATTAGGTGACAACAACAAAGAGGATAGTGATAATGGACAAGAGAACTGGCCTCCTCAAATCACAATTGAGAACAAGAATGTAAAATTGACACCATCGTCTTCAAAATCATCAACAATGAGTCCATTAAATCCAGAATTATCGTCCACTCCATTTATGAAAGTTGTTGATAACGATAACCGTCTCCCAGTAGAAGAACAGAGCTCACAACATCAAAGTAAAAGTATCTCGCCGTTTACACCAATATCTGAGAAATCGGTGGTCACCTTTACACCTGAGCAATATGGCAAAGTTAATGATAATAATGTTTTGCTAAGGGAGCTCGAGCTAGTCACCTCAGAGCTGGCTTCCTCTGTCTCTAGAGAACTTACTTTGGAAGATACCATTCGTAACCGTTCGTCAGCAGCTTCTAGTATTGTTTCACCCGACAAGTCAGCTATTGTCGACGACCCAGATGCATTCCTAAAAAATGCCGGTGTTGAATTTGGCTCAAATGGGGATGTCAGTATAGGTAAGCAAATTAATTCAACTTCTTCAAGTGAAAAGGGTAAAGTTATTTTAACACTTGCAAATCAACTAGCCAAGGAAAGAAAGAAAAGATACGCATCAGAAGAAATTCTGCTACAATATGAAACGCACAATGGACTACCTGCCGCCCATAATGATTTTATCAAAGAATTAAAATCTAAAAACCAGGAATTGGAGACGGAGAATACAAAACTTAGAGATGCACTCTCATTAAAGGATACTAAAAAAGAGCTTTTGGAAGTGGAGCATGAAAAGCTGCAACTTCATGCTACAGATGTAAGTAAAAAGTACAAACAACTACAAAATGAGGTTATTCCAAAGCTTCAGGATAGGATTGTCATGTTAGAAGACTTATTGTTAAGAAAAACAACGACTTCAAACTGATATCTTATATAATTATCATTTGCTTTATTTTAATAAATTACATTATTATTAACGTTTTATATAATTTCAAATTCTTTTTTTATAATCAAGCAATTTCACGGCCATGAAATTCGTATTTCCAACTTATAGTTTTTTTGTTTGATGAAAAAATCTGTGCTCCAGTATATTTAGGCAACATCTTATAGAATATTATGTCTGATATTGAAAGGAAAAGACAGCATTCTGACGATGAAGACGATGGTGCATATGATCCATCTGAAGCTCAATTGCCTCCACATTTAATGGCAGCAACTGATGATGTCGAAGTGGATATCGACATTGATGTTGATGCGAATGCTGACCCTGATGCGGATGCTGAATATGCACCACCACCACACCAATTGGCAGGCAGTGCTAACTTCCAACAGAGCCCCCCAACTCAACCGAGGGTACTAGCAAGACCTAGAAGTGTCACTGAAAAACCTGGTTATAAATATAAAGAGGATCGACCACAACAACCACAACAACACAATCAAAACCGTTTCTCTTCTGAAAGAGGTGGCTATGGTTATGAGCGTCAATCTTTTAAAAGAGGTAAAAAGGAAGTTCAGTTAAGCTATGAGCTGGAAAAAGCTAATGAATTGATGAAAGATTTACAAAGACTTGGAGAGTCGCCATATACGTTAGACAAAGATTTTATCAACTACGCTGGCGTTATAGCATATTTTTGGGGCGAAGAACTCTTTAGAGCAAACATTCTCAAGTTTCTTGGCGCTACTATAACAGAGTTCCCACACAAAGTTTTTCACTTTTCAGTTATCATTATTCTGGCTAACGCAAGAAACGAAGAAGTTGGTAAATCTGTGATTGAGTGGATCAAAGCTCGTATTGATGAGATTTTCGTTGAAGAAGGTGTGATTGAAGATATGGAGATTGATTCAAGCGAACAGGTTCAAGAGGATAAAGAACCACTGATGAACAATGTTAATGGCTGGAACAGAGTAAAATTACTCTTTAGGTCACTAGCAGTTCTATCACATATCATTGATGATTTTGAAAATGTTATTCAACTATGCAAAGATGTCTTACAGTATGCTATTGATCTGCAAATGTCAAATGAGACTAGATCACCTTTGGCCGAAATGATATTTTATGAGTTTGTTGTATCAATTCCATACATATTAGCAAATAATCGTACAGATACAGAATTGAAAGACCGATGTATTGAATTGCTTAACATTTCCAAAACTTTCAGTCCTAAAGATAGTGAGTCTGAAGTGGAAACCTTCATTCCGATGAAAATTGGATACACACCATATAGCGATGTTTTGAAAGCGTTGCCATCATCTGTTGAGGAATATCTTGACGATATGGAATTATTCTCTGACTTTAGTAAAATAATTAATGATGGTTGTAATTCTTTATTGGAGCAAAAAGCGGAACACGACTTAGTAATGTCTGGTGCTGCAAATGCGGAATCCAAACCAACAGTTGGCGCAATGAAAAAACATGTCATAGGCTCTTTCACTCTTCCAACTTTAGAGCAATTGAGGGGCGACGAAAATATTGTGAACTCGAAAAGTAAAGTTGATCACTTATGGAGAAAACCAAGATATTTCGTTGAGATATTTGCAAATGAAAAGACAAGAAAAACCCTTGACTTTAAAACTTTACCAGTTTTGACTTCTTATGTTTCATTGATTATTAGGGACATTGTTGAAGACCTTGTTATAAACGTTGAGTACAATCGTGTCACAGTTTCTAGACAATTGTTATCATTATCAACATATTTTAACAGTAGAACTTTCGCACTTCCAAACGCACCTTTGGATAAATTAATGATTATCAATGATTTGAAGAACTCAAATGGAGAATCCGAGTTGATAGGAAACTTAGAAAGTAACACTGAGCTTCCAGAAAGTATTAAGAGACAAATGATAGAATCTGCACAAATTATTCAAAGAGAATATGAAGATGGTTTCAAATCAACATGGAAAATGGAGGAACTTTTTCTGGAGACAGTAGTTAACTTAATGTTTGCTTTACCTACTATCGATTTACCTCTGGTTTACTTTGAAGCTTTGTTAATGGATACTTCAGGGCGTGACTGGACATTATCTAAAAGAATTTCAAATGAAAATGAATGTTTGACATTTAGTAAATTGCTTGGAGATTGTTTCCGGTACTTATATGAAAACATATACTCATTAAAACATGAAACTTTTGTCAAATTTGTCGATTGGTTTGTTTACCAAATATCCAACTTTAAGTTTGAATGGGAATGGCAAGAATGGGTCCCAGATGTTTTACATATTGGGGCTGATGCCAATTATAACAAAAAAATATCATTTATTAAAAATGTTATTCACAAAGAAATTTTGGTCACAAGTTATAAATATATCAAGAATAGAACTCTACCACATGACTTCAAACAATTCGCCAACTTGGCATTGAATGATAAGTTGTCTTTGCAAACATACGATGCACAGTTTTTTGGAAGGCAGTTTGCGGAATTAAACACACAAGACCCTTTTGAGGAAAAAGAAGATGTTGATGAGCCAATCGATGATTATGACAGAATCATTGAGACCAATACAGACGCATTCAAACTTTTTGATCAGTACTTTTTCAATCATAATGAACATATTTATCATGATATTTGTCGTGATGTTTATATGAATTTGGAAAATATCAATGCAACAGTGTCTGATTTTCTTGAGATTATCACCAGGTTAAGAGACGCGATAGAGTCTACATTGAAAGAGGACAGAGACATTGCGAATGTTCATCAGTATATTGTCACATTAGTTATCCAAAGCATTTGCCTAATTGGTTCAAGATCGTTTTCTGTGTTAGAGGAAGGACTTGAAAACTTGTTTGGTGACAAAGTGAAGGCAGTTTTAGATGTCATTGATGATGCAAATAAGAGTAAGTGGGTGATTCAAGCTGTTCTCAGACTTTGGAATAATGAGCCAAGGATTGGTATGTTGTTTCTAAGTAAACTTACGAAGTATATTATCACTCCAGTCGACATTGTTGACGCTGGTTGGAATCTGGTTAGTGAAACTAGCGTTGTACCAATTAGTGAGATTTGGATGGAGCAGTTTCTTGATCAGTATATTCTTGACGAAGATATAGCTGAATACAGAAATGAAATGGTGGTAAACTTTTTTAGAAATGCTGTCAAATATACCAAGAGCTTCTTAGAAGCCAATGGAGGTGGATTCGATAGATCCGAATTTGAGAACCCAGAGGATGGATTTATTGGTGACGAGTCCAAATTGGGCTTGAAATCTCTCATTGAGTTGATTGAATCAAAGTTTACTGTATACACTAGTTATGGGAAGGTTGAAATTTCTGAAATCAAAAGTATTTTAGATGAACTAGAACCACAAACTGGTAAGCTATACTAATCGATAAATGTGTGTTTTTATAATTACCATATGATGGTGAACAATTTACTCGTTTATAATACAATAAGAAATTGAAAAAGTTGATAAGAATAAAAGATGCCAGCTAGATCGAAATGCTTCTTCAAGTTGGAAGTGCCATCAATGTTTAAAGCAGAGTATTTTCAATTACAGATTATAGCATCAAAGGAGGTTATGGAATGCAACGCAGCTGCAACTCTCTCACGCCAAAACTTGGTATCAAAACCTGTTCCTGCGCTCAGTGCCGAGTGCAAACTTTTTCTGTGAATGCCAAAGGAGTTGGAAAGCTTCCCCTTAAACAACATTCGAAGGGGGGATCCAAGGCTTGTTGTTGTTGCTACTTGTGAGAGCGTACCTGATTGTGAGCAATTGAACCCGCTGGGCCCGACGTGATTCAGGAAAGGGAAATTTGCGATACAACTAACATGGACCATGGGCGTGTTGAAGCGTTCTGAACATTTTTTAGAAGCATAAAGCAGGGAGATGATACAATTCTTGTCGTTTTAGCAATTGCCAATCTATTATATGGATACATGCGAAATGCACCTGCATTTGGCGCAAAGATCGATCTCCTGTACGTTGTTTGTATAAGTGCCAAAAACTTGTGCAGCAGCGCACAAGTTTTCTGTAAACCTACATTAGTCAGATCCAGCACAACTAAGACTGCTCGGACCAGCATTCGGATTTACCACACCGTTTTGCAGGGTTCGCTTTATGGGAACCTGTTATTCAGGTTGTAAACTACTGTAATTTAGAGCTAAGAAAAATTGTAAACAGGACTACACGTTAAATTGACTGAAGCTATGTGGTTTTTTGAAAACGTTTTTGTGTGAAAAGTAGTACATAACGCCAATAGCTTCAATCCGTGAACAACTTTAATTTAACTTTCGAGTTCCTAACGATCACCTCACGCCTCAGGAAGCTACATTCTGCTGAAAATATTTGCTGAGTAAATCCGGTTTTTTGGCAGCGGAGCGTGTCTTGTGTATAAAATATCTCACAGTTGCTCTCCTGTTTATTTTAATACAATCTTTTTCATTAGCTTTGATTTCAAATACTTGACTAGGGCATATATCACCTTTGTTTTGTACTGATCAAGTCTTTGTTACTTCCTTTTTTTTTGACACTTTGTTTCATTAGCAAGAGAACTACTTCTATTCCCTGTTTAATAGTGATTAGACTAGTCTGATCTGTTCATTCACTTTCATTCCGATTAGTTTCATTATTACTTTACTTATCCTTTTTTTTCAAGAAACAACTTTTCGATCGTTATTCTAACTTAGGTTTGTTTTCCTCACTTTAAAACAATCCAAATCGTATGTATCATTTACCTTTACTATCATTAGTTGAGCTCAATTTTCGTTATTATTAGGAGGGCAAAAGATTTTTTTAGATTTGATAGACCGATGCGCCACGACTTATTTTTAGAAAAATAGCTACTGATGTGGCGCAAGACGGGGCTTTTTTTTTGGCGTTTCGCGAAACGGAATTAAGCAAAAATTGAAAAAATGAAAAAAAAATCGAGGAAAAAGGTTCACGTTTCTTTTTTGATGATGAAAAAACACGACACGCGATCTGGACCAGGAAGGAAATCAAACGAATTTCTCACTAATCCTTTCTTTCAAGGCCAAGAAGTCTGACTAGACACTTCATAAATCAAAGAAGGTGTGTAAGAGCAAAAAGGTTCGGGATCATTGCATTAATAGCAAGGTTGAAGGATCAATTCATTAAAACACGGGTGATTGATCAGAATAACCACTATAAACACGAAAATTTAATATTCTCCTATTGATTCGGTTGAACTTTTGGCTAATAATAAAGAATTTTGAACTTCAACTTTTTTTTTCCTTTGATCTAATACTAACCTATTCGTTCAGATGTCCTATAACGACCACTATGACCCTAACGCGGTCAATCAGGGTTACTACGAACAAGGTGGTAACCAGGGTGACTACCAGGGACAAGAGTATGACCCGAATCAAGGTCAAGGCTACTACGATGGCCAACAACAACAACAGTATAACCAGAGTTACAATGACGGATACTATGGAGGTCAAGGTTATGATCAATACTCTGCTGATCCGAACATTCAACAAGGTTACTACGACCAACCTGGTGGACACGATCCTGAATCATATTCTGATTTCTCAGGTGCTCCTGGTACTCCATACGATGGTTACGGTGCTAACTACACTCCATCTCAAATGAGTTATGGCGAACCAAATTCAGGCTCTTCAACTCCTTACTATGGTGCTGGGATGTATGACCAAGGTATGGTTGCTTTACCTACAGATCCTTACCCAGCGTGGACCGCTGACAATCAAGCCCCTGTCCCTATTGAGCAAATTGAAGATGTATTCATTGATTTGGCTAACAAGTTTGGTTTCCAAAGAGACTCCATGAGAAATATGTTCGACTATTTCATGGTCATGTTAGATTCAAGGTCATCAAGAATGGCACCTGCCCAAGCTCTTTTGTCTCTTCATGCTGATTACATTGGTGGTGATTCTGCCAATTATAAGAAATGGTATTTTGCTTCCGAAATGGATCTTGATGATAGTATTGGTTTCGCCAATATGGATCTTGGTAAAATTTCCAAAAAATCCAAAAAATCAAAGAGTGGATTATTCAAAAAGAAGAAAAATCAAAGTAATGATGAAGATCAAACAAGTCCTGAAGGGATCATTGATGCTTTACAAGGTGATGACTCTTTACAAGCTTCTGAATATAGATGGAAGGCTAGAATGAACATTCAATCTTCCATTGAAAGAGTCAGAGATATTGCCCTTTGGTTACTCATTTGGGGTGAAGCAAATCAAGTAAGATTCACTCCTGAATGTTTATGTTTTATTTACAAGTGTGCTCATGATTACTTGTTATCTGATGAATGTCAGAATAGAGCCGATTATGTTCCAGAGGGTGATTATTTGAATAGAGTTATTACTCCATTGTACAAATTTATCAGAGATCAAGTTTATGAGCCTGTTGAAGGACGTTATTTAAAACGTGAAAGAGATCATGATAAGATTATTGGTTACGATGATGTTAATCAACTCTTTTGGTATCCTCAGGGTCTTGCTAGAATGAGAATTGGTGATAACAGATTAATTGATTTACCTCAAGAACAAAGGTACTTTGCTTTGGGTGAAGTGGCTTGGGATGAAGCTTTCTTCAAAACTTATAAGGAAGTTAGAACTTGGCTACATATTATCACAAACTTCAATCGTATTTGGGTGGCTCACATTTCTGTATTCTGGATGTACTATGCCTACAACTCTGCAACGTTGTACACTCATAATTATGTTCAGGTTTTGAATAATCAACCTCTTGCATCTTCAAGTTGGGCTGCTTGTGCTTTAGCGGGTTCCGTTTCTGTTTTTATCAATATTTTAGCTACTATTTTTGAGTGGAGATATGTTCCAAGAAATTGGGCTGGTGCTCAACATCTATCGAGAAGGTTAACATTTCTTTGTATCCTTTTTGGTATCAACTTGGCTCCTGTCATTTTTGTCTTTGCTTATGCTGGTTTAGTTTACAAATCTACCGCTGCTCACGCTGTTTCAATTGTTGCCTTCTTTATTGCTATTGCAACTATGGTTTATTTAACAGTGATGCCTTTAGGAGCTATGTTCACCTCATATATGAAAGATAATTCCAGAAAGTACATTTCTCAGTACACTTTCACAGCTTCTTTTTACAAATTGCAAGGTTTGGATATGTATTTGTCATGGTTTTTGTGGTTTATTGTTTTTCTTGCAAAATACATTGAATCCTATTTCTTTTTAACTCTTTCATTGAGAGATCCGATCAGAAATTTGTCAACTTTAACGGTTAGATGTACTGGTGAAGTGTGGTGGGGTGCCGTTTTGTGCAAACAACAAGCTAGAATCACGTTGGGTCTGATGTACGCTACTGATCTTGTTTTGTTTTTCTTGGATACCTATATGTGGTATATTTTAGCAAACTCAGTCTTCTCTGTTGGTAGATCTTTCTATTTGGGTATCTCTATTTTGACTCCTTGGAGAAACATTTTTTCGAGACTTCCAAAAAGAGTTTATTCAAAGGTTTTAGCTACTAGTGATATGGAAATCAAGTATAAGCCAAAAGTTTTGATTTCTCAAGTTTGGAATGCTATTGTCATTTCGATGTACAGAGAACATTTGCTTGCCATTGATCACGTTCAAAAATTATTGTACCATCAAGTTCCATCTGAAATTGAAGGTAAACGTACTTTGAGAGCTCCAACATTTTTTGTTTCTCAAGATGATAACAACTTTGCCACTGAATTTTTCCCAGCTAACTCTGAAGCTGAAAGAAGAATTTCTTTCTTTGCTCAATCTTTAGCAACCCCAATCCCTGAGCCTTTACCTGTCGACAACATGCCAACTTTCACTGTTTTCACTCCTCATTACTCTGAAAAAATTTTACTTTCCTTGAGAGAAATTATTAGAGAAGATGATCAATTCTCCAGAGTTACTTTGTTAGAATACTTGAAGCAATTGCACCCTGTCGAGTGGGATTGTTTCGTCAAGGATACTAAAATCTTGGCCGAGGAAACTGCTACTTTCGAAGGTGAAGGTAAAGAAGATGAAGTTAAACAAGAAATTGATGATTTACCATTTTATTGTATTGGTTTCAAATCTGCTGCACCTGAATACACTTTGAGAACTAGAATCTGGGCGTCGTTGAGGTCTCAAACTTTATACAGAACTGTTTCGGGTTTTATGAATTATGCCAGAGCTATCAAATTGTTGTATCGTGTTGAAAATCCTGAAATCGTTCAAATGTTCGGTGGTAACGCTGAAGGTTTAGAAAGAGAATTGGAAAGGATGGCCAGAAGGAAGTTCAAATTTGTTGTCTCAATGCAAAGATTGGCCAAGTTCAAAAAGGAAGAATTGGAGAATGCAGAATTTTTGCTACGTGCTTACCCTGATTTGCAAATTGCCTATTTGGACGAAGAGCCACCTCTTGAAGAAGGTGGTGAACCAAGAATTTATTCCGCTTTAATTGATGGACACTGTGAAATTATGCCTAATGAAAGAAGAAGACCTAAGTTCAGAGTTCAAATTTCTGGTAATCCAATTCTTGGTGATGGTAAATCGGATAATCAAAACCATGCACTTATTTTCACTAGAGGTGAATATTTGCAATTGATTGATGCTAACCAAGATAATTATTTGGAAGAATGTTTGAAGATAAGATCTGTTTTGGCTGAATTTGAAGAACTGGGTGTTGAACATATCAATCCTTATGCTGCTAGTTTGAATAGTGCTCCAACTAAGGTCACTCATCCAGTAGCTATTGTTGGTGCAAGAGAATATATTTTTTCTGAAAACACTGGTATTTTGGGTGATATTGCTGCTGGTAAGGAACAAACATTTGGTACCTTGTTTGCAAGAACGTTATCTCAAATTGGTGGTAAGTTGCATTATGGTCATCCTGATTTCTTGAATACTATCTTCATGACTACCAGAGGTGGTGTGTCCAAAGCACAAAAGGGTTTACATTTGAACGAAGATATTTACGCTGGTATGACTGCTATGTGTAGAGGTGGTAGAATCAAACATTGTGAGTATTATCAATGTGGTAAAGGTAGAGATTTAGGTTTCGGTTCAATTTTGAATTTCACAACAAAAATTGGTGCTGGTATGGGTGAACAAATGTTGTCAAGAGAATACTATTATTTGGGTACTCAGTTGCCTTTGGATAGATTTTTATCATTCTATTATGCTCACTTGGGTTTCCACATCAACAATATGTTTATTTCCGTTTCATTGCAACTGTTTCTGTTGACTTTAGTAAACTTGAATGCTCTTGCTCATGAAAGTATCATTTGTGGTTATGATAAGAACCAGCCAATTTACGATATCATGTGGCCATTAGGTTGTTCTCCACTTATGCCTGCCATTGATTGGGTGAGACGTTATACTTTGTCCATTTTCATTGTCTTCTTTATTTCATTTGTCCCATTGCTCATTCAAGAATTGATTGAACGTGGTATTTGGAAAATGTGTTACAGATTTGGTAGACACATTCTTTCTTTATCACCATTATTCGAAGTTTTCTCCGCTCAAATTTACTCGACTTCTTTAATTACTGATGTTTGTATTGGTGGTGCTAGATATATTGCTACTGGTAGAGGTTTTGCAACTTCAAGAATTCCATTTTCTGTCTTATATTCAAGATTCGCTGATTCCACTATTTATGTCGGTGCTAGGTGTCTGATTATGGTTCTGTTTGGTACTGTTGCTCATTGGCAACCGGCTTTACTTTGGTTCTGGACCATTATTGTTGCATTGATGTTTTCTCCGTTTGTCTTTAATCCTCATCAATTCTCATTTGAAGATTATTTTATTGATTACAGAGACTACATCAGATGGTTATCCAGAGGTAACACTAAATGGCACAGAAACTCATGGATTGGTTATGTTAGATTGACTAGATCAAGGGTTACTGGTTTCAAGAGAAAGACTATTGGTGATGATTCTGAAAAGGCTGCCGGTGATGCTGCAAGAGCTCACAGAAGCACTGTTATCATGTCTGATACTATTCCATGTGCTATTTACACTGCTGGTTTATTTGTTGCCTACACCTATATTAACTCTCAAACTGGTGTCATTAACAGTAAAAATGTCAATTCCGTTTTGAGATTGATCATTTGTGCTTTGGCTCCTATTGTCATTGACATCGGTGTGTTATTTTTCTGTCTAGGTATGTCTTGTTGTTCAGGTCCATTATTTGGTATGTGTTGTAAGAAAACTGGTGCTGTCATGGCAGGTATTGCTCATGGTGTTGCTGTTGTTATTCACCTTGCTTTCTTTATTGTTATGTGGGTTTTGGAAGGTTTCAATTTCGCAAGAATGTTGGTTGGTGTTATTACTATGATTTATGTCCAGCGTTTGATCTTTAAATGTATTACATTGTTTGTTCTTACTAGAGAATTCAAGAATGATCATTCTAATGTCGCTTTCTGGACTGGTAAATGGTATGGATCTGGTCTTGGTGTTGCAGCCTGGACTCAACCTGCAAGAGAATTCTGTGCAAAGATTATTGAATTGTCACACTTTGCTGGTGATTTCGTTCTAGGACATGTTATTCTTTTTTGTCAACTACCATTTCTCTGCATTCCTTTCATTGATAGATGGCATTCATTAATGTTGTTCTGGTTGAAGCCAAACAGACAAATCAGACCACCAATTTACTCTTTGAAACAATCTAGATTGAGAAAGAGAATGATTAAGAAGTACTCTATTCTTTACTATACTATTTTGGTCATTTTTGTTGCTTTGATTGCAGCTCCTGCAGTTGTTGGCTCATTAAAGAGTGTCAAAATTGGTGAAAACACCAGTTCATTACCACAATTTGCAGATGGTTTATTCCAGCCAAGACACCAAGACAACAACGATACTGGTTTTGGTAGCGGTAGTTACGAGCACCATTGGACTACCACTACTTCACTACAAACCTTTTCCACAAAGAAATAAAGGTGAGTATCGTGTACATTGTATTCAAGTAATGGGCACACGCCTATTGTTGATATATTTTCTTCTGAATTATCAATTTCTTTAGTTTGGCCTAGTGATTGGTGATAAAAAAGAAGAAATGGAGTATAAGATTTATTTTATTTTTACATTTGAATCACTTTTTGTTTATTATTTCTATTTAGTTGTGTTTATGTTTAAGAATTCCACTACTTAATATCACATGTAATTTAACTGAGAATATTTAATTTTATTAGAAATTGTAATTTGCTTAACAACCTTACTTGTTCACTGAAGAGTTGGTGAGGAATAAGCTACTTTTGGGAAAGCAGTTTAGTATTTTAAACATGTACAACTAGAAATAAATTGAAGTACAACTAAAGGAACGGCATTTTGTTGCAATTACCAAGAGCTCAACTGAAAAAAATAAACTAGAAAGTAGTAGAAAAAGTGATAAAAATCGTATATAAATTATATCAATAGATCAAATTAGTGATGAAATAATCTGATAGGGTTTTCAACGTAGACAATGTCATGAGCGTCAGCAGCGTCAAAAACAGCTCTATCCATTACAGAGCCTGAGGCAGCTGCAATGTATTTAACACCTGATCTAACAGCTCTATAGACATTATCTGGAAATGGGAAGAAAGCATCAGAAGAAAGAGCAACATCGGCCAAACTTGACATCCATTCCTTTCTCTCAGCATCAGTCAAAGGAACAGGAATCTCTTCGAATTTAGATTCGTATTCAGACTTTTCAGGTTCTGAAGTAGGAATTTGGTTAGAGACAAACAAATCAATAGCATTTGACTTCTCAGGTCTCTTAACACCCTTGGCCCACTTGAAAGCCAAAACTCTTGGGTGTTGTCTAAACCACCAATTGTCTGCTTTGTCACCGGCTAATCTGGTACAGTGAATTCTGGATTGTTGACCGGCACCAAGACCAATCACCATACCATTCTTAGCGTAACAAACTGAGTTAGATTGGGTGTATTTGAGCGCAATAGTAGCAACAATTAAGTCAATGAGAGCTTGTTGAGGTAAGTCGGTGTTCTTTGAGACAAACTCCTTGAAAGTGTTAGCATTAATGATAGCATCATTTCTTCTTTGTTCAAGATTGATACCGTAAACTTGTCTATTTTCGATTGCTGGAGGAGTGTAAGAAGGATCAATTTGTAAAACACAGTACTTACCCTTCTTCTTAGCCTTAAGTAATTCAAGTGCTTCAGGCTCGTAACCTGGTGCAATGACACCATCAGAAACTTCCTTTGAAATGATTTGGGCAGTTGGTAAATCAACAATATTAGAAAGGGCTATGAAGTCACCAAAAGATGACATTCTGTCAGCACCTCTTGCTCTAGCATAAGCGTTAGCTAAAGGAGAAAGATTTTCAATGCTGTCCACCATATAAATTTTCTTTTCGACATCGGACAAAGGTAAACCAACAGCAGCACCAGCTGGTGAAACGTGCTTGAATGACGCAGCAGCAGGTAAGTTCAAAGCGGCTGATAGTTCCTTGACTAAAGGCCAAGAGTTGAGAGCATCTAGAAGGTTGATGTAACCAGGAGAACCTGAAAGAACCTTAAAAGGTAATTCGCCTTCGGTGACGTAGGCTTGTGCAGGCTTTTGGTGAGGGTTGGCACCGTATCTCAAAGGCAATTGAGCTTCATCTTCGGAGTACTTTTTTCTGAAGAAGTCAGAGATAGCAGTGTCGTAGTCAGCGGTGTGTTCGAATGCCTTCAAAGCTAACTTGTTCTTCAATTCGGTAGAGATGGCAGTATCCTTGGCCAAATCTTCAAGGAAAACAGGGTAATCCTTTGGATCGGAAAGGATGGTGACTCTGGAATGATTCTTTGCGGCAGCTCTCAAAAGCGTGACACCACCAATATCAATTTCCTCGACAGCTTCAGGAATGGTGACGCCGATTTTGGCAACGGTTTCCTTGAATGGGTATAGGTTACAGACAACAAAGTCAACTTTTTCAATGTGTTGAGCTTCAAGGTCCTTTTCGTCAGATTCAATGTTTCTGGCGAGGATACCACCGTGGACAGCTGGGTGAAGAGTCTTGACTCTACCACCAAGCATCTCTGGAGCGTGAGTAATGGTTTGCACGTCTTCAACTGGGAAACCAGATTCTCTAAGGAGCTTGGCAGTACCACCTGAAGCAAGTAATCTCACATTGGCCGCAACGAGACCCTTAGCAAGGTCTAGAAGGCCTGTCTTGTCGTAAACAGACAAAATAGCAGTTTTTGAGTATTCTGGCATTGGATTATAGTTTGAAGTGTCTGTACTAGTATGAGTCAATTGTCAAACAGCAACAGCTTAATGGCTAAAGAATGTGGCTTCTCAAAGAGCAATATTCAAAATAAACGTGTATCTCAAGTGAGAAGGGGGGGGGTTCAATCAGTTAAATATAAAAATTAATTATTAAGGAGAGAGTCAGGTGTGTCTGAAAAAAAAAGCTGTCCCAAGTCAACTCCAAGAATTGTTGAAAGTTGAGAAGAAATGAATGTGCTTTAGTGTTCCTGATCACTGGATGAGAGGTATATAGAGCCGCGATAGGCGATCATAATTGTGTAGTGGAATATTGTTACGAACTCGAGGTCATTTGGCAAAGGTGACTGAAACTACATGTAAAACAACATGTAAAACAACTTGAAAAACGAACTCATTACGATACAACATCTAACAAAGCAACAAATTAGAGGTAGTGTAGCATACGAAGTGTAGATATACTGAAATTTATTAAAGTATACATCTATTAAAAAAAAAAAAATAGCTGAAACAATTCTTAAGAAGCTTAAGATCTGTATCTCCACAAGGACAAAGTGTTGTGCTTCTTCCAGGTGTGTCTTCTACCGTTTTGAGTCTTGGTGTACAAGTGACCCTTGTTGATACCTCTGGATTGCTTACCAGCGGAAGTAAGACCTCTAGCTTCTCTGTGCTTGTGAACAGGATTGACGATCCAGTTGTATTCTGGGTCGTTTCTGATAGCAGAGTGGGATGGGTCGACAAGGATGACTTCGTAGTACTTGTAGGTGGAGTCTTCGTTGACCCAGTAAGAGTTCAAAACTCTCAAGTTAGCAGCCTTTCTACCGACTCTTTCTTCAGCGGTAACTCTCAAAGACTTTTGGTACTTCAAGTGGTTAACACCTTGGTTGGTTGGCTTACCGTAGGTAGCACCCTTTGGAACAGGTCTCTTTCTGTTACCTCTTCTAACTCTGATTCTGTAAACAACAAAACCTTGCTTAGCCTTGTAACCCAACTTTCTAGCCTTTTCTGGTCTAGATGGTCTGGAAGCTCTGTGAATGACATTCTTTTGTCTGTATTCCCAACATCTGACTCTCAAAAGAAATCTCATAACATCAGATTGCTTCTTTCTTTGAAGCTCTTGCATATACTTGTAAGCACCCATTTTTAATGTAGCTTTGGTTTTGTACCAGAATGACTAAAGTGGTTCTCTATGGCGGAAGTTTAATTTTTCACTCTATTTTTTTTTCACCACTGAAAAATTTAGAGATGGGAAAGTGAGAATGGAGAAAACTAGTAAATCACAAACCCTCTAAACCCTCATCCAAAGCACGTGACTTGACGTGTGTAATATCTTTGTTATTACGTAAGCGTCGATAATCGCTTTGCTCATCTTTGGTATAGGGACTTCGTATATTTGCTGGCCCAACTTCCAGAGAATCTACTCATACCTGCCTTTCATTTCGCCCACACTTATAATAGCTGCTGGTGGAGTCCCTAATGAACTTTCATTTAGAAGTCTCTCAGTTATCGGCCCCCCTAAGATATACGCCTACAATTTACACATCCCCAATGAAACCAGTGTCCACAACACCTCACCCAATCTTGATTACCCTCAGCAAACACTCTACCAAATAGTTATACTCCCACCCTTTGTGCCCTCATCTACACCACGTTCTTAGATAAAGAACTTGTTGCCATCGAAGAGAAAGCATTCAGACCTTTACGTAATCAGCCTGTTTGCAGGGAATTTTTTGAAATATAATATTTTTTTAGCAACAATGCTGAGCGTAGTGCAGCTCATGTTTACGTAAGCAATTTTGGTTCATCCCTTTTCGTCTTCCAATGAAATCAAACGATAAAATGGAGTGATTGGAAGCCACATGGAATGATTGTAGGTGGAAAGGAAAGTTTGGCAAAGTAAAAGGACAGTTTGGCAAATTGTAGGGTCGCAGTGGTATCTTCGTTCACACTAGACGCAATGGGGATAATGTATGTACACCTAAATATTACATACTATAATAATAACGTCTTGTAATAGGCTATAGACTAACATTCTACTTTAAAATATCAACATTGATTGCCGTGGCCTATTAATGTGGATATAAGATCAAAAATATTACTGTAGCAGCAAACTTAGACGCAAGAGCAGAAGTAGAAGCTCGAGTTTCACGACAGACGACAGCTCAGAAGACACACATTCCGTGTCGTCGAGAACTTCGTTCAGCACTCTGAAGAAATTGAACTCAACGAGTCTGAAGAGCATTGTTTCAAAAACAAGCTCTGTGTTCTCACACTCAAGACCGCCAACTCCTGAACTGGTGGCTACTAATGTCGACGACTACGAAGGTGAGCTTGATCTCAATGGATTCAGCGACAATGGCGCAGCATTGGGGTCAAAGGACTCTGAAAACTTGGAATCAGTACCACTACAAAACAGTGATACAATGAAAACAGTGATCTCCATTGCTGACACTGTTCTGGACACAATTCACTCCGTGTCACAAGACCTAGATGAAAAACCATCTTATGCGCATTTGAATTTTGACACTTCCCGCATTGTTCTACTTCCCACTTCTTCTTCAACTGAAATGACAAGTGAAATTCCTGCAGGCGCTAGCGCTTCTTCATCCACCCCGCAGAACGCCAACGACAAGGTCGACTCTATCTTGGACTCCCTAGCAAAATCGTTGAAGAAATCCTCAAATTTCATCGCCAACGCATACACCGACGCTGTGAACATTCTCACTAATTCACTCTATAAATTTGCTAGATCTACAAACTACTACTACAACAATTTGCTTCGAGTTGCCAGCGAAAACAAACTCATCACTTACGACGTCTTGTATTTGACTGTCGCTGGTTTGGTCGGGACTGGAGGTTACCTTTACCATAAAAACTACTTGACGACTCACGTTTCATGTAACAAATGCGCTAGTTCTCCAGTGTCCATGCAAGTCGCCGGTGGTATTGCTACGGCCGTTGCTATCCTCGGTGTTGGTAACTACATCTATTTGAATCAACAAAAGAAGAAATAAATTATCTGCTTTTTGATTGGTCCGTGTTTTTTTGTTTTTCCTCTCCGGGCTTTATCTATATATCTTCCCTTTTTGAATCTTACTATTCTTCCCTATATACTATTTTCAATTTTTATACTATTTCTTACTAAATATTCTTCCTATCATCAATATCGCTAATAGTATTCTAATTCCTATAAATTTACTACTTTAAGTCACAAAAACGATTTTATAGTTCACCAATTCTTCTATCAATTATGTCATCAATGTTATCCTTAGTGTATGCTCCATTATGACCCTCTCTTTGTGTTTTAAACATCCTTTTAAGGTTTCTGTTGGTGGTTAAGCTCAATCCATTAGAGTTCTTACGAATTTTAATAATTTTACCACTTGGTAACATTTCCTCCTCCCAATCGTCGTTAGCCTGCAATTTGACGATACTTGGTGAATTTGGCGGTAGTTCATTTGGATTGACCAAAGTTGCCTTACGTTTTCTAAACTGAGTGGCATTGCTAGTGTTAACTGTCCCCTTTCTCATGAATGACCTAAACTTAGCAAAGTTTCTCTGCAATTGAGAAACATTTTCTTCCTTGAACTTCTCTTCATCAATTTGCGACTGATGCTCCCATGTCCAACTTTGTTTCATTTCATCGTAAGAATTCATTTCGAATTTCTTTCTCAGCAGAGAATCTCTTTCTAAGACTTGAAATTTATCAGCGTCAGTCAATTTGATGGATTTTCTAATGAAATTGAAAATAAAATCAATCCAAAGCCCAATTGCAGTTAAAACTAATATACATCCCCAAAATGTCGGATCCTTACCGAAATGCTCAAATAATCCATGCTGAACATAGAAAATTGTACTCAACTTGTTTTTGTAAAGAGCAACTAGTAGCATACACCAGACAATCCAACCTAAAACTGATATGACCCATGAGATTAATGATAGCTTTGAAATACTATGCATTTCCACAAAATTACATTTTGTATTAATGATAATAATGAAAACCGTAAACATCACGACACCTAGTGCATATGTTGTATTGTCCAATGTCGCTGGTAGTCCATACAACTGGAAGAGCAAAAATGACAAACATGTTGTTTGACTTGCTGCAAGAATAACCCATGTAATGAATAGAAGTAAATTGAAGGATTCATTATTCCTACCCATTCCATATAGTTCAGGAACCGCAACTAAAGTGCTTGGTTTCAAATCTTTATCGAACATACCAACACACAGCACAGGCAATGATGTGAATAATGTATTGAACATTGATAATGACCATGACTCATAAAGTGATGATCCTGTGAATAATGTATACCTTTGATAGATCAACTGACTCAAGTAGAATAGCAATTCCTTATAGAAAGTACAGAGAACAAACTTCGATGTTCTAATATAGTTGTATCTACCATGAACAAACAACAATTTAATCAAGTACCTGAATTGTGCGATCGAATAATCGGACGTCCTTGCAGCTTGAAGTCCTTCTTTACCTGTGATTCCAACGCCAACATCGGCACTTTGAATCATCGCAATATCATTTGCACCGTCGCCAATTGCTAGTGTAACTTTGCTATGATCTAACGCACGAACTTTTGAGACTAACTTTGCTTTTTGTGATGGTGACGCTCTACAACAGATAACTGAATCAGCTTTGACACCAAGTGAGATGAATTGAGACAATAAAGTAGGATTTTGTTCAAGATCACCTAAAGTTGAACCGTCAATAACAACAACACAGTGTGCCACATGATTTTGGTTTAATTCTAGTTCTGTAGCGTTCATCACGTTTTCAATAGATTCCAAACTACTGTCCTTTTCATTTGATAGGATAATAACCGTTGAATAGTCCTTAATTAGTTTGCATGAATATCCAATATTGATAGCAGTCTCCCTTTTATCACCTGTTAACATCCACAGCCTAATTCCAGCTCTCCTCAACTTGTCAATAGCATCAGGAACACCTTCTTGCAATTTATCTTCAATGGCCGTGCAACCTAATAAGTCGAACCCATTTTCCAGTTCTTCGCCAACACGTGCAATTTTTTCAGATCTATCAACTAATGAAGTTTTTGCCTTTGAATACCTCTGTTGCCATTCTTCATATACAGGTGAGTCCAAAACTTTGAAAGAATATAGTAATGTCCTTAACCCATCTGATGAAAACAAATCAATGTGCTGTAGTGTTCTTTCAATGACAAATTGATCATTTCCAATTAAAAAATCATTTGGTATATACAAATCATCCTTGATAGCATATCTACCCTTTTGACTGCTATCCATAGACCTTCTTGATTCATTGTAAATGACATTAACATCTTCGTCAAGCCCATTACCAGAGTCTATCAAAGAATCAATGTAGTTTCTCGATTGATCGTTGTCGAAGGAATCGCTGAAAGATTTTCCACCCCCTAACTGTATTGATGACCGATGTGTTGATTCGAAAGATTTTCTTTCTAAAATGAATTTGGCTTCGGCTTTTTTACGTTCTTCAATATTCATGGATGAAGCACTTTGAATCGACTTAACCATATCGTTGTTTTTCAATCTCTCCAAAATAACATTGTCTGCACCCTTACAAAACATAATAATTTGATTGTCGGGAAATCTAACAATCACTGACATTCTTTTTCTAGATGAGTTAAATTCAACAATATCAAGTATTTCATACTCAGTATATGTTGGGGGGTTATCAAAACCATTAGGATATGTCTTAAGTTTGACGACTTTTTGCTTTCTTTCGTATAATATAAATCCCATATCACTGGCTGCTTGAACTAATGCCAACTCATCAGGTGATGCGGCCTGATATTCAATTTCTTCTGAATTTTCTAGGTCCTCATTAAAGATATCGTCATTTGTCGCAAACGGATTAAGCCCAGACGGATTTTCAAGTGAGCTCAGTGAATCTCTAGTTTCTGTATCTTCGTTAATTTCACCTCGAGCCTTTTTATTCTGTTTCCGTGGTAAACAAGTGTGGCATAAAGCAATAGACATCAAAAATAAGGTCGCTTGCTTAGAAAATAATGTATTGGGTTGTAACTGAATTTGACGAATAAAATCAATTGATGACTTTAATTTATCATGAACTTGAGGTTCGAAGGATAACATAGAAGGCTCGGCTAAAGACTGTTGCGGTTTTGATGTCAAACTAGCCATTGATGGTCTCCCTGTGGCTATAACAGTACCAGGTTTATCCTCTTGTGGATTGAAAACGCTTCTGTAATCGTTTGGATCTTCGGCCAAATGACTGTCTAATAAATCAATGTCGTGGATCCATGGTACACCACAAACAGAAAATTTTCTAAAAAGCATCATATTATCTGTTAACGTTCCAGTTTTATCAGAGAAAATATAACTGACTTGGCCTAATTCTTCTAAGATGGTAGCCGTTCTGGCTTCAGCTGGTGTATTTGACGGCGAATGATACATATCAATATCAGACTGCATCAAAAGCATTTGAACTGCCTTGATAATTTCCATAGTAACATATAAAGATAGTGGGATCATTGTATTGTACATAATGATAAACCCCATAACAGTGGGCGCAACGCCAGCATCTTCATGGGCAATATACCAAAATTTATCCTTGTAATCATTATATTTGATTCTTTGGGCCATTAAACTTAAACATGAGAGCATGATGACAACAAATACCATAAACGCAACAACCATATTAATTTTTCGCTGTAATTTTGGTGCTTTAATTCGTGGATTTTTAATAGCGTTCATTCTAATCTTAGTTTCTTCACCAGTGAAAACAACTAAACCTAGACATTGTTCTGTGTTTCTAATTATTGAACCTCTAAAAACCACGTTATCCATATCTAATGGGTAAGTTTTAAATTCCCCGGTTTCATTTGATGTTAATTGGAGTGAACCTTCAAAGTTGTACAGATCTAAATTAGGATCTTCACATGTAATTGAAGCATTAATATTATAGAGATTTTTTACTGTGTTTGCCATTTTGTGAACTTCATTATTTGGCGTCTTTGACTTCAAATTTGTTTCTCCATCAAGTGCCATTGTTTCGATAAAAGTTTCTCCCATTTCGTTGGATGAAGTTAAAACAACAATATCAGCAGGTACCCACTCATCTATTTCTAGTTTGACGATATCGCCAACCTTAATGTTCTTCCATTTTGTTTTATTAATATTAATTCCAGAGCTTTGCAGCAAGCAATCATCTGTAAATGAATTCAACTCGTTTGCTTGCTGTTCAAGTAGCTCGTCGTCGTCAAATTTTAAATCAAAAGATTGTCCACTAGGTCTCAACCTTGAAATCGAAGTAGTACTCTTGTTCATTGAATAGTTAGAAACAGGTCTTTCTGATGTTTCATATGAGTCTATCACTGTTGCAAATCTATTGTTTTCTTCCTTATCAAGCTTATGCCTTCTGAAATCATCATATGCTTCTCGCATAATAGAAATAGATATGAAGATAGACAAAGGGATAATTGTGGTACTAGTACCTGTTGTAGACCACGATGGGATCAATTGTAGAATTGCAACACACATGAAATAACAATTGGCCAATTTGGAGAATTGTGCAATCAACTGCCTTGGTAGGAAACTAATCAGAGTATATCGGGACGAAGTAATGACATTATTTGTATATGCTTTATGGTTTTTAGTTCTTTCGTCAACTAGCAGGGGTTTCCCATTCTTCGATTCGATGATTTGAGAATCAACTTGATTCAAATTGAGAGTCAAGGGGATGGTTCTTCCACCTTTTGAAGGCAAAGTTTCTCTGTTACCTGTCAATATATTAAACAAATGTTTCAGAGTTCCCCATTTTGCGGTACCCTGTTTATTAGCTGTATTTCTTATTTCTGATCTTCTACCGGAACTTGCATAAATGTTCAGATCTAAAGATGACCTGTTATCGTCAAAATTTAGCCTCAAGTCGTCTGGTGTGTATGACAACTCCACTGACTTAAGCTCAATATCATCATTGACTTCTGTCAGCGTGGTCGGTGCGGTATGAAGATAATTATCGGCCTGATGAACGATATTGTTATTCAGTAGCTGCGAACGTAAAGAGAAAGCTCTTTTTCTGGTCTTGGAAGGAGGCACCGGAACATTATTATCCTCTATATTACTGTGTGGATGCATTAAGACTACCAGGCTTGTGCTTAGCGCCTAATCAAGGTTTCTTCTCGAGAACAACACTTATGATGATAATGAATTTCAAGATTTTGGTTAAAAAAAGAAATCTTAAAGGAGCATGCGCTTAAAAAGCCTCTAAACAAAAACTGGGACCTTTCATCCCAAAATTTTATATCATTCTTTCAATGCTGAAAGTCGGATAATAATTGTCAAGGTTTGCTGCCTCATTAGTTCGCTGCATTGTCCCTAATACTGTGCTTTAAACTAGTGGGCAGCTATTTTGTAATCACAATTCAGTTTGGCAAAACTGCTCAGGTTAAAAAAGAATTTCAGATCTTCATTAATTTTGATGTATCGGTAGTCCTTAGTGGTTGAAATATACAATACCACTTTTTGAGAAACAATAAATATGAACTTGTTTAGCGTAAACAACAAAATCATTTGTGTTAAAATTGGAGATGCTACTCATACCGCTATTGTGCTTGAAAACTTTACGCAGTCTAAATGAAACAATAACGTCTTATTATCTGGTTGTCACTAGTGAGCAGTGTAGGAGGAGAAAAAACACAATGTTGGAAATTACTATTATTTTTGTGGATATGCTGACCAAAATATGGATTTTGACTGGACAACTTTCACTTATCTTTTTGGGCCCTCTATTAAAAAAGGATTAATGTTATTATACGATAAGTTATTACCCGTTAACACTTGCACACAGCATGCAATTCGGCTATTTAGAAGAACGTTTTCATCAAAAAGAAAAATTAAATCATATCTTCAAAAAGCCAATTGTGAAGCTGTAGTCACACTGCCCAGTCGGCAAGCTGATCCACGAGTTGATGTCAAAATACCTCAATTATGATTACCGTTTTTGTTTTTTAATTTCAAAGAAACAAGAGTTCAGTGAAACATTTTGCGCACAAGCATATGGTACAGAACCTCGTGTAGAATTTATTTGAACGCATTTATTTTTAACGTGTGTTAACTAAATAAGCGGGTTTGATCAAGTTCGTTAATGTATGCCATTGAAAAAACCATCAAGTTTATTGCAGTCTAATTCTTTATTTTGGTAGTGGAATTTGAACTGTTAAATGACATGCCAATCTAATGTATCAACAATATACAGGCTTTAGCAGATTCTATTTTTCCATGCAGAAAAAAATGGAATTTCTAAAGTGTGAGGTGCTAAACCGATGTTTGTTGTGTATATGTTGTCTGTATAAGATCAAAACTTTGTATGGACCATTTGTATATTATTTCAAAGATAATGAACCTTAATCTTGGCTTTGGTGCCATTTCGGTTATGAGGTGGTTCGTAGTTTTTTTTTAGCATATATGACTAGTTCGTAAGTTCGGAAGTTCAGAAAAAAAGGAGAGTCTGCAGGCAGGGGTAAACCGAGCACCTGTTGGATAAAATTTAGATATACATTGTTTACGATGTTCATGACCATGATTTCTTTAATGTTATGGGGCGTCATTTTGGAATTCACCACGTATTATCCTGCGTTGTTGCTCCGATACTCATGAACTAAAAAATAACGTTTGAGTATGTTTCTACCGAATAAAAGGGAGTGAAGTATTTCTTTATATGCGCAGGGGCAACTGCGAATGAGAAAAGGCCACGAGACAGATTTTAGAGTGGCTTACAATTGAAACTAATGGGCATTATCTTTAAGTTGACGATAACCTCAGACACACACTGGAGCTGAGATTGAAACTATTCAAGTCCGATCGTATGTACCTTTGTGTTGAATCTTGATATAAAAATCTCGTACTATCATACAAAACTTTACTCAGCAACGCCTGAACTTCATTAAGCTTATTCGACATCTACAAAAATTGCATAAATCAGCAACAAAAGTGATGGTGAACAAAATGCCTTATTGTATCATCATTATCAAACGCAATAAGAGATTTTGCACAAGTTATTACAAGTGAAGCAATAAGAACGTCATTGGATATCGCTCAATTTTTGTCGGGCCCAACGTACCTCTTGAGACTAGCAAGATGTTTTTTTAAAAAAATTCAAAAAATAGGAATTTGAGAGGCATCGTAAGAGAATGAATATTCACTAAAGGAATCCATGGTACTGACACAGTCTTTTTCGTGACCAATACTATATCTGGGCATAAAAGCCTTCCAGCCCAGCGTATATCATTGGGACAGCAAATGTGCGTAGAAATCAGACTTTTGAAATTGCATTGTTGAATCTTTTTGTTTATAGTACCTCTCTATCTTTATCAATTATAGCGCACCAATTTCTTTCTGGGGATGGAATTTTCTCACTTTTTCAGTAATAATTTTTTTTCATGCATGTAACTCGGCAATGCGAAGAACACGGAATAGCTATTAAGAGCATCAAAAGCTATTTTTAACAAACGTGGTAGTGCTCCTGTAGTAATGGACTACATTGTTAACCAGTGGAAAACAAAAAAGGCACAAATACCTCAGATCTAGAAGCTGCCCACTTGATATCCACTTTGGGAATGGCACATAGTTCTATCGCTGTTTTACATGCAACTCGAAATAGTCGCTTCATTTTCAAAATTCCTATTGAATGCCCTCATGTTAGAATATCAGAATCACAATAAAATCTTATGCAATAAACAATTTGTATAATTGCCCAATTATACAAACATCACCCCATCAGGATATGGGTCAAAAGTTGCCATCTTTCCCTTTAACTCAACGAAAGAATCGCACGTTTCTTTGCACATATCTCACTACTTTTCCTAATTTGGTTGCAAGAAATTTATGCTTCAGCATTGCAGTGATGCTATCCAACACAAATAACTATTACAATGCTGACATTTATGAAGATGGGCAAAACACCGTGGTTCCGCCGGTATCGAATCACCCTGTTTCACAAACTTGTGTTTATGAGCATGAACCAAGTTCTTGGCGGTCATATGTCAATAGCAAGCTAGATACTATTAGCGCTACTCAACAATTAGATAATGATTTGGATACTGTAAGTAATGAGCACACGATCTATATACAGCCTCCAATTAACAACTATAATTGTATTGACACTGCCTACGAATATGCCCAAAATCAAAACCAAAGCGATTATCACAATCCACTAACAACCGTCCCATATGAAACTTATGAACGGCCTCAGTTGAATGAATGTCAGAAATTTATGTCATCCAGTCAGTATGAACGTTCACTACACAGTTTGCCACCACAGGTGAGTTATAGTTTGGATTCTGTCGCATCAACAAATAACTCCAATATAACAGACATGTTGAATGATCCTTTTGCCAACCAGTCAACCAGCATTTTAAACACTGGCAAAATGAGTGCTCTCAACAATGTCAAAACCACTTACGAGCAATGTAGCCAATACAACAATTTTTCAACTATTGGGAACTTTATAGAGAATTCGGTATGTTCAATGCCACAAAACTTGATACCCATGGACTCTCAAAACAATGATAATTATATACTAAACTGCCAACAGCAAACAGTTGATGAAAAAATATACGACAATCACGGCTATCTTCAACTCACTGATGAACAAATCAATGAAAAAATTGAAAAAACGGAGTCGTTTTACAAGAAGCAGCTGAAAATATTGATAGGTGATTATCATTATACCACAATCAAGAGCAGACCAAGTAAAAGTGGTAAAAATGTTGTACAAAGAAGACGCCGTTTCAACAAAATCCTTATTCCATGTCCTGTTGAGAATTGTCCTTACAAAGGACTCTTTAAAACTTGTGACTATATAAAGAGACATCTCAAAGAGCAACACGGACAGAACACCCCACTTTATTATTGTCAAGGTATTGATAATAGCACGAACTCCTACTGGGGTTGCCGTAAGGGCTTTAAAAGATTATACCAGTTGCATAATCACTGGAAAGGAAGTCGTTCCCTAAAAAAATGTAAGGTTCCATTAGATATATTGAATGGGTTGGAATAATTTAAATGCTAAATTGTTAAAGGCATTTGTATAGTGTTTTTGTTTAAAGCGTACCTTAATATATTCATGAACTATTCAACAACATGAGCAAGTTTGTTTTACTTATGATAGTTTAGATTGGTCAGCTGATATTTTTTTTTTCTTCTTTTAGTCAATTTTTTCTGTCAAGGTTTAAGGAATAATGATGAATTACTTCAGGAGGGGCCTTCTGTTAGCTAAACAAAATAGCCCATTGGCTTTTGGATTTATCAATGGCGCTAAAGCTGGTATCAATCCTTTAAAGAAAACATTTTTTACCACAAATTTATTGAAGCCAATTGCTACCTCTAAATCAATACTATTCAATAAAAGTATTCAAAGATCGTTTTCTACATACACACCTAAGTTGGAGACTTTACCAGAAGTTGAAAACGTCAAATCTAAATGGCCAGTTCAATCCACAAAAGCTATCGGTTACCTTTGTGTAGGTACTTCCATTTTAGTTTTTGCGATTGTCATTCTTGGTGGTTTAACTAGATTGACGGAATCGGGATTGTCTATTACCGAATGGAAGCCTGTTACTGGTGCTCTCCCTCCTATGAGTGAAGAAGAATGGATTGCTGAATTTGAAAAATATAAAGATTCGCCAGAATTTAAACAACTTAACTCGTACATGGAATTGGAAGATTTTAAGTTCATTTATAACATGGAATGGTCACATAGATTGCTTGGCAGAGTCATTGGTATGGTCTTTGTTTTGCCAACATTGTACTTTATTGCCAGAAGAAAAGTTACAAAATCTACGGCTTTGAAACTATTGGGCATTTGTGGTCTTATTGGTGTTCAAGGTGCCATTGGCTGGTGGATGGTTTACTCTGGTATTGATAAAAAGCAGCTAGAAGATAGAAGATCCAAACCTACCGTATCGCAGTACAGATTGGCCACCCACTTAGGAGCTGCTTTTGTTGTTTATTGTGCCATGATTTCGACTGGTTTTAGTGTACTTAGAAATAATTGGATTCAAAAGCAACCGGAGCTGTATGACTCTTATTTCAAGTTAATCAAATCTCCTAAGATGCAACCATTCAAGCCTTTAGGTGGTGCATTGCTAGGTTTGGTTTTCTTAACTGCTATGTCGGGTGCTTTCGTTGCTGGTTTAGATGCTGGTTTGATTTATAACACATTCCCAAAAATGGGTGATACCTGGCTACCTTCAAAACAAGAGCTATTTGACCCAGTCTTTTCCAGATTAAAGGATCAGTCCGATATTATTTGGAGAAACATGCTTGAAAATCAAACAACTGTTCAGCTAGAGCATAGAATTTTAGCTACTATGAGTTTCTTGGGTGTTTTTGCTTTGCACATGTATTCACACAGAATTAGAGCCAATATTCCCAAGCATGCATACAAGTGGTTGAACATTAGTATGAGTGTTGTGTGTATCCAATATGTTTTGGGTATGTGCACTCTTTTGATGTTGGTTCCTACACATTTGGCTGCTACACATCAAGCTGGTGCTTTGGGACTATTAACCACTATTTTGTTGATGTACAACAATTTGAAAAATCCATCCAAGTCTAACTTGAAAGTCCTCGAAAAATCGCTTGAAGCTTTGAAAAAATCTCCTGGCAAACCATTGAATTGATATGTGATTTCATAATCAATCTAAACAATAATTCAATCCAACTTATGTAAATACCTTTACTGTATATATTAAAACCAAATAATTTTTAGGGCATCAAAGTAAAGCTATTTGGAAAGGTGGAAAAAAGCGGTGCTGATAATTTTTTATTTCAATAAATTATCAACATCTTCAAAGTTCAATTCGTCACTAAAAGGTATTGAAAAATGTTATTCTTTTCCTTTTTCAAAACTCTTGTGGATCAAGAAGTATGTTTGATTAAGCTACAATGATTGTAGCGATTGCAAAGTGAACTTGATGTACATTTTGGTATCCTATTACGGCTCTTTTTTCTTCTATAAAAATGATATACTAACTCTAATTACCCTTTTGAAAAGGTCACCGTTCAAGTATGTTAACATAAGATATAACAACT
This sequence comes from Saturnispora serradocipensis, assembly GCA_030570415.1. Lineage (NCBI taxonomy): Eukaryota > Fungi > Ascomycota > Pichiomycetes > Pichiales > Pichiaceae > Saturnispora > Saturnispora serradocipensis. The sequence goes on along the minus strand of JAJLVS010000003.1, from coordinate 361,657 downwards.
GGATACATTTATTTGAGGATTCATACTAACATTTAATAATTTGTTTAACAGCTCAAAAATGACGTTAAGATAACAGCAACCCTTAAATCTGTTGATCAATACTTGAATATGAAGCTCGACAATGTCATGATTGATACTGATAAATATCCACACTTTCAGGCAGCTAGAAACATTTTTATTAGAGGGTCTGTTGTAAGATATATTCACTTGAAGCCAAGTTATGTGGATACGAATTTATTGCAGGATGCTAGTAGAAGAGAAGCAATGGCCAATGCTGGAGAAAAGATCGCTGGTAGATGAACATATGTATACCTTAACATATAAAATTATATATAGGCGAGTGTCTGTTCACCAGAGCTATTAAAATGTTGTACTATAAAGAAAAAATGAAAACGGTGTTACGTATTCTTATATAAAATTGAAGGACAGTTGGCTCTTTTGTGTCCTCTTTCTTTACAAAATGAACAAGTCAATTTATTTTTTTGACTGTTACCATTGTTCCTTATATTTGCATCGGATTTTGGTGACACAGTTGGTGTATTCAAGGCTTTTGATGAAGCTGAGATTGTAGGCTTAACACTGGGTAACTTCACAAGCTTTTTGGGTATGATAATGAAATCATCTAGTTGTGAAACATTATCCTTGTTTAGTACTTCTAACAATTGATTAACGCTCATAGAAGTTTTATCTGTTGTTTTAATATTTAAAACTTTGTGCAATTGATCAATGTAGTCATTTAAAAGCTGCAATGTCTGACCGTATTTTTTTTCTAATGAAACAATTTGTTGGCTTTTGAAGTTATCCAGTAATTTCAATTGTGCAACCGTTGTTCTCAGTACTTCAAGTTCCTTCTCAGGTGACGTTTCGGTACTCATTTTACCATTTGGTTTCCTTTCTTAACTATTTATTTTATTTAGAAAATTTTAAGAAAAATATTTATTGTCTATTCTTTATCAATAGAGATGGGATCGTCTGCAGAAGAGATCAAGCCAATACCAAATCACAATAAAAGATCTGCAATAGAAGACTTGAAAAGAAAGGGAAAACTCTGTGACTTAGAATCATCGACGGGTCCTAAATTAGCTAAGTCATTAATTTGCAAATTGAAGTTTAAGTCACATCAGAGACAACTCAGACTGAAAAAAGAGCTTATTAAAAACATTGAGAACGATCAAGATGTCACCATGTATGACAGCGCCAATGGTGAAGCTGTGTTACGATCTTCTATGGTAATTGAACGTCGAACAATCAGAGCACACAAAACACCCAAGTACTTTGATAGAATTGACCACAAATTTGTGCCACAGGTAACACAGAATTGGAAAGAGCGTTTGTTTCAACCCAGAGATACTTGTAATAAACAGATGATATCGACAGATGAAATACTAACAATGAAATTAGATCATGAGTTGGAAGAACTACATTATTTTGAAAGAGACCAAGTTCAGCGGTTAACAAACACAGCATTACCTGATTCAGATTTAATGAAAGCCTTGAAGATTTACGTAGAAAAGAGGATAGAGGAAAGGGTAATGCACAGGTTCAATAAGAGCCTTGAGCAAGAGAATTTTACCAAATTTATTGATGAGACTGCACTACTCGCATTAGCCAAATACACAGAAGAGTTGGTGAGGGAATTTGTTACCAATGATGTAGTAAAGGCGCACGCCGAATGTATATCCACAAAGGAGGAGCCGCCGGAGGAAAACAGTATTGATTTACCTTTCACAATTACTGAAGAATATCATGGTAATGAGGATAGATTTCCAATTTTTCAAAGACCTGCACCCATTCAATCTTCTAAAGAAGTCTTCTACAACCATCTGTTACCTGCAATGCAACTCTCTCTTTCTAAAAAGAAAGAAAGATCTACTTGAAGTATGTTCGTTCGAAATGTTTATCCATGGGGATTAACATAATACATGTTGCAAATCTTTATTCAAAAAAAACAAATCACCGAAAGGATTATTCGAATACTTAAATCGTTTTTCCTTATTCATTTAGTCATTTTTATAGATTCAATAGCATTATTTTTACTTTATCAAAAGTATCAGATCTGATGTCAATTATGTAAGCAGCACAGCCGTGGAAAAATTGCTAAGAAAAATAAATTTTTTCACCAGTATCACAAATTTCTTGTATATGAAAGGTAGATTCAGCAGCTTTTCCATAATGGCAAGAGGTAGAAAGGCATCGGGTAACAAACTTGGTCAAAGAGACAACAGAAAGCCATGGTCAGAAATTAAAAAAAGTAATGAAGACTGGGAAATCTTTTACAAGGCACAAGGATTAATTCCTGAAAACCAATTCGAAGAATTCAAGAGTATATGTCAACTACCATTACCTTTGACTTTTAGAGTTACAGGATCTAAAAACCATGCTAAGGAAATTGCTGCACTTTATAAGGAAAATATCATGCCAAAGCTGCAAAACGTTAATGTTGAAGGCTACAAAAAACCATCGGTTTTACCTTGGTACCCAGATCAGTTGGCATTTCAAATCGATATTCCAAAGCATATCATTAGGAAAACTCCAGAATATAAGGAAGTTCAGAAGTACTTATTCAATGAAAATGAAGTTGGCAATATTTCAAGACAAGAAGCTGTTTCTATGATTCCACCACTTGTGCTTGATGTTGAACCACATCATCATGTTCTTGATATGTGTGCTGCTCCAGGGTCTAAAACCGCTCAATTGATTGAATCCCTACACACTTTCAAAAACGGTTGTGCTGATCAGGAACCAAGTGGATTTGTTATGGCCAATGACTCGGACTACAAGAGATGTTACATGTTGGTTCATCAAATCAAAAGATTGAACTCTCCGAATGTTGTTATTGTTAACCATGATTCTCAAATGTTCCCAAACATGATTCTTGAAGAGGGTGGAAAATCATTAAAGTTTGATAGAATTCTCTGTGATGTTCCATGTACAGGTGACGGTACAATGAGAAAGAACATCATGGTATGGAGAGAATGGAAAACTGGTAACGGTTTAGGATTACACAAACTACAATTAAACATTTTGAAGAGAGGTTTGCAAATGTTGAAGCCAGGTGGAAGGCTTGTTTATTCTACTTGTTCCATGAACCCCGTCGAAAACGAAGCCGTCGTTGCTGCTGCTTTGAAAGCTTCTAATGGCACTGTTAGAACAGTTGATTGTTCCGATAGACTACCAGGCTTAATTAGACACGATGGTGTTTCAAACTGGAAAGTTTTTGGTAAAGACATGAAGGAAAGAGAGAGAGGCGCCACTGATGTCGCTGCTACAGCTTTTCCACCATTGGAAGACGAGGCTGAAGGCATGAACTTGAAGCACTGTATGAGAGTTTATCCTCATGATCAAAACACTGGAGGCTTTTTCATTACTTGTCTTGAAAAAGTATCTGATTCTGATGCTGAAGTCGAAATTGAAACTGACAATAAAAGAGAAGCTTCCGAGTCCATTGAACAGGAATCTGTTAAAAAGCAAAAAACAGAAAATAATGGTATTCCTGCTGCTTCAAACACTGACTCCATTGATAACCACGTAAAACAAAATAAAAAGAAAATGCCAAGAGATGCAAACGAAGAGCCTTTTAAGTTTTTGCCAACAGACAACGAAGCTGTCACAAAATGTATGGATTTCTATAACGTCGATGAAAAGTTTCAAAGAGATACCATGTTAGTGCGTAATGCCACTGGTGAAGCATTGGCATCTATTTATCATGTTGCTCCTGTTGTTAAGAAAATCCTTCAATTAAACGATCAAAAGTTCAAGTTTATTTACACTGGTATCAAAATGTTTATCGCACAAAAAGTTGATAGATGTCCATGGAGAATTTCCAATGATGGTTTAGCAACATTAAAGAAATACTTACCAAAATCTAGACAGATCCTTTGTAATCTTGAAGCTTTCAAGGAGCTGCTAACAAACGACAGAGCGCCAATTGCAAGGGTTACAAACGCAGATCCTGAGTTTGATGCTAAGGTTCAAGCTTTATCAGATCACGCATTTTTTGTCAAAATTGTAAGAGGCGGCGATAAGGAAGAAATGCTCTATCCTGTTTGGAAGGGAGAATATTGTTATAATCTAATGGTCAATAAGCACGAGTGTGCTGAACTTTTGTATAGGCTCTATGGTATTGACAAGGCTATTTTAGATAAAGAAAAGGCCGACTTGAAGGCTTCTGCTGCTGCCGCTGTTGCAAAAGAAGAAGAAACTAAAGCTGCTGTAGAAAACAAGGCTGACTGAGTAGTTTATTATAGACAGAATCCTTATATACTCGACACTGTGTACTTTAGTCTTAAAATTCATTTATTTGTACAAATTGACTTCGAGTTCCAAGAACTCGGATTACGTACAAGCTTTTTTTTTATATCTTTCAGATTTAGCCCTCAAGTGACACTTAGCTTCTTAAAGTTGAAATATTAATAAAACTACATGACACCAACATCACTTCCATCTAGCAAGCAGCTTATGGGGTTTGGGGCTGTATGTACCATTTTCATATTTTATAGTGATACTCAAAAAAAGGCTTGATGACCTTTTAATATCCCACTTTTAATTTGTAGCCTTTTTACTAACATCTCACACAGGTATCTGGTGCTCTCTGCTACCTGACAAAGTCCCAAACTAGGCTGCAGGTTCAAAATTACATTTACCAATTTGTAAATGAAATCGGTCAACTTCACATAGTGCTCTTTTTGGGCATTTGTCTTATTAGTTTTACGAGGCCGTGTCACCCAATCACATCGTATAATCCAACATGGTTTACTTTTACAAATATATGGAGTCCGTTTATACTTAATGGAACCATCTTCTTTTTGAAGCTAATAGCAGGCCTAAAACTAAGTATCGCTCTATTGAGATCATTAATAAAATCTAGACAATTTGACATCAAGGCGAATAAAACTCTACAACCATATAATACCGTAACATTGGAAACCAATATAAATCAGCTAAATAATAAATGTGTCATTTGTTTGGATGACTTAGTATTGATAAGTAATGAAAATCAATCAGAATCACCAAAAAATATTGTTCTTAATTGTCGTCACATTTTCCACCAAAAATGTTTGAAGCAATGGTATATGAAGTCAGGAAGCTGTCCATATTGTAGAAATACGTTCTAGTCACCTCATTTGTCACAATAATTGCAGTAAGGTACGCTGAGAGCTTTGTGAAGGCTACACATTGCATTACCAAAAGAAGCGCATAATGGGAATAAATTTACTACGTTTGAAGAGATAGTCAAGTAATACCAGTCATAAGTATGTTTATAAAAAACATGTATAGGAGAAGCATTATAATATAGAGTTAGGTAACCTAGAGGTAATTTGAAAAATTTCAAAGATAAAAAAATCGTCACAGACAGGATTCGAACCTGCGCAGGCAGAGCCCACCGCCTTAGCAGGGCGGCTCCTTAACCACTCGGACACTGTAACCGTTTATTTGTTGTTGCATAAGCCGTGCTAACTTGTTTGTAGAATTGGTATCGGTTTTTATCAATATCAAAGTTTATTCTCTTAAACTATGTTCTGAATGATTAAAAGACTATAAAAGAATCCTAAAGTAAAAGGTAAACTAAAGGCTTTTTATACACAAAATATAAATTAGAATATGAACCGTAATTCCGGTTCCAGACTAACTGAATTAGTTAAGTAAAACTTTAATACAATGAGTAAACCAATCCTAAAGGATACAATTTCCTAATTGATACTAATTAGATAAAAGATAATGTACGTCAGAGTTGAAGTGCATTTAATGCATGAGCATAACTCTGTCAAAATAAGTGATAATAAAGTATTGCTCAGTTATTGATTAAGATGTTTAATGTTGAAGTTTATACTTCAACATATATATTGCTAACGTATGGTCACTAATATGCAGTACATACTAAGTTAACCATGTAACACTCATAACGCGTTAATGTACATAACAATGAAGAGTTACATGTAAGGTTGAATGTATTAATACAATACATGCATCCTGCATTAATACTTCTGAGCAACAGTATGCTTGAATCCGTTCCGTTGCTATCATGTCTATTGGAGTAATTATAACTAATGGGTATTCCTCCAATAGAATACAAGCTGATCCTTATTTACACTTTATTTATATAATCAATATTTTACTATAAAAGGAACTACTGTTTCCTCTTTATTTAATTATCTTTATATTATTTATAATAACTAAGATATAGGTTTTTTACAGAAATCTATGTACATCATAATATTAACTGAGCATAATACATGCAGAGTAACAATAAGATGTTAAAGATTTCGTAAATATGCATTACTCATGTAATAAGCTGAGCATTAATACATGAATGTCATTATACGACATGAATCATATGATATTTATCATACGAACATATTCAGGGTTAATATTAGATTCTTGTCTATATTAGTTCATTAATCCATTAAGTCCAAATTAGTATAAATAGCCGCTATAATTAATGATATAATAAATTTATATTTAATTTATAATTAACGGTTTGAGTAATAAACTCTGGATTTATCACGTACCAATCATTTCAACTATTTATCTTATACCATCTTACATGACACATCCAAAGTGCTCATTTACTCTTTCGAATCTCCAACAATGTTTCTTGTAATACTGGGTCTACCAATAAGATCAATAAATACAATGAGTAAAAACACGTTGCTATGATTGCCCTATAAATTATTTACCTCAAAATGTCAAAATAAGTGGTACTTGTCGAAAATAATTATTTATACATTACTATATTAGGTATATGATGAAGATGTCAAATTATGAATTAATTAGGCTAAATCAAGTTGAACTTTATCTGAGACTTTGATTAATTAGCAAATTAATCCTTATCAGTTATATCAAGCCAATACAAATTGGATTACCTGATTCAATTACATACAGTTACCTAAATTGTTGATCAAACAATAAGATGTCTTTTTAAGAGTTATGCTCATCCATTAAATGTACTTCAACTCTACCTACATTATCTTTTTTCTAATCAGTATCAATTAGGAACTTGTATCCTTTAGGATTGCTTTAATATTTTATTAAAGTTCTAGTTGACTAATTCAGATAATCTAGAACTGGAATTACAGTTCATATTCTAATTCATATTTTGTGTATAAAAAACCTTTCTTTTACCTTTTACTTTAGAATTCTTTAATAGTCCATTAATCATTCAGAACTGTTGGAATAATAACAAAAGACACTGAGCATACTTGCTAGGCCATTCTTAAAAAGAACTGTTCAAGAGATATCAAGAAATGAAGCTTTGTATTATTTATTGGATGACCTAGAATTTAATGTAATTTATAATATAGAAACCAATCTCCACATTATAATTTATAATAATTATATACACTTTTTATTAAGCAAAACTAAATCGTCATTACTGCTATACGGAAATTGTGACAAGAACATAGTTTAGGAACTTTTTCATGAAGAGTATTAATTTTAACTTACGTAAATAGTCGAAGATAGCCAATTATCCATTACTATATTAGGTATACGATGAGCATTGACTGTTGAATTCTATAAATAATACTTCAACTGTTACTTTATAAACTATTACATAAGGATAATAATTAAAAAGCGACGCTTTGCTCTTTTATAGATATTTGAATTTACAAACCATATGAGCTAAACTTGTTAGCTAACCCAACTACGTATCTACCGAGTTCGGTAAATGCTCATATTTGACATTGACAAATAAGTAAAGTTACATTGTTACTTAATAAGCTTTAATAAGCTTAAATAAAAAATTAAAGAGATTGTTAATGATGAGCAAAAGACATAAATACAAACACTATTTACAGATAAACCATAGTGTATCGGTGATGTAAATAATTGACGAAGTCACTTGTGATCTTAGTTTTATCAATCAAGAAACAAATCCCTTGATCCCAAACAATATAAATAGTCGTCATATTTGACTTTATGTTCATTTAATATTTACTTTAAAATTAACGGTTTAGTTTTATACTTTGGATTTGTTAATTTATTGTGTTCTGTGAGTGGTTATATTTGACAATACTTACTTTAAACTTACTTTATAATTAACGGTATAGTTTCATACTTTGGAGTTTTTATTGAAACATTTGCAACTTCCAGTTCAGAGGCACCTGTTAAATATTATTGAGTTTTTAAGTCTCAAAATTTACTGCTGGTGAAGAAGGAAGTATTTGATGCTGATCAGGGGAAAAGATACAAAGGTAAATGTTGAAAACAGTTTATGTAATGCTCACAAGTAAGAGTAGTCTACAGAGAAAAGTAGTTATTATAACATCATCAATAACCATTACTCACCATATGTCGGTTTGTCATATGGTGACAATTTGATTCACAAATTTTATTTACGTCAATCAGCAGTCTTACTTAATGAACTGAAATTTATGGATACGTGGTTGAACATAATATACAAAATGTGGAAATTCAGTCCATTGCTGACGCCTTTCATGTATCATGCACAGGTGTTACAATAAACTTTGCAAACACATTTGAGAGTCTAGGTTTTCTTAGGTTTTGTGACATGGTGACTTCCACAACCTTCAGCTTGTAGGTACGTATTCTTGAGAAGGCTGACAAAATTCATACAAATGTTACTAAAGAAGCGGAAGCTCAGCGGTGCAAGCTTCTAAAGGCAATAGTTCACATGCAGTATAAGTTAATATGATATCCATTCCACTTGCAGTAAATTTTTAAAATTCAACTGTGCGATGGGACTCCGTGAGGTTTTTTCTCGCTGAGCACTGCAGCGATGATGGCTAGACCCTTCAATTTCTGGCCTATATTGCTCAGACAACATTAATTATGTGCCAACAACTATGGTTGCATCGCATGTAGTCTAATAAAGCCACAGAAGTATCTTTAACTACTCAATAGCTCCTCGTAACACCGCTTCAAACCAGTTTTAGGGACGCAGTTGCTTTCTCAAAAGTGAGTCTTCACCCTACTAAAGAAAAGATTCTTAATGAGATGCTTAGGTCATCTCCGAAACATTAAGGGGTAAGCCTTTATCTATTTTTAACAGCAACGTTGTGGTATCTTACCTCAGTTCTTGTATTGTGCCATGACCAAAGTATGAACACGTAGGGGCCATAATTATTTCTGCTTTCTTCAATCTGCTGCTACTCAATATATGAGAACAGAGTGACGGTCGCTACTATTCATCATCACTAAAGGTGCACCTGTGACCCTATTACTAATCCAGTAGTCCTCGGTAAAATTATCGTATAACGAAGAGTCAGTGAGATAGGAATGACGTGTGGGATGCCTCATCACGTAAAGTTTGAGCCTTCGTTGACCATTTTGTCAACTCAGCCGTGTGTATGCCAACCAATTTGCGATTACTAATGTCTCCAACAGTTTAATTTAGGTGTTTCACTTCACTTCACTTCACTTTTCTTTTTCTAATTATCTAGCTGGCAACTAAATTACCGAGCCAAAAGGGTATCCCACATTTTCAGCAATTAAGGTTCAAAAACCGCTGAGGGAGAAAAAAAGTCTTCTAGAACCTCTACAAATATTGCTGAAATTCCTACTTGCACCGAAGGATCAGTATCAGGTATTTTCGTCGTCAGAGGTGTTACCCAACATGATCACAGACTCAATTCCCCGATTGAAATGGATGGTTTGTGAAACTCTGAGCCCACAAGGACCCAAAACCCAGTAATTCCAAAAAATAATTTTAATCACTCAAAGGTGTGACAGAAATAATAATTTGGTCACTAAACGACAAAGGTGGCCCCATTTCCTCTTATGTACCTTTATAACATCAATTTATGGATTTCTATTCTACCGCCGAGCTTTCTTCGTGGCATTTACGTTGGACCAACGGTCATGCACGGGTTCCAGATCTACCTCTATGTAGTAGAAAGTATAGATCTTCGGGAAAAAAAGAACATGGTGCAAATATAATGCCAAGTATGGGAAGCATAAACCCGTGTGGGGTGAGTAAATTGCTTAGCATTGATTCGCTGAATCAATATAGGTGCCAATACGATGTGTTCCATATAAATATGGCATCTGGTAAGCATAGTAACAGATAGAGGATGGAAAGTAATACCATTTACAACAAAATACAAGATGCCACTCACCCAAGAACAAATTGAAACCATCAAGGCTACTGTCCCAGTCCTACAGGAAGGAGGTGTTGCGTTGACCACTCAGTTTTATAAGAACATGATTGGGGAGAACCCTGAACTAAAGGCCATTTTCAACATGTCTCACCAAGCCACTGGTGCCCAACCAAGAGCTCTTGCACACTCGCTTCTTCTTTACGCTACTTATATCGATGACTTGTCGAAGCTAACTGCCCTTGTCGAAAGAATCACCGAAAAGCATGTTGTTCTTAACATCCCAGTTGAAGGCTACGAAACCGTTGGTAAGTACCTCATTTTGACCTTGAAGCAAGTCCTTGGTGATCTTGCCACTCCTGCTGTTATTGATGCCTGGACTGCCGCTTACAAGGACCTTGCCGCCCTTCTCATTGACATTGAAGAAAAGCTCTACCAAGCAAACGAATGGAGAGGATATCGTGAATTTACCATTTCTAAAAAGATCAATGAATCTGATGACGTCGTTTCCTTAGTGTTAACTCCTAGTGATGGCAAGTTAGTCAGACCAGGTAAGCCTGGTCAATATATCGGTATCAAGATCAATGATTCGGCTAAGTTTACTGAAAATGGTGGCAGTATCCGTCGTGAATACACTTTATCAGACGTTTCCGACGGTCGTTCTTTCAAGATTTCTGTCAAGCGTGTCCCAGGTGGTGTTGCTTCCAATTACATTCATGATGTTTTAAAGGAAGGTGCCGTTGTAGAACTGGCTCCTCCAATCGGTAACTTTGTCATCGCTGACCCAGCTGCTCTGAAGAATGTTATTTTCATTGCAGGTGGTATTGGTATCACCCCATTGATTTCTCTATCTAAGCAAGTTGTCTCACAAGCTCCTAATGCTAAGACAACACTTGCCTACTCTACACACAGTGCCAAGAGCCATCCTTTTGCTGAAACTTTAACGGAAATTGCTTCTCAAGCCAATGGTAGATACAATATAATAAATTACTATAGTAAGGATGCTACTGCTGCTGCACCTAACAAAACTGGTAGAATTCACTTTGAAGATGTCAAGGCTCTTCTTCCTTCTGACCCTAAGGATTTGCAAGACACTCACGTTTTTTACCTCGGTCCTCTTGACTTCATGGTTGACATCTCCAAGTATATCATTGAAGCTGGTGTTCCACACGAAAACACCCATAGAGAATTCTTTATGCCAGACCAGTCTCTAATTGTTGCTTAATATCAAAAGAGAAAATTATTCTAGTTTAACTTTTGATTTAGTTCCTTTTCCTCTTTTATATGAACCGTTTGTAGAGGATATTCTGTTTATAGATTTTTATGACTAAATTTGAAAAACATTGTAAAACACCTTACATCGTTATCTCTAAACAGATATCAATTCTTAGTATTTGGTTAAATAAAGGTAAAACCGTTTTTCGTCTTTATATCAATGAAATATTGATGCATCAAGCATTTTATAACAAAAATTTTATAAATAACATTAGCTGAAGTAAGATTGATAAGCGGATAAAGAAGAAGAGCCACCTAAATGAACATACAAGATGTTAGAACCTTCTTCAAAGGCATCTTCCTTTACCATTTGAATCAAACCTTGCATGGATTTGCCTTCGTAAACTGGATCAGTCAAAGTACCCTCTGTCTGACCTAACAGTTTGATAGCTTCAATTGTACCATCATTTGGAATACCATAAACTGGACCACCAAATCTGGTGTCAAAGTTAAATTTGTCAAACTTTTTGTCCAGGCCAATTAATTCTGAGGTATGATTAATGATTCTCAACGTTTGTTCAAAAGTTTTCTCTGGCTTACCAGAAGCATCGACTGCAATAACGTCATTTTCTCTGCCATATTGTGCCATACCAACAAAAATACCAGCTGCAGTAGAACCAGTAACACAGCAAACGACAATTTTGTCAAACGTGATACCCAATTCCTTTTCTTGTTTGACAACTTCATCAGCAAAACCAACAAAACCTAAACCACCATATTTGTGTTCAGAGCAACCTGCCGGAACGGGATATGGCTTGAAACCTTGACTTTCTAACTCATTCATTGCTTCTTCAAAAGATTTTCTCATACCAATATCAAATCCATCTGGTACTAAACGAACATCACCACCAAGAATTCTGGCTGCTTCAATATTACCGACTTTGTCATATGTGGCCTTTTCAGCTTCAGGAATTGGAACCCAATTTTCTTGGATAGTGACAGCCTTTAAACCTAATTTGCATGCGGTTGCAACAGTCATTAAAGTTTGGTTTGATTGGATACCACCAATGGAGACGATGTGAGTGTACTCACCAGCAAGAATGTCCGGAACAATATATTCGAACTTTCTCAGCTTGTTACCAGCAAATGCTAAACCGGAGTTTCTGTCCTCTCTTTTAGCATAAATGTTGACCTTACCACCAAGATTCTTAGCTAAGTTTTCAAACTTAGAGATTGGAGATGGACCAAAAAGAAGATCGTATTTTTCGAATTTGTCTAGTAAAGCCATGGTTGTAGTATTGTTTTGTTTCTGATGATTTTAGTGGTCTCAAGTTGACATTAAGAGACGAATTGAGTTACCTTTTATACCCTTCAGTACCAAATCGATAAGATTCCGGCGGAGATAAATCACCGAGCTATGAAATTTGTTATAAATCTTCAGATATTGTCAAAAGTTCAAGGTTTTTTCAAACTTTAAATTCTTGTAGCATTAATGTAGCCAATTTTATTCTTTTGAATCTAAGAAGATGCTTCAAACATAGTTTAGTAACATTTTCCTAGCTTTTTTTCATAACTTTGCGTTTATTATTGGCGAACGGCAATGTATCACCGCATAGTTATCTAAAAACTCATTATTATCCGATGAAAGATTTAGCATGCTCAGCATTAAGTTTGTTGATCCGTAGAAACCTTCAAGCCTACTTTTGGTTTTCAGCAATGGATACAAAAGACTTTATAATTGGAGTTTTTGGTAGGTTTGGTTTTACGTTAATGAGAGGTCTGTAATTATATAGGTTCCTCGAAGTTCAGCTAAGGTTTATAACATTCAACTACAAAGTTTTAGCCTTGGATGTAGCTTAACCATGCAAAGAGAATGTAAATATTAATGGTTGTTTGTACAAAATACAACTGGAGTTTTATCTTCTTCTACATTTACTAATTTACTGTCGCCAAACATTTGATTTTTTAGACCAATATAATTAGCCACCTATAGAATGGTTGGATTGTGCGCTTTGGTATAGTTAACATCAAGTGCATCTTTAACGTATACTAATAGGAATTTGTGTCGCTAACTAAGAAACTGTATCTATTATTTGGGCTTCCAATCGCCGCAAGTCAATACATTGCCACTTCTATTTTTTAAGAGATAACCGTTCATCGGAGCTACATCTCCTTTTTCAGGTTTTTTCACTTATCGCTTAATCTCATGAAAATCTTCGGTGTAACATATCGGCGTCTCTACGAACATGTTCCTAAGATAAAAAACATAGTACAATAAAAATTCCAAAGAAATCATTAGTTAAAAAACTATCAAAGGTCATTTAGCTATAAAGGTCAAAGACATATTGGTCACAAATCTTCGAATTTATACTAACAAGAAATTTTAATTCATTTAAGATTCTTAGAGATATTGAAGCATTACCCAAAGTTTAATTCCATAAACTTGTCATTGCATAATATTTTATAGAATATTCATATTGAAAAGTAAAGTGTTCATTAGTGATGGACAAAACAATCATTGATTCAGGTGTAATTTATCCAACACGGTAGGGTAACATCTGCTTATTTCTTGAAATTCGAATGGATTACTTTCTTCAAACACTGCGGGATCCTTATTAAGTGACAAAAAGAAACTTGCAGATCCTGATAATAAGGTCATAGTGACAGTATTTGCAATTTGGAAAGTGATAATGTAAGCAAAGGCAATGATAGCAGGATATGATTCACTGTGAACGCCAAATACTGAGCCAAACACGTACAAGTAAAGAGCCGAAGCAATAGCAGAAAAGATTGCAGCAAAAAAAATGATAGAGGTTAAGGAAGCCACAATAATGAAATCTTTTCTAAATGCGTACCATCCTCTTTGACGAATGAAACTGAGGGTGACTTTAAAACTATTGAAAATATTTGCACCATAAATCCCAACATAGGAATACACGTACAAATTGAAATATCCCACAAAAGTTGCAACAATAGTAAAGATTAGGATGAAAATCTGTCCTACAAATCCCACTTGTTCCAAGTGCGCAAGTTGGATTGCTGTTGCAAGACACTGGAAAAGAACGACAAATATTGATCCGCAACAAATTGAACCCAAGTTGTACGTGCAAGCTCTCTTTAGCGATCCCACGCCTTCATATGCAGGCATACCTGCGAAAGTATTTTGCATATAGTACCAAGAACCGTAAACACCAGCTATGGTAGTATGAACGATATTTCTGATGACATCACTGATGTACAATTTGCTGAAACTGACAAATAAAATGGTGAAAATCAAACCAAAAGTGAGTTTTGAAATGTCTTCTCCGTTTTCGTTTAGTCTATGAGTACCATCACCTTTGAAACCATAGTCAATGTAAGTGGTGGCGACTGCCAAATAAAATAGAATTTCCATCACAAGAATGGAAGCAAGACTCAAGAATGCAAATGCTGTAGTGCTTGGATACTTCTTTAAAACTTTAAGGGCTTCATTAAGGACGTTAGAGGATAGTTCAAGAGATGAATAATGCTTTTTCAAGACGTACAATGACACAACACCGAATGACAATATAATAGCACCTGTGACCTGACCAACAATTAAAGAAAGAACACCAAGAACAATGCTTCCATATGTAGCAGTTTTAAATCCAATGCTGGTAACTCTTTGTGTGTTTTTGTTAGTTAAAATAAAAATTGAAATTGCAATTACGCCCGAAAGAAGAGTCACGACTAGCAGAAGCACAACCATGCCAAAGTTCAACCCTAAATCAATTGAAGCACCTGGAATCAATGGGGTCTCTTCTTTGAACTGCGCACTGTGTTTTATGATGTTTTTCATTGCAATGATCACAAAAATAAGTGTAATAACACCAAAAAACACTGCATATGGGACATCATTCCACTCAGGTTTGGAAGTGAATCTATCGCTTGCCAAACCCAATGCTTCATCATCAATTGCATTTGTATCTACTTCATTATCATCAATGTTCATCTCATAATTATCTGGTTCGTAAGCTTGCATTTCAGGTTGAGGCATAGCATCAGTTTTATTTTGAGCATTGAAGTGACTTTCTTCACCCAATGACTCTTCACCCAATGACATTTTAGGATTGTTGTTGTTAGATTGCATTATTTACTGCTGTTATAGTAATAGAAAAGTGGCAAATTCTCTTGAGGTATTTATATAAGTGAACTGAGGTAAAAAAATATTAATTTAAAAAATAAAGCTTGGCATTGAGGCTTTGAAGAAGAAGTTGACAGCACGACGGTAAACAGTGTTTACGCCAGGTGTTCACGCCAGCTCAGCATTGTGATATACGTCATAGGGATCTTTGAAATAAACCATTTCCTTTTCGTGGTTCAAGTCAAATAATTCCGGGGCTTCTACGAAGCAAATGAATAGAGTGTGAACACATGCTGTGATAACCTCTAAAACTATTTTGTCAATTTGATATGCCAGCAACATTGAAAAGCCGATAATTGTAGCAAGATAATAGTTGTCATCCAGCTTTTGCGGCAGCAGAACTCGTGTAAAGCAATACGCAGTGACTCCGGCGCATATTAAAATTATAATAGAATACATCTTCAACGAAGTTCCGATAATACAATCATTTATAAGAGCACTCAATCCTTTCCTTTTGAGCAGCTTAAATACTTTCGTTGATGCATTGATGTAACCTGTACAATATATTGACATATACGAAAAAGAATAACTGTTGAAGTATTTCATAATGTATTCCAAAAAGCTCAGAAGTTTGTCAATAACAAAAAACACTAGGTGAAATAAAGGGTTACTGTTGTTTAAACTGTCTCTCTTTATTACAGATAAGCATTCTCTAAAAAACTGCACTGCTGAAACTAACAATGAACCAAAACAAACTGAACCAAAACATCTGCTTAGGGTAGTGAGAATGACTTTGAATGATCCTTTGTTGGAATTGTAGTACCATTTTGCCATAATTGAGCTTACTGATAAATTTATGGTACCTCTGTTGACTTCAGATACATAGTACCCTGCGAAAATCCAGAAGAGCATCACCGCAGCAGCTTTACTTTTATCTTCTTCATTAATCCACACAACATAGGTAAACGTTGTTAAAACGGCATACAACATAGTGTGAATCCATCCAAAAATAATCTGCAGAAAGATAATGACCCAAATGCAAGCAGTGCTTTTCATCATGTCAACCACAACTTTCAGAATCTTCACACTGAAGTTGATCTTCTTACGTACTTTCCAAAACGATATAGCCAGCAAAAGAGTAAGTGATAAGCTCAAGAAAGACACCCAAAACATCTTGTCTTTGAAAGCAGTTATTGAAAGTGTAAGTCCTAGCAAGATGTTTACTACAAGCCCCAATACGATGAATGTTTTGCACATTAACAACAGTATGAGTATTAAAACAAAGCACAAGACTAAACTTTGAACAATAATAATGCAAAACAAAATTAAAATGTTTGACATATCAGATTGATCTAGACCAAATGCTTCTGTGATGAAGTTCAGAATTCGACTTTGATGCAACCGCCACATTGTAAGGACGTTTGAAGCTGACAAGGCAACGAACGCACTGACAACTAATAAAAATAGCAGAATGAAGAATAAATCATGATACCTAGCACGTTTTAGTTCCCAGGGTATTTTGTAATGCTGGTTTGTTTGTGTGTAATAATGTTGCGTGAACGGTTTGTTTTCACTTTCAATTTTGTTTCTTCTATGATCAACTATTGCAACAACAGGAGCAGGGGAGTCAATTTCTTGTAAAATCATAGCTAGCAAAGATACCAAAGTATATTCATAAAGAGTTAATTGAAATGCATGAACAATATAAATCATGTCTACATAGGGCAATTCTACACTATACTATCATGAGCTTTTATTCTTCTTCAACTTAAAAAACAAACTCTATAAAGCAAAATGATAATAAAAAAAGGAGCAAGCAGCAGTTATAGTCTTCCCTTCTTTAGGTAAAAATGAAACACTTCAAGCGTCGTAAGAAGCATTGATTGTAGCTAGCATGTTATCAGCACATGCGCCACAATTGATTTTTATATAGTGGCTGGTGAATCATCAGATTTTATAGAGGGAAATTTCGCGCAGTGTGTGAAGCACCTAATGAAACTAAAAACATCTAACAAAAGTCGGCAGTTCATCTGCAGTTGTGTTGAGTTTAATTAGAAAAACACGTCAATATGACAGAAAAAGAAGCTATCTTTCGTTCAGCGGAGATGACAATGGTTCAATTGTACATTCCCACTGAAATTTGCAGGGAAACTATCTACTCATTGGGGTCATTAGGCTTGGCAGAATTTAGAGATTTGAACAAAAGCGTCAATCAGTTCCAGAGATCGTTTATCGATGAGATTCGTAGGTTAGACAATGTTGAGAGACAATACCGCTTTATTACAGGTGTGATGGCCGAACATGATGTGGAACCAGTGGAATTGGATATTGATGACTTCAAATCTAAGCATACACACATTCTCACGTCTTCCCAGGTTGACGAGTATGTTGCCAATGCACAGTTGTTGGAAGACAGAGTCAGCCAACTATCTGAGGCTTCAAGCGATCTTCTAGCTAAACAAATGCATTTTAAACAATACCAACAAGTTTTGGCTGCTACGGATAAATTTTTTTCAACTAATTTATCAAATGACTTGATGGACCTTACGGACGAACAACAGCAGTCGCTTTTAGAAGGAGGTGGTGAAACTGAGAATAATTTCATTACTGGTGTTATCCCAAGAGAAAAGATCGAAATTTTACAAAAGATTCTTTGGAGAGTTTTGAGAGGTAACTTGCTCCTCAAATCAATCGAAATCGATCAGAAGATGTACGACGGCAAAACTAAAGAATTTGTTGACAAAAACTCTTTTGTCATTTTCGCTCATGGTGAAGTTATTCTTTCCAGAATTCGTAAGATTTGTGAATCCCTTGATGCAGAATTATACTTTGTTGATGCAGAATCTAAGGCCAGACAACAACAACAGTCCGAAATCAACAGTAAATTATCTGACATCACTAACGTCTTAGAAAGTACTAATTCTGCACTTTCCACTGAACTGAACGTTATCTCTACTGAGATTGATGATTGGATCAAAACTATCAAGGTTGAAAAGTCTGTTTACACTATAATGAACAGATGTCATTATGACTTAGGTAGAAAATGTTTGATTGGTGAATGCTGGGTTCCAACTGATGACATTGACACCGTTCAAAAAACTTTGGATGATTCTTCATCTAAATTTTCAAATGGTAACGATTCCGGGGCTTCGACCTTCCCAATTATCATGAACGTTGTTAAAACTACGAGAACTCCACCTACTTATCATAAAACAAATAAATTTACTGCTGCTTTTCAAGCTATGTGTGATTCGTATGGTATTGCAACTTACCGTGAGGTGAATCCTGCATTACCAACTGCTGCTACTTTTCCATTTTTATTTGCAGTCATGTTTGGTGATTTAGGACATGGTTTCATTATGTTTTTGGCTGCTTTGTATTTGGTTTTGAACGAAACTGCTATTAGCAAAATGAAGAGGGACGAAATTTTTGATATGGCTTATTCAGGTCGTTACATTGTTCTATTGATGGGTCTTTTTTCAATGTACACAGGATTTCTTTACAATGATGTTTTCTCCATTTCAATGACTCTGTTCAAATCTGGATGGGCATGGCCAGCTTCCTGGAAAGAGGGTGATAATATTGAGGCACACCAAGTGGGAACATACCTCATTGGCTTGGATCCTGCTTGGCATGGAGCTGAAAATGCATTGTTATTTGCCAACTCCTATAAGATGAAGTTATCCATTTTGATGGGATTTATTCACATGTCATACTCATACGCATTCTCCTTAGTTAATGCTCTTCATTTCAAGTCTACAATTGATATTATTGGTAACTTCATTCCAGGTTTTATTTTCATGCACGGTATTTTTGGATACTTGACGATTTGTATCGTCTACAAGTGGTGCATTGACTGGGTTGCGATCGAAAAGCCAGCTCCAAGTTTATTGAATATGTTAATCAACATGTTCTTGGCACCAGGTAAGGTTGATGAAGAACTATATCCAGGTCAAGCTACGGTGCAAGTGATTCTTCTTCTTGCGGCCTTAGTTTGCGTTCCATGTTTGCTATTGGTGAAGCCGCTGTGGTTCAAGAGACAATCAGAAAAGAAGTATGAATCTTTGCCATTAACCGAATCTCACGCGGAAGACGAGGACAACTTGTTAAGTAATGTGGAGCTAGGCGAGGAGGATGAACACGAGGAACACACCTTTGGTGATGTGATGATCCACCAAGTGATTCACACCATTGAGTTCTGTTTGAACTGTGTCTCGCACACTGCGTCGTACCTTCGTCTATGGGCCCTTTCTCTTGCCCACGCTCAACTTTCCCAGGTGTTGTGGTCCATGACGCTGGGCGGTTCGTTCTCGTTCACTGGCTTTGGCGGATCCATCTTCATCTTTTTGATGTTTGGCATGTGGTTTATCTTGACCGTTTGTATTCTTGTTGTCATGGAGGGTACATCCGCCATGTTGCATGCCTTAAGATTGCATTGGGTCGAGTCCATGTCTAAGTTCTTTGAAGGTGAGGGTATTGCATACACTCCATACTCATTTACTGAGATATTATCAGAAGCCGCTAACTAACCTCCCCTTTTGCCCAATCTCCGAAAAAATTGAATTTATAGTTTACCACTTTTAATTTAGCACTACAAACTGTATCACAACAACGCTATTGTTAATAATCTTTCAAACGTCCGGGTTTAGGCGCATAATACATGTTAGTGCTGAGCGTGTGTATTTTAGTGGAGAGGGTGTCTCTGCGGCATGCACAGAAAATGTTCCCCTTCTTTTAATTCGCTAATGCCTCAAACGTTAGCGGGAAACGCTAAGTATTACTTTTTTGCAACTGGCACATAACGAATATGCCTAGCATACAGCACCTTTGCGCTTGTCAACTAGACGGTTGGACGATGATGCCGTAGTCAAATTCACCCTTCCATTCCGACTGCTTGAAACTTACATTATGGCACCATTTTTTCCAGCATGCGATCTTGCTAGTCGCTTCGATTCTTGGCGGCTTTGTTATTGGTTAGTAAATTCCATTTCTTAGCGGCATTCGGAGCCTGATCGAACTTGCTGAAGAAAGGACTCCAGGTGCGATGGAGGTGACATGCGGAGATCGCTACCGTACACGCTGTATACCAAGCAAACTCACAAGTTGTGTTCAATGGATCAGTAGATGAGTCTTGTCAAATTCTCTTGGCGATGATCTTCGACCGTTAATGTGTCAAAGGAACACGTCTACTGCAGTGTTGAAGCGAGCTAAACGCTTTTTTCCAAATTGTTTAATCTTATCATAGCGTTTCTTTTCTTTTTGTTCTTTGTTTGTTATCTCAATTAGACACTTCGGGTTAGTGGTATCTATGATAATAATTTTAAAACCCTTTAAAAGGAGTCAAGACGCAACCTTTTCTTAGACTGGTAAGGTAGACATTGTAACATCTACATAATACAAACAACCATGGAGGACCTCCGTAGTGCCAAAAGTCCTCTCTCTCATAGACTCTCTGCTATCAGATCCAACCAAACAGGACTCAGGGAAATCGACCCTGTAATGTCCGCTGGTGATGTTGATCTTTTACATGAAATTGGTTACAAGCAAGAATTGAAAAGAAGATTTTCCACTTTCCAAGTGTTTGGTATCGCATACTCCATCATGGGTTTGCTTCCTTCTATTGCGTCATTGTCTGGTTTAGGTCTCTCAGCTGGTCCTGGTGGTTTCCTATGGTCTTGGTTCACAGCTTCCATTTTCATCTGTAGTGTTGGGTTGGCCATGTCGGAATTGGCCTCTTCAATCCCAACCTCTGGTGGTCTTTACTACTGGACTTACTACTATGCTCCAGAAAAGTGGAGAGTGCCATTCTCATACTTTATTGGCTTCAACAATGCAATGGCTCTTTGTGCTGGTTTGGTCTCCATTGCCTACGGTAACGCTGAAGAAATTATTGCTGCTGTGTACTTATCAAAGGATGGCGGTTTTGAAATCACTGAGGGTAAACTGTATGGTATTTTCGTTGGTTGTGTCGTTACTCAAGCTCTTTGTACTTGTTTGTCATCCAAGAATGTTGCCATGCTCCAGTCGACCTCTGCTATCTGTAACACCGGTATTATCATTTTGTTTTTAATTGCCGTCCCTATTGGATGTAAGGTTAATGGAAAGGGTTTCAGAGACGGTGAATTCATCTTCGGGAAGGTGGAAAACTTTTCAAACTGGCCAACAGGTTTCCAATTTGTTCTCTCTCTTTTTACTGCTGTTTGGACTATTGGTGCATTTGACTCTTGTGTTCATATGTCTGAGGAAGCTAAGAATGCTTCTCATGGTGTCCCAATCGGTATCATCAGTTCAGTTTCTGTTTGTTCCATTTTAGGTTTCTTCCTCATCATCTGTATTAATGCATGTGTTTCTGAAGATGTTGCTGCTGTCATTGGTACTGAAACTGGTTTCCCAATGGCTCAAATTATTCTTGATGCTTTAGGAAAAAAGTGGGCTGTTGCGTTCATGTCTTTGATTGCAGTCTGTCAATGGCTTATGGGTGCTTCAATTTTGACTGCTTTGTCAAGACAAATTTGGGCTTTTGCCAGAGATAATGGTTTGCCATTCTCTTCAATTGTTAAGGTTGTTCATCCCCAATTGAAGGTTCCAATCAGAGCTGTTATTTTTGCTACCATTGTCAGTTTAGCGCTTGGTTGTCTAACTCTTGCTGGTCCAACCGCTGCATCTGCTCTATTCTCATTAACCGTTTGTGGTAACTACATGTCCTGGAGTACACCAATTCTTCTTAGATTAACCTCGGGTAGATCAAGATTCAAGCCAGGGCCTTTCCATATGGGTGAAACAATCTCAAGAATTAATGGCTGGATCTGTGTCTTTTGGGCTGCATTTGTTATTGTTATTGCGATGTTCCCATCTTCTGAAGATGTCACAAAAACAACAATGAACTATACCGTTGTTATCAATTGTGGTGTTTGGATATTATCCATGGTTTATTTTTACCTGTATAAATATAGATTCTATCATGGTCCTAAATCCAATTTGGCTCCAGAAGATGTTGTTGAATATGGTGAAGCTGATCAAGTTCCAATTGATCAATTAGTTGAAAGTGAGAAATCAAACTACAAACATGAAGTTCACAGCAACTAAATATATTATGCCAAACTTTAATTTGCTTTTAATAGAACCCATCTTTTACTATATATATCTCTTTTAATACAAAAATTATTACGGTTATGATATAACCTTAACCCTAGTATTGCTACAATCTGACAAACAAATTGCCACCTTCATGAGCATTTGACATGTAAAAAAGACATTTTTAATATCTCTGGAGACGTGTACTTGCTTAAACAGAAAATTCAAAATGACTGAATTAGTAGAACCAAAATCAAGAATAAGAACCCCAGAAGATTTAGAGTGTTTTCAAAAATCGGAAACATATGATGCCGTTCTAAAGTTTGTTGTTAGATTGGGAGACTCTGTTCATGGAATTGAACTCAACGATCCGAACTTACCAAAACCACAAGAAATAATGATTTTATTAGACCTTTTCAAGTCAGTAAACTCAATTATAGACTCCCATCCAGTCAATAATGATTTAACAAATAGATTTGGTAAGCTAGAGTTTAGAGATTTTTATGACGATGTTGCCAAGCAAGCACAAGGTCTAGTGAAAAAGTTACCTTTCAAAGAGTCCCCATCAGATCAACAAATACTTGAGCTTGAAACGTATCTCATTCACTCGTTTGGTGATAGAACAAGAATCGATTATGGATCAGGTCATGAACTCAATTTCCTTTGCTTTTTACTTGCCCTTGATTTATTACATTACTTTGATTCGAGAAATCTAGATAAAAGTATCGTGCTAGTTATATTCAATGAATATTTACACACAATGCGTCGGTTACAGTTAACATATTGGCTTGAGCCAGCTGGATCTCACGGCGTTTGGGGATTAGATGACTATCACTTCTTACCATTTCTTTTCGGCGCTGCACAATTATCACCGAATTTGAGACCTAAACCGTCAACAATTCATAATGCTGATTACGTTGAAGAATTCAAATCTAGATATTTTTATTATGCCATGGTAGCTTTCATCAACGCTACTAAAACAGGACCACCTAAAATGGAAGGCCAATTATCATTGAGATGGTCGAGTCCAATGTTGGATGATATCAGTGGAGTCAAAACTTGGGCAAAGATTGAACAAGGAATGGTTAAGATGTATAAAGCAGAGGTTTTGGGAAAGCTACCGGTAGTGCAACACTTTATCTTTGGTACTTTACTATCCTGCCCAGAATTACCAGAGCACAAACATCCAGTGCAAGAGACTGAAGGATGTTGTGGTAGCCATGAGGGTAGTGAACTTCACAATACATGGGGGGATTGCTGTGGTATTAGAATTCCTAGTGCAGCAAGTGCCAAGATGGCTGAAAACCATGGTATAATCGGGTTCGACTAATTTTTTATCATATGATACACACATCAAAATTTAAATATACACTTACCAACCAAATTTTAGCTGAGAAGCCGTAAAAACCGGAGGTTTCCATTGTAGCTTCGCAGGATCCAGCTTATGTTTCTTCTTCTTCTTCATACGCTCGTAATTTTGCAAAACTTGATCTGTAATACAGATTATATGTTGTCCCTTATAATATCGAAGCATATTCATTGTTTGTAAAGTATGCAAGATATCTGTTGTTGTCATTGAAGTGAGTTGCGAAATCTCGTCTACTGATATCTCCTCTGTTTTCCTTTCAATCAATAAAGTAGCAATGGTTTCTGACCAATAAGCACGGTACGATAAAAGACCTAAATCAGATAATGGCTTTTCAGGTGACCCAGTCTTGCCTTCTTTTTTTGAAAGTTCATATGAAAACTGAATTAGTAGCTTACCATAACCTAACCTTTGATACTGAGGCAATGTCAAAATACATGCGACATTATAATTGTCAGCAGATTCTTTTTCCTTTGAAAAATAACCAACCAAATGATGACCCAATTCATCTCTTCTAGTCATGCAGTAAAACAGAAAAGGGTCAACATCATAGTAAAGGGTCTTGTGATCAAGGAACAATTTGGATAACAAACATAAATTTCTACACCACGTCCTTTGATTTCTTCCATCAATTTCAAAAAAAGATACGTAATCATCCCTATAAAGTTCATTTCCTGGTGGGTGTTGTAAAGTACATTTTGATCTGAACCTTTCAAATTGTTTTCGAGATTGGAAGTACTGTAGTGAGAAGTCACATATAAATAGTTCACCGTCCTCTTCAGCATACTCCATTGGATACGGGGAAAAATACCAAGGTTCTACTTCGTGATTACCTATCGTGACTTTGATAAAATTTCTAATTTTGGCCAATTCATTAACGTTGTTTTGAGTCATTGAACCACTAGTTCTTAGTTTCTTGATTTCGTCTTCTCTACTCAATTCTTCTCCTTCCTTTACCAAACCTTGAACATTCAAGTTGTCCAAATCCATTTCATCATCTTCCTCTCCATTGTCGTCGTCGCTACCAATGTCATCATCAAGTTCAACACCATCATTTTCATTGCTATCACGACTAACTGGAAGCTTTTCACTAAAAGTCGGGGTGCCATTTCTTGAAGGAGTAGCTGTATCCGTTGATTGTTGCTTAAGTTTCTTCTTTTGTGCGTTGTTCAATGGCATTTTCTTCTTCTCCTTTTTCTTTTCCTTTTTGACTTTTGGCAAAAAGATAGGCCTTTTAAAGTCAATAACGTCCTCAGAAATCCATTCATCTAATCTTTTGTTGAATTCTAGATAGTGCACATAATAAGTTGGTTTGCCTCGTCGAATTTGAATTGCCAGTATCTCTGATAGCCTGTACTGATCATCCTTTTTCACATAGACCTTCGAAGATGTTACGATCGACTCTTGCTTAAATAGAGGCTCGTCCGCCGGCACTGGTGGGATCAGTGCATCTTCTGGCAGCGGTGTCTCATCCTCGGATACCATATTGATGAAGTAGATGAATAATATAAGAATTGCATTCGGTAATGAGAATAATTTTTGGCAAGACTTACAATCTAGAATGAAAACATTTAAAAGTGCTTAGCAATATTATAGTGTCATTTAATCGAGCATCAGGTTCTCTAATGAAGAGTTCTTATGATTTAAAGATACATTCCATGTTTGATAGGCATGAAACACATAATAACAGCCCTAGAGTAGTTATTTTACGTTTACCATTCCTGCGAATAGTTAGTAGATGTTGAATCTTTTGCATGCAGAGAAAGATGAATGCAGAGAACTGAAGTCAAGAAGCTTGCAAAGATGTATTTTCAGTGAAACATTTGTTTCTTGTCACTGTCCGTTAAAGAGAAGAGATATTGAGAATAATGGATTATAACATTTTTGGTATCAAACGTGAATAACGGACTGTCCATATCTAGGACTTTATAAGAACAGCAGTTGCTAAGAATTCCGAGTCCACAATGAAAGCTTTTTTGTTAAAAGAGGAAAAAAAATCTAGCTACTGTTGAAGTAATCATTTTAAATAGAGGCTGCTGGTTTTCAAAGACGTTTGTAATATGCATATAAAATTTGCATGAAGCATCACCACACAACAACAAAACATTTATACATTGGACAGTACTACATTGTGCAACCCAAATAAATGTTGTGCAAGGTCAACAAAATGCTACGCTATATTATGAAGCTGATGACCTTAACAACTACTAGAACAATACTTAGCCATACAAGAGCAATGCAACGACAGTAAAAGTGAGTTAAATCATCAAAACAAAAGGAACAATTTACAAAGCCTTTTTAACATCAAGTTAGTCTCGGAACTCTCCAGTTTTACAAGTGTACAGTCTAGTATTGTTTGGACCATGTACAAGCTTAACTCAGGAAATGTATCCACTGCTTATACGACTTTGATGAGCCAAAACCGTTTTTAACGGAGAACAGTTTAAATTTGAAGCCATCCGATGACTTGAAGTGGACTAACAGGCAATTTTTTTTCCGCTCAGATACTGACTACGGTTTCTTCACTAGTTATAACAGCAGCTTGTTGAAAGACAGACATACTACAGTAAGTTTGATCATGGAAGCACTACCACATTTGGCCGATTACGATGTTTCACCAGTAACGGGGTTTTTGCCAGAAAAGCCGCCGGTGCAGCGTCTTCCAGAATACTACTCCAAATGGGAAAGCGTTGCTAGCATATTGCCATCATTGCTGCTATCAAATAGACTGAGAGACGTCATTGAATCTCTGCCAGTGCTAGAAATCGACCACTTGACATCTGTCGAGGAACAGAGAAGAGCGTACGCACTGCTGGGGTTCATCGGTCATGCCTATGTTTGGGGTAACGGAGCAGGCTCTTCAGCAGAAACCCAAGGCGCCAAGAACCATTTACCAGCCTGTGTCGCAAAGCCATGGGTTGCCGTCAGTGAACTGTTGGGTGTGCCACCGGTAGCCACATATGCTGGCCTGTGTTTATGGAACTGGTCCTTTCTCATCGAACCTGCTCATGAGAACGACGAGGCCAAATTTGATGACTTTATGAACAACATTAAAACAATCAGCACATTCACGGGTTCCACGGACGAGTCTTGGTTCTATCTCGTGAGTGTATTTTTCGAATTCAAAGCCGCACCTTGCATCCCATTGGGACTCGACATCTTACAGGCTTGTCGTGATAATGACATTCCAAGAATTATTTCTAACCTACAGGAGTTTGCAGAGAGAATCGATGAACTGGGTACACTGTTGTTAAAGATGGAAGAAATGTGCGATCCTCATGTTTTCTATTTCAAGTTGAGACCCTATCTTGCAGGATGGAAGAACATGAAGGATGCCGGTTTGCCAGAAGAAGGTGTCTACTACGGCGAAGAAACCACACCAAGAGTACTATCTGGTGGTTCCAACGCCCAAAGTTCGTTTGTTCAGTTTATGGACTTAATGTTGAATGTTGACCACAAATCTACAGGAGAGGCTCAACAAAATGCGTCTTCAGATTCAAAAGAAAACCCCTTCATGGCTGAAATGCGCCAATATATGCCAAAGAAACATGCTGACTTCCTGATTCACTTATCAAAGGTGAACAATTTACGTTCCTATGTGTTTGATCATGCGCATGAGCACCCCGATTTGATTCTTGCGTATGATGCTGCTGTTGCCATGCTACTTGCGTTCAGAGACAAACACATTAGAATTGTTACTAGATACATTATTATCCAGGCTGCCAAAAAATGCAAAATGGGCTCTCGAGGTGTCATTCGAACGGGTCTTGCTGGTGACTTCGACAAGTCTGATGAGAAAAAGGAATTGAGAGGTACTGGCGGTACAGCTTTATTGCCATTTTTGAAGCAATGCAGAGATGAGACTGGTAGTACAGCCGCCGGTTCATGGGGTAGAAGAATATTGACGGTCAAGCAACAACCAAAGCAAAACAAACCTGTCGTTGACTCTCCAGATAAGCAATTCAAATGAACACTCCATACTTTTTTTCATTACCTTTTAATCATTCTATGAACTTTGATTCTTCCAGCAAACAACTTCCCGACGCAAATTTAGAAGCAATCATATTCTAATTTCATTATCTTATAATTATGTGTACGCTAACTTGTATCGCCTTCCATTAACTCTCTCCATTTGTAAACAGCATTCGGTAAAACGAGAATTTCAGATTACGAGACTATTTTTTCCCGTCATCAACAAAATCTTCAATTCAAAGATAGAAATTATGTCTAATAAGCCACTCACTCCTTTTATCAGGGCTCTATTGGAGCCAGAACCGCAATTTACCCCTTCTGACTTGGCTGAAGTGCTTGATTTAATTTTCACAGAAAAAGCCAATGATATCGAGATTGCTTCTTTCTTAACAGCTTTACGTATACGTAAGTTTGACTTCAAGGCTGATTTCATAGCCACTGCTGTGGGCACTATTTTAAAGTATTCTGACACCATTCCTGATTACCATGTGGAAGAGAAAGCATTTGTCGACATTGTTGGAACGGGGGGCGACTCACAAAATACATTTAATGTTTCAACTTCAACAGCAATAGTTGCAGCAGGCATGGGTATCGATGTTTGCAAACATGGAGGCAAAGCTGCAACATCCTCATCGGGTGCTGGTGATCTCATGAACAAGCTTGGTGTCGATTTGGCGAAAGTCAATGCTAAAACTGCTCCCAAGATTGTGGCTGAGTCAAAGTTATGCTTTCTCTTTGCTCCTACCTTTCACCATGGAATGACTAAAGTTGCCAACGTTAGAAGACAACTTGGAATTCCAACGATTTTCAACATCTTAGGCCCTCTTCTCAATCCAATCAACATCAGAGCTAGAATTTTGGGCGTTTACACTAAGGATTTAGGTAGAACATTTTGCGAAGCTGCTGTGGAATTAGATCGAATGAAAAACAAGAAGGCCAACACTATGGTGGTTTGGGGTGAGGTAGGTCTTGACAAGATATCCCCACTTGGAAAAACTCAGGTCTGGTTCTACAATAAAGAAAGTGACCTTATTGAAGAGTTCGAGTTATCACCGGCTGATTTTGGGTTACCGGAACATTCTTTAGATCTAGTCAGATCTGGTACCCCCGAAGAAAATGCTGTTACGTTGACGAAGATTCTTGACAACGAGTGTGACATCTCTGCAGGTAAGAATGCTCTCGCTGATTACATCTTGATGAACGCTAGTGCTCTTGCTGTCATTTCAGGTTCAGCTTCCGATTGGAGAGAAGGTATAAAGCTTGCCAGGGAAAGCATTGTCAGTGGGAATGCTAAAAAGGCACTTGAGACCTTTATTAAAAGTATTGAAAAACACTCCTAGGTCCTTGAGTTTAGTGTAATCCTTAAATAGAAATAGTTTTTGAATTCTTATATCTACAATCTGAGCAAACTTCCTTTTTGGGCAACAAAAGGGAAAATATCAACGCGTCTGTTTCGCAAGTGTTTTTTATTTTGTGTGTCTATATATTTCACTAATAGTAGTGGTAGTCTTCTTTATTGTGCTTATTTCAAAAGAGAAACGGCTACTTATAAAATATTTCATTCAGAATTATCTATCAGATTTAAGGAGACAAATAATTATCATTTAATTGACAATTATAATGTTCAACTCATTTCGTCAGTTGATATCTGATGATCAGAGTGACAATCACAACTCAGATACAGCACAGACACCCACGAGACAGGGCTCAAAAAGTGTGTCTAATGAGTTTACGCCAATTGGGTCAAGGTCAGAATCAATGAACCCACCAACATTACAATTTGACAAAGCAAATTTATCCAATAGAAAAATGTCAGACCAGTCACAGCAACGTATACCCAAGATGAGAGACTCTTTTGCGATATCTTCTAACATAACTTCGCAGCAGGACACAGAAATGTTGAGAAATCTTAGAAAACAGAGTAAACCATTACATAGGATGAGAATTGATAACAATGGCTATGAATCTGCAACCAGTGCATCTGCAATAGACGAAAGTGATGCGGAAATTGAACATAGTGTAAGGCAGTCCGGACTATTTGGTCGCAGCATCATTAGAAATGGATCCAATGTTTTGCCAAATTTTGATATAGACAGAAGTGCAGAGAATGGTATTGTTGATGGAGAAGAGTCAAACATGGTCAAGAAGCAAACAGAAGCATTACAGAGACTGAAGGCTGAAAATATGAACCTGAAAGTTGAGCTTACAACCCTTTGGAACTTACCCAGAGATCACAGCAAACTTGCTCAACAAATTGTGAATTTGAATCAACAGTTACTAGCATTGAGGCAAGAAAATGTTAAATTGAAAGAGCAAGGGTATCCTGGCGATGTAAGTAATCATTTGAATGAATTAAATGAGTTGAAAGATCATGTGGAAGAGCTAGAAGATGTTTTGAAAGAAAAAGAAACTCTTTATGAAGCAGTCAGGGATGAAAAAGACGATTTGATTCAAGAGAAACTTAAAATGACAAATGAAATAGATATTTTGAATAATAAGATCGATCAATATGAAATAAAAGTTTGTGATATGATAAACAAAACAGCTCAGGATGAATCGGGCAGTGACTCAATTTCTCAACTTAAGTTTAAAAATCAGCAATTAGAATCCACCATTGCTTCGTTGGAGAAAGAAATTGATTCATTGACAGATGACAATCATGAACTAAGGACAAACATAGATAGCCTAGAGAAAGAGATAGATGATGGGGCAAACTCAGAAAAAGTGGATGAGCTTAAGAAGCATGTTAGTGAATTGCAAGGAAAAGTTGATGACTTGAACGAGGTACTGAGCGAACGTGAGAGAGAAATAATTACGTTGCGAGCTAGTGAGGAAGCTCTTCTCAATGAAAAACAGCAGCTAGAGCTAAAGATAGATGTTTTAGATGCAAAACATGCAACATCTTCAATGAATACAGACTCCGATAATAAAAAGTTAAATGAGATGACTAACAGATTGGTTGAAGCTAGTGAGTCCATTGATCAATTAAGTGTGGATCTTGAGCATAAGGAGAATATTATTAAAGATTTATCATCAACTATTAAAGAGCTGAATAGTCGATTAGACACCTTGATGGATGAAAATGAAGATTTACATTCTATTGTTAATAAATTTGCTGATAGCAAATCGAAGAGCAATATTGAACATTCAGGTGAATCCACAGATTATAGTCGTTTGAAAATAAAGAATATGGAAGAAGAAAACAAATCTTTAAACTATACTCTTGAGAAATTAAGAGCAAAGTTGGATAATTTGGATAGTAAATCAACTGATAATCAATACTTGAAAAATTTAGAACTAGATAGAGATGCCCTTAATGAAGCTCTTCAAAATGCAAATGCTGACCTTGATAGAGAGATCGCGATAAGGACACAGTTAGAGACTAAATTGAACGATGAAGATATCAGCTTTGGACTAGAAGATATAGAAAAGTTGAAAGAAAAAATTCAAGATGAAAGGAATGAATTTAATGAAGAAATTGAGAAGTTTTCTAACATAATAAAGACATTGGTGAAAGAAAGAAATGAGGCATATGATGAGTTAGATATATTGGAGGAAGAAAAATTAAACTTGATAAATGAGTTTGAGACTATCCAAAGAGGATATAAAACTTTAGTGAAAGGACAAGAGGAAAAAGACTATGCATTAAATGTTCTTAAACAAGATTTTGAAAATCTATCCATCAGATATAAAACAGAATATGATTCTCACGAGGAAACCAAAAACGTTTTGAATAGCGAAATTCAGTTATTGGAGTCTGTTAATCAAAGTAAAGAGAGAGAATTGACAAAAGTAAGAACTGAACTAATTTCTTCTTTAAATAATTCAGGTAACAATTCCAAAACTTTAAAATTAATTGAGGAACTCTCCTCCAAGGCGAAAACATTGGTTAAAGAGAAAGAGGATTTGAATAAAGAAAAAACCGAATTATATAAACAGCTTAATATGTCAACAAACGAAGCAAATTTATTGAAGAATAAACTAGAAATGAACCAAAATATCATTTCTGAGCTTGAAACTGGATTGGAAGACTTAAATAAGGAAAAAAGATTACTTAAAAAGCAGCTTAGCGTTAAATCAGACGATATTGGAGACTTGATTCTCGCTATTGAATCACTTCGTACAGAGAACTCTCATGTCTTCAGTGGAATGGATGATATCATTTCAAAGGAAAACGAGATGTTTAAAAATAATGAACAGATTGTGGAATCTATTAAAAGTGTTAGCGATAGACAGGTTGGATACAAGAAACTACAACAACAGCTTAAAAAATCTTATGGGGACTATAATAATTTAAGAGACACACTATTTATTAAAATTGAAAGTATCAGAGATGAAAGAGATGTGGCAAAGAGGAGTTTGAAGGTTGCACATGATGAAATTAAACGTTTGAAAACTAAATATGAACAAATAGAAAAGCAAATAACAACATTAGAAGAATCACTCAATAATGAGAAAGCAGAAAAGGAAGCTTTAGAACAACAGCTGAAACATAACAGTGAACGTTTAAACAAACAAAAAGAGTGGTTCCCATTAACTCCAGTTAGCCCTTCTAAAGAGTCTAATAAATTGATTTCGAATCTTGAGTCTCAACTTGAAATTTCAGAATTACAAAAGAAATTAATAGGATTAAAGTTACAGGAGCGTTCAGAGCATTATGACGATCAGAAATATCAAAACAAGTATATGCAATTGGAAATCGGTACTAAGAATGATATAATAAAGAGAAGCTATAAGTTAATCAACGATTCTGGCATTGAGATTCCTTTCGATCAAAAGCTCACCTCATTTAGCAATAGGTCAAAGTTGAGAATTGCATTTTTAATTGTTCTTGCTAGTGTTAGAATGAAGAAGAGATCAAAGGCACTCCAGAAGCGTAAAAATGAGATCGGTGCTTTAAAGAGGGAGATCGTCAGAAAAAGATACCAATTAGACAATATATAGGTTGTTGTATGTAAATTATTATATGTTAAATTAAATGTGAAATTAAATTGATAGGAACACCTTGAACTTTCTTTGATGTGCATTATTATTATACTAGCAATTTTAATCACTGTTAAAGAATCTACTACCTTTGGCGTCTCCTTGATATCTCCTTTTCTTTGAGCGTTTGCTCTATACTCTTTATACGATCTTTAAATTCTCTTGTGTAAACTCTCAATTGATCCAGCTTGTCAATTTCTGTATTCAGCTGATTTGAATTGTAGATAATTCGCTTCATTTCCGAAAGCCTCGTATTGATAGCTTCAATGTCAATATCATTGTTATGCTTTTTTGCCTCGACATGGTCATAAACTTGGGTTGCCAAATCATTTGTTTTGATATTGATTTCAGAAATTAGTGCGTCGAAGTGTTCTGCCAGACTTCTTATGTTTAGTGGATCTGCCTCATCAAACTCATCGCTTTCATTAAAAACATCGTCATCTTCGACAATGCTTTCCCCCAGCAATGTTGATGTTACATTAGAAACAGGTATTTCATCATTGACGTACTGATGGGTGTTTCTCAACGTATTCTTTGCCTCAGAAATGCTTTCTTGTTCTTGAGTTTCAACAAATTCATTTGTGTTACTTTGCCGTTCTTCATTTAAAGTGGATAGGCTAGTCTGAACTGTGAATTGTGAGCCTTGATCTGTCATTTTTGAATGAAAAACTGCACTAATGTACGTGATGAATTTTTAATCAACAATTATTACCTTATCGTAATTGACATATAACCGTCTTAACTGATTCATCCCAATTTGAATACAAATCACCGGGGCACATATATACCCATGGAAAAGGTTAATTAAATTAGCATTTAGGCCAATTTACTATTTACATGCATGACTAAGCTGAGCATATTTGTATATTGTTGCTTACTATCGTAATTTCGGTTAGTAAAAACACATATTTCAATAAAAGCAATTAGACAAATACAATAATGGGGTTTGTGTTCTTTGGGGTCAAAAATATCTATTTTAGGGTACTTAATTATATACAAAAACAAATACATTTATGAAAATAGTAAAAATCACAGTGAGGCTATCTATGTAGAATTTGAACGTGTTTTTGCCACTTAAACGTGATTAATTAACGAATTAAAATACAACGATGGATCCGAAAGCTCCACTCGCGGAAGATAGCAAGATGAAGCTATATGGGCTCTCTGCCCAAGACGTTATGCGTCAAAAGCTAATGCGTGCCGACCGTAAGTTCTTTGATTCAGGAGACTACAACATGCACACCCAGACAGGATCACAGCCTGCGCAAAGCAATGTTGAAGACGTTGCTAGAATCAATAGGAATTCTGTGTCGTTTGCCAAACATAGAGAAGCTGAAAGTGAGTAAATCAATGGCACTGATATTGTGCTTTCCTGATTATACAACTTTTTGGTATTCAGTTTCCGGTTAATTTCCTTTACTCACTTCCTGTCTTATTTGCTTTAATTTTAGCAACCACAGCATTCATACTATCAACTTCCCCTTGACGCTCCATTTATCACTACTCTCTACTTTTATATTTGATGCTCCATTTTGTTTTTTTAACCTTTTTTTATATTTACCTTCAAGTAATTAAAGTGTTGCTTTTTAAAACGTCTATAATGACATCTCAGTACAAAACTCTTGGGAGCGACGAGGTGTACGTTGATCGAGTCAGCATTCGGACTGTAAGTTATTTGGATGTACAGTACACATCAGCACATGATTTGAAAATATCATCTACAAGGTCTTTAATAAACGATGTGAAAGCTAATGTGTCGAAGTGGAGCGACTTGTTGAAAGAGGTCCAAGGCCATCCAAGTGTATTTCTACAGATTTTGAAGCAAACTTCCAATGTAGATGTTCCGTTTCATGATTTAAAGTCAGATTGTCAATTTAAATGGGTTATCAAAAAACTGAGGGTAAACGATAGGCATCGAATCGAGACGTTACCCGAGAATATCAATTTAGGGGATCTGGCCAAAGACTTGGCACATTTATCTTTGCCAATGTTCGTAGACATATCTTTTTCGGTAATCTTTAATATATTTAATCAACCTAGATTGATAAATGGTGAATTGTTCAGTATTGAACGTTTACATTGGTTGAATATGAGCGGTGAATCTATGAGCGGACTAAATTTCAAAACAGTTATCCAGGCTATCAATTTGGGAAAGTTGAAACAGCTAAAAGGTATTGTGATCACTGGTAACACTATCAAAAAGCATGATTTGATTAAAGACATAAGAAGTTTGAAACGAGGCCAATTGCAATATTTGGAAAGTGATCATGTCATCAAAGATTCATTGTTTGATATAATCGAAGTTACGAAGGAATTCAGAATGATGGGGGACTCAGCAAAGTTTAATTATTTAATCGAACACAATCATATCAAGTTTGATGCACCAAAAATAGTGCTAGATTACGGAGTTTGTAAAAGTTGGTATGAACGTGGTAGTACTGTCAAATTTGGAGGATTTCACAGCTATAAGATTCACCAAGATATCAACGTTCTGCCAAAACCAGTGGGTACGCTGAATTTGAAATCAAGATCGAGTGTTGCACCAAAAGTGAAAATTCCTTCAAGAAGACGCACTTTCTTAGGCAAGACTTTTAGCAAGTGAATCTTTAAATATACAAGATGTCCACGATTAACCTAGGTCATTTGGGCCCCGAACAGTTGATGCAGGTGAAGCAAAGCACCCAACAAGAGTTGCTGCACCTACAAAGCTCTTATGATGCGCTTTTAATGGCGCAGTCAAAATACAAAGATTGCATTCAAAGTGTGCAGACTATTGACTCCAGTAAAGACGAAGAAAATATCATGGTGCCACTGACTTCATCGCTATACATTCCAGGGAGAATCAAGAAAGACAATTTTAAAATTGACATTGGAACAGGATATTTTATAGAGAAAGATGCTGCTAAATCCAAAGAGTTTTTCAACAAGAGAATCACAAAGCTAGGTGGTGATTCGGAAAAGCTAAGAGAACTGATTAAAGAGAAGCTTCAGATCATGCAAAAAATTGATGTAATTGTAAGAGAAAAGCTAACTGCAGCAGCAGCAAGCAAACAAAAAGCTGAACAATCTTTATAAAAAGTATATAAGTGATAAGAAGGCGCTTAATGAAATTTAATAGTACATAATTTGAAGAAAAGTTATTATGA
The DNA here is from genome assembly GCA_030570415.1 of Saturnispora serradocipensis. Lineage (NCBI taxonomy): Eukaryota > Fungi > Ascomycota > Pichiomycetes > Pichiales > Pichiaceae > Saturnispora > Saturnispora serradocipensis. Next base: position 325,744 of record JAJLVS010000003.1, on the reverse strand, counting down.
TTCGATCGGGTATCTATACACATATTATGATTGAGGTGTGGTATACTCGATGATGAAGATCAGATTTTATCCTTAATAAAAAAGGAATTGTCACATCATAGTTATTGGCAGATTCTTGAATTAAACATATCTACTAGAACCAAAATTATTTGATATACCTTCAGTAGTGTAATTCATAACAACGCAAATACGATACAAGTTAGATATTCTCTAAAAATACCTAATTCCCAACAAACCACCGTGTCGGTCACCCCAATTTTGCTAACAGCAACAATAACAGAGGCTTTTCCGACCCGGTCTTAACCAACACGTTTTTGTCAAACTCCTTAGTCGCAGCATCCAATTGAGTGACAATCGATTGAGAGTAATGAGAAATCTGACGAATTAGTATTCAAACATTGTAGTCCAGTATGTATTACTAATAGCACCAATAATGACATCAAGTAGTGATTATTAAAGCTCTGATACTTATAAAGCTCCTTATGTTGTTTGCGGGGCCATTATTAGATCACGGGAAATTGGCCGATGGACCAATGAAAATCCAGAACAGCGCGGCAAAGGGACCGGGCAACACAGTACCTTATGTGCTCAGTAAGCAACCCGCTGGAACTGCTATAAAAGGCCAGTGGTTCTTCTCCTTTGAACACAAAAAGGTAGTATCTCATCAAGATCATCAACTAATACTTCAATGTCTGAATACCAACCAAAGATTAAAGTCAATTCTAAAAATACTGAATATAGTGGAAGTGAACTGACAACTAAATTCACATACACTAACTCTATCGTGAAAGAAAGCAACGGTACGTTTGAAGTGGAGCCAATTTCTGAAGAGTTAACTTTTAAACTCGATTTAAAGGTGCCTAAACTGGGTGTGATGCTTGTTGGTTTGGGTGGTAACAATGGTACAACCTTTGCAGCTGCGTGTTATGCGAACAAGAAGCAGTTGGAGTTTGAAAGCAGAGACGGTAAACATAAGGCCAACTATTATGGATCTGTTACGCAAAGCTCTACTGTTAAGCTTGGTGTCGATGCTAAGGGCGAAGACGTTTATGCCCCATTCAAAGATTTTGTTCCGTTAGTCGAACCAAACAACTTCGTCATTGGTGGTTGGGACATCAATGACGCCAACTTGTATGACGGTATGAACCGTGCACAAGTCTTGGATTACGATTTGAAGGAGCAATTGAAATCTGAGCTTGAAAGTATCAGACCATTGAAATCAGTTTATTATCCAGACTTCATTGCAGCCAACCAAGACGGTAGAGCTAACAATTGTTTCAACAGATCAAGTGACGGTACTATCTCAACCAAAGATAAATGGAATCACGTTGAACACATTAGAAGCGACATTAGAGAATTCAAAAACAAAAACGGGTTGGATAAGGTCATCGTGTTATGGACAGCAAACACTGAGCGCTATTCTGAGATCATTGAAGGCGTTAATGACACTAGCGAGAACCTGATTGAAGCGATCAAAGCAGATCATGCAGAGGTATCTCCAAGCACAGTATTTGCAGTGGCATCAATTTTGGAGGGAGTTCCATATATCAATGGATCGCCACAAAACACGTTTGTGCCTGGTGCTATTGAGCTTGCAGAAAAAGAAAGCGTGTACATTGGAGGAGATGATTTCAAGAGTGGGCAAACCAAGTTCAAGTCGGTTATGGCACAGTACTTGGTTGACGCAGGCATCAAACCACTTTCGATTGCATCGTACAACCACTTGGGTAACAACGACGGGTACAACTTGTCATCGCCAGCCCAGTTCAAGTCAAAGGAGATCTCGAAGGCGTCAGTGGTGGATGATGTGATTGCGTCAAACAAGATCTTGTACAAGAACGAGGGCATTGATCACTGCATTGTGATCAAATATCTCGAAGCGGTTGGCGACTCCAAGGTTGCAATGGACGAGTACTATTCGGAGTTGATGTTGGGTGGCCACAACAGGATCTCTGTGCACAACGTCTGCGAGGACTCGCTCTTGGCAACTCCGCTAATCATTGACTTGCTTGTGATGACAGAGTTTTTGACGAGAGTGAAGTGCTTGAGGGAGGATAAGTGGCAGGGCGTGTACTGTGTGTTGTCTCTCTTGAGCTACTGGTTGAAGGCGCCATTGACGAGACCGGGGTACAAGCCGATCAACGCGTTGAACAAGCAGAGAATGGCCATTGACAACTTCCTGAGACTGTTGGTCGGGCTTGAGCCATTGAACGAGTTGCGGTTTGAAGAGAGATTGTAGCAGCAGTGGTTTTAAGATATAACAGAGTACATATATAATTGGCTTAGTAAAGTTAACGTATTGTTGAATTCATAGTGTTTCGAAACATTCCACAACGGTTTTGAGGTTTTCGATTAGGTTGTTTGCCGAGACCCTGATGGCCTTTTCGCTGGCGCCGTCAAACTGCATGATCAAGCTGGCGCCGTCTCTGGAGTAGCTGACGCTGAGTTCGCAGGGCTTCAACACTGGGTCTGGCGACAGCGTCTTGCATGCGATTTCAGCGTGTTCTTTGCTGGCGAACGGGACGGTGAACACTCTAGACGAGGTCCGTGTTAGTATTTCAGCCTAAACCGTGATTCATAAGCGCGCAGCGCATACGTACAGATGGTGCTTGAAGTCTGTCATTGGCGTCTGGTGTCTCTGGTGCATCGTGTCCATCTGGTGAATATTTTTCAGCTTTTCAGATCTGGCCTGCACTGCCTGGCACTTTCTATACATAATCATCGATTTCCTAATTGGTTCTGCGAGAGTCCATCGGCGCAATAATTAATAATTGGCTTAATAATGCTCAGACGCCGCTTAGGTGCCTAGATTGGCGAGGTGTAGGGAACTGCTGAATTTGGGAACTGTAGCATTGAGTATATAAGGGACACCACATCCCCACCTAACCAATAGAAATGTTAATGATTACTCCCATAGCACAATTGCAATAACAATGTCAAACGCACCAGTTTATACTACCACCAGCGGGTGTCCCGTGTCGGACGCCTTCTCTACGCAGAGAATTCCAATCAACACCGAAGGATACGTGTACCAGCCACCAGTAGGTCCTCTGCTTATGCAGGACTTCAAGCTGATCGACTCATTGGCACACTTTGACAGGGAACGGATCCCAGAAAGAGTAGTCCACGCCAAGGGTGCCGGTGCGTACGGTTACTTTGAAGTCACGGAGGACATATCAGACATCTGCTCCGCCAAGTTCCTCAACCAGGTGGGCAAGAAGACAAGAATCTTGACGAGATTCTCCACAGTGGGTGGAGAAAGAGGGTCAGCAGACTCGGCCAGAGACCCTAGGGGGTTTGCGACGAAGTTTTACACCGAAGAGGGGAACCTTGACTTGGTGTACAACAACACGCCTATCTTTTTCATCAGGGACCCAACCAAGTTCCCACACTTCATCCACACCCAGAAGAGGAACCCGGCCACCAACTTGAAGGATGCCAACATGTTCTGGGATTACCTCACAGCTAACCCAGAGTCGCTTCACCAGGTGATGTATCTCTTCTCAGAAAGAGGTACGCCAGCGTCCCTGAGGACCATGAACGGTTACTCGGGCCATGCGTACAAGTGGTACAATGCTGCCGGCGAGTGGGTCTACGTGCAGGTGCACTTCAAGGCCAGACAGGGTGTGCACAACTTGAACAATGAGCAGGCCGGCAAGCTCGCCGGTGAGAACCCAGACTACCACACCGAGGATTTGTACGATGCCATTGAGAAGGGCGACTACCCGGTCTGGGACTGCTATGTGCAGACAATGACCCTCGAACAGGCCAAGAAGGAGCCTTTTTCTGTGTTCGACCTCACCAAGGTGTGGCCGCACAAGGACTACCCATTGAGACACTTTGGTCGTTTTGTGTTGAACGAGAACGCCAAGAACTACTTCGCCGAAATTGAGCAGGCTGCTTTCTCTCCTTCCAACACAGTGCCTTCCATGCAGGCTTCCAACGACCCTGTTTTGCAGTCCAGATTATTCTCCTACCCTGACACCCACAGACACAGATTGGGCGCAAACTTCCACCAGATTCCTGTCAACTGCCCTCTCAAGTCAGGCTACTACGCTCCGCATATCAGAGACGGCCCAATGGCCGTCGACGGTAACCTTGGCGGGTGTCCTAACTACGCCGGTGCGTACAACGCTCCTGCTCAATACGTGGTGCAGTCAAGACCTGCGGGCTCCAAGCCTGATGAGCAATACACTGGCGAGGTTGTTCCTTACCACTGGGAAGTTGTCGATTACGACTTTGTGCAGCCTGGTAAGCTTTGGGATGTCTTGGGTAAGACTCCGGGCGAACAGGAGGCGCTTGTCCACAACGTGGCTGGTCATGTCAAGGCTGCTAAACCTTTTATCCAAGAACGTGTTTGCGAATACTTCTCTAAGGCCAACCCTGAAATTGGTAATTTAATCAAAGAAGAGTTAAAAAAAATGAGTAAGTTATAACGCTCTATCTTGAGTTGATCTCCCACGTACTACTACGAATTTCTTTAACTATAATGTTATAATGGATTTTATACATTTTGCAAATTTCTAATGCTCATCTAATCTGTTCGATCTCATTCCAAGCTGTAGAATGTCTGTAACGTTGTCAATTCAGTGCTGGTGCTACCCTGATTGCGTTGGCGATATCAGGAACGACACAACCAGGTTGTCATCACTTCTGAATACATGGTTTAAGACAAAATTACGTGAAAAGGATGGCGATGTCTACGGTACAATAGACTACTTTGAAGCCTTAATAAATGATGCTAGACCCGCAGAAGATAACTTTAAAGAAGCATGGTGTATGTATTTAGCCAAATGCCAGTCAAATACAGAAGAACTTGAACTGAATGAGCACAACTTTGTATTTGCTGTATTACAAGCGGCGATAAAGAACATTGCTGTTGTCAGTAAAGCACACAATGAAAGAAGCGACTTTGCTTACATCTTAAGTAGTCATTTGAATGATATTGTACTTGATCTGGACGCAGATTTGAAGCAAACAGCAGCAAAATGGGTTAATGTTTACGATACACATCGGCAATCTCAGTTGAGAGACAAGTTTGAAAAGTGTGTACAGCTACACTTTAAGTTTGTATTTGGGGACGCAGTGCAAATGGACGACAGTATGATCATTGGAAATATCATTGAAACTGATAACGACTTTGAAGAAGAAGAAGTTATATGCAAGCTAATCAAGCAAACAACTTTGAATGACAATACTTTTAGCACTAAAACTAAACAAAGTACTATAATCACATATCTCCCTACTTACTCATTATTCAAGCAAGGGAAGCAGTTAAATTACGAAAGTGACTTGAAGTATACGATTTTCAATGAACTAAGAGACTTCAAATCATCATCGCCCTTGGTTTTACTTCATGGTCCACCAGGATCAGGTAAAACATCACTTGCTAAATGTATATCCAATTCACTTTGCATCGAAAACGCACCACACAGAGGGGTTTTGATTGAATTATCGTGCGCTCAGGTGCTATCAAAATACATGAACCAAAGTGATCAGAACATCGATGCCTTGTTCACTGACATTGAGAAGTATCTAAAATTGCATGAAAACACCCAAGTGTTTCTTGTGATTGACGAAGTCGAGACCTTGGCCCGAGACAGGGAGTACTTGATGAACTCGTCATCTCCGAGCTCTGCAATACAATTGGTTAACACAATGTTAGTGTGTCTTGATCGCATACGGAAATTTCCCCAGCTTTATGTATTCACAACGTCTAACTTATTATGCAACATAGACAAGGCATTCATTGATCGAGTTGGTCTGGTTTACCAAGTTGAATCTCCATCAATGAAAACGATCCAAAAGATGCTTACTCAGCATTTTCGGTTGACTTCCAAAATCAATGAAAGGAAACTCAATTTATTGTCAAAAATACTTTACAAAGCGGAAGTAAGCGGAAGGTTTATTTCAAAACTGTTGTTACAGCTACCAGTGATTACAAACAACGAAGACAGCGTTTTGGAGACTATTGTTGTACTGACCTTGCAACGGTGCAGGGATGTTTTGTGACGTGGGGGGAAAAATATCTTACAAATAAGAAATGTGCGAATTTTCATTGAAGGAGAGCTAAAATTTAGAGGGGAAACAAAATTTAGTACAACCAATCGAATTCAACTTATACTAAGAAGAAGCAATGCTGTCAAATAAGGTGAAGACTGTTGCGAGCAGAACAAAGTTGGCGAACAGACGTTTCTTTGCGACTGTTGAGTCCACTCCAAACAGAATCCATGGGGGTTTAAAGGATCAGGACAGAATCTTCCAAAACTTATATCTGAAGAACTCTAGAAAGCATGGCACAGAACCATGGGACCTGAAGACCGCCGAGAAGATTGGTGATTGGCACAAGACCAAGGAAATCATCTTGAAGGGTGATAAGTGGATCATCGATGAAATGAAGCTTTCCGGTTTGAGAGGTAGAGGTGGTGCAGGTTTCCCAACTGGTTTAAAGTGGTCGTTTATGAACCCACCAGGATGGGAGAAGAACGCTGGGCCTAGATATCTTGCTGTGAACGCGGATGAAGGTGAACCTGGTACTTGTAAGGATAGAGAAATCATCAGAAAGGAACCACATAAATTAATTGAGGGTTGTTTGGTTGCTGGTAGGGCCATGAATGCCACTGCCGCTTATATCTATATCAGAGGTGAATTTTACAACGAAACAGTGGTCCTTCAAAAGGCTATTGATGAAGCGTACAAGCACGGTAAGATCGGTAAAAACGCCTGTGGTTCAGGTTACGACTTCGACGTTTATATCCACAGAGGTATGGGTGCTTATGTCTGTGGTGAGGAAACTGCGCTTATCGAATCCATGGAAGGTAAAGCTGGTAAGCCAAGAATGAAGCCTCCTTTCCCTGCCGGTGTGGGTTTGTTTGGTAGACCAACTACCGTTGCCAACGTTGAATCAGTCTCTGTTGCTCCAACCATTTTGAGAAGAGGTGGTGCTTGGTTCAATTCCTTCGGTAGGGAAAGAAACTCAGGTACAAAGTTGTTTTGTGTCTCTGGTCACGTTAACGAACCATGTACTTTTGAAGAAGAAATGTCTGTTCCACTGAAGGATGTTTTAGAAAAACACTGTGGTGGTGTCAAGGGTGGTTGGGACAATTTATTGGCAGTTATCCCAGGTGGTTCTTCTACTCCTATTTTGAACGCCGAAACTTGTGAAAATATGCTTATGGATTACGATGCTTTGAGGGACGCAGGTTCCGGTTTGGGTACTGCCGCAGTTATTGTCATGAACAAGCAAGCTGATGTCATTAAGGGTATCCAGAGACTTCTGGCATTTTACAAGCACGAGTCATGCGGTCAATGTACTCCTTGTAGAGAAGGTTCCACATATCTGTCCAAGATGATGGACAGATTGGCTGTCGGTATGGCCAATGAAAAAGAAATTGACCAAGCTTTAGAACTCACACACAAGGTCTGTGGGCATTCTATTTGTGCCATGGGTGAAGCCTTCTCATGGCCATACCAGGGGTTGGTGAAGAACTTCAAACCATTAATGATCGATAGAATTAAACAGTACAAGCTTGAACACGATTTTACCAATGGTGGTTTACACAATGGTGGTTGGTACGAAGACAAGGCAAGTATCGAAAATGGTGTTGTTACAGGTCAACCACTACCAAAGTCTGCTCTCTTTGGAGGTCACTAATCTCGCAATCCCCCTCTCATAATCACACATACATACTATCTGTCATTAAAGCTATTCTCCTTTATTTATTCCTATACTATATTTTATATTTTATGTCTTTTTTTTTGTTTTACCATAATGATTCACATAGAAGGAGGTTCCGAAAGTGTAAAAAGCGCCAATATAATTGTGGAATCATCAAAAGAAATAACAAAAATTTTTTTCATCTCGGACTATTTCACCTCTGCCAACCTACAAGCCTTTTTGATCTTCTCTCTATCATAGCATTGACGCCAAGGAGTGATCTAACACATAAAACATGAAATTGAGTCGAGCATTTTGTTTTGTTTCCCTTGTTGTGTCAGTTTTGGCAGTTTATCCGCCTGTCAAGCCGGATTATTCTCTCGTTGAAGACGAAAATGATTTGGTTACTATTCAACAGGACAGCGAAGTGCCTTCAAAGAACACAATGGTTACAAGTCAGTCACTTAAGGAATCTAATTCACCGCTCAACGGCAGTAAGGATGAAAGTGATGAAAAGGATATAGTCAAGAAACCAGAATCAGCATTTCAAGCTTTCTACATGGCACTTTCTATGATTTTTGTCAGTGAAATAGGTGACAGAACCTTTCTTTTAGCTGCTTTGATGGCCATGCGCCACCCACACATGGTTATATTTTCAGCAGCCGGTTCAGCCCTTGTGTTCATGACTATTTTGAGTGGTTTGTTGGGTTTTATTTTGCCAAACTTGCTCTCACCAACATTGACTAGATTTGCTGCTGCCGGTTTGTTTCTTGTGTTTGGTATAAGCCTGTTAAAGGAAGGTTGGGCAATGGATAAACATCAAGGTGTTGATGAAGAAATGGCTGAAGTGGAAGAAGAAGTTGCTGCAACTGAAATTAGTCAAAGAGCAACTTCTCTCGAAGAAGGGATGACTCCAAATCTTGGTCCAGTTTCACCTGTTCAGAAGGTTTTAAGTAACATCAAGCACTATGCTGATTATATGCTTTCTCCTGTTTTTGTTCAAACTTTCATTATGACCTTTCTCGCTGAATGGGGTGATCGTTCTCAAATTGCTACTATCGCTATGGCCGCTGGTTCCGACTATATCATGGTTATTATCGGTGGTTCCATTGGTCATTTGGTTTGTACTTTCGGAGCTGTTACAGGTGGGAAAATACTTGCCAAGAAAATCTCAATGAGAACTGTTATTCTAGGTGGTGCTGGTACTTTCTTTTTATTCTCAGTCCTCTACTTCTATTCTGCTTTCTATGAAGAATAAATTGTTGAGTAATTTCCAGTTATTACTGTTCATTTTGATATTCTTTATCTGCAACTTCAATTTTTAATACGTGGATCATTGCTTCTAGAATAAAGCACTCTCTATCATCATTAGCTCAAGGAAATAAATTTTACCATGTTTTCACTAAAATAAATTCCTTTTGACTACTAGATATTATACAGATTCCCCCATCATTTCTTTTTTAAAATTTGTAATATTTCACCTAAACATTATACACGAACTAATATATCTTTTAAGACTACTTACTTGGTGTCCTTTTTATCTCTGCAATGACTCGTTCTGTTTTATTGTTCAGTTTTCTTTTAAGAGGTTTTAAAACTTCTTCGAATTCAGCTATTTCTTGCCAGTCATCCTTATCTTCTTTGCTTTTCAATATTGAAAATGAATCAAAATCTTTTTTTGCAAGTTTTCTTTTGTTATATTCATACTTATACATAAATCGATCATTAATTTCTTTGATCTCGCTATTGAAGTTCAAAATCGATGTATTTGACTCTAAATTGTCACTTTTCAAACTGGTCAATTCCGAAACTGTAAAAGGCTGGCCAGTTTTGATATTGTAATTCCTGAAAGAAAGTTGACTTCTAACTGACTGAGATGTGTTGCCACTCATCTACACGTTTAAGCGTGTGTTTTTTTAGAAAACGAGTTAATGATTCAAATACCATTAAATGTGGAAAAAAATAGCGTTTCTTTATCACTTCCTTAATCCATCAATTAAGAGATATAACTGAAAGATGTTCATACCATCACGCCCAATGTTTAAAGCTGTTCAAAGGACGCCAATGAGAAGATTCCACTTTGTAGGTTCAGTACTAGAAACAGAGAAGGGCCCCACTTTCGACACACATACATTTATTCAGGAAATGCGTCGTGGAAGTGACATGACAGAAGAACAAGCAGAAGTTGCAGCAAATGTGCTTGCAAAGGCTGTGAATGATGGGATTGATCAATATGCAAACAATTTGATTACAAGAGAAACATTAAATAAGCTTTCGTACCAACAGAAGGTCGATTTTGCCAAGCTAAAAGGTGAGTTGCAAATGATTGATAAAAATGACTTCAACAGTTTGAGAAATGAACACGAAAGGCTTAGAAGTGAACTTGAAAAGATGCGATTAAAATTCAAAGAAGAAATAAATAAGAGTCTAAGTAGTGTGCGATTAGATTTAAGTTTGGAAAAGGGTAGAATCAGGGAAGAGAGTAGTATCTATGACTTGAAAATCAAGGAAACTGACACTAGAATCAATCAAGAGATTTTTAATTTAAAGGTCCAAATTGACAGTGTTAAAACAACAGTTATGCAGTGGTTATTTGGTGTCTGTGCTGGTACATTTTCTTTGGTCTTAGCATATGCTAGACTAGTCAGTTAAAGCTTTTATCGCAGGAGTCTTCTTTATGCTAACATCCTATAGTCATATAATAAACTGAATGTTACTACAATAATGTGAATTTTGCTGTGATAAAGCAGCTAATCATCTACTTTCATAATTGATATACTTGCTCATGAATGTTTGCTTAATTAAAGAAGTTACGATTTTTATTTTTTACATCAATTGTAGATGAAAGGTGTTAGACACACTTTTATGGATCCTTAATCCAACTGTAATAACCGTTAAGGTAGCAAGCAGAGTATTGTTCATTACAAAATTATTTTTTAAAAAAAAAGACAATGGAAAAGGTATTAGCCAAGGTCGTTGATATGAATAGATACCCTGAAATAACAAGATGTTTTCATCCGTTTCCATGAACAACATGTGCATGCTTGAATTGTTAGTATTTCATAAACTTTCAGCAATCCCACCCAATGCACACTTAGAGCGATATAAAATTTCACCATGAGTTAACACCACATGATTATTCTGGAAGCTAAAATAATGAGAGTGTTACTAACAAACGACGACGGTGGACCTGATGAATTGGCCTCTCCATACATCAAATACTTTGTATCGGCAATTCTGAAATATACAGATTGGGATTTAACCATTTCTGTGCCCTTTTCACAAAAATCATGGATTGGTAAAGCCCATTTTGCAGGCAATGATGTGACAGCTAGATTCATTTATAGCCCTATCTCGAAGCCGGAAGACAATAGTTACCAGGGACCATTTCCAACACCCCAGCCTCATTTGCAAAGTGATACTGACTTGAAAGAGTGGTGTTTGATTGATAATGGTACGCCAGCAACTTGTACTGATATTGGATTGAACCATCTCTGTGGTCGGGAAAACGTTGATTTGGTTATCAGTGGACCCAACGTTGGTAGAAACTCCAGTGTAATATATGCCCTGTCGTCTGGTACTGTTGGTGGTGCAATGGAAGGTTGTCACCAAGGGAAAAAATCCATTGCTCTGTCCTATGCATACAGAAAGACATATACGAGCACACCTGAAGTTTTGAAGGAAGCTAGTCTTATAAGTGTGAAGATCATCCAAGAATTATGGGACAGCTGGGGTAAGAACGTGGACCTCTACACCATCAACGTCCCACTAGATGAAGATATTAAGGTTGGCAAAACAAAGGTTTATAAGGCTCCTATGTTGCAAAATCAGTGGAACAAAAGTCTTTATAAGAGAAAGGAAAGTGAGGCAAAGCCTGAACACAATTTTGATATTATTGATCAATCTGTCACTGCAACCGAAGGTCTGGTCTTCAAATGGTGCCCTGATTTTGACCAAGTTCACAATGACATTGCTAAAAGAGATGAAAGATCGGATGGAAAATTAGTGGAAAGTGGTATTGCCTGTGTTACTGCATTAAGTGCAAACTTTATGCACATTGATGACGAAAATAAAGGTGAAATTATTTTGAAAGACGATATCTTTTTGAAACAAAATGAAGTGTAAGTATTTTAGTCAAATTTTGACAAATTTTACTGATCTTTTTAACTTACATTATTTGCAATAGTGTGTAAATATAATAATGTATTTACTGCTCTGATTATATCCTATTACTTTTATTAGTATCTAGTTCATTTATGACAAAGAGATATAGTTATCGTATTTTTTGAATGTTAAAGGTTCGGAAAGCATAAGAACATAATACTAACATCCTAAAATAATTTTACCAGAAATGAAGCATTGAATTCAAAAGAAATTGTCTTAACTTTCCCCAATAACAGTTACATTTTTGACCCTTTGAGAAGTGCATTTGAAAAATATCTACCAAACATCAAAATCAATTTGGAACTTCCTTCACCAATGCCTGAAAAGGCGCAAATATATCATTTTGGTGAATATGAGGATATTGACCATGATTCATTAAATTCTCAGCCATTTAACTTACAATATTATTCTAATGCTTACACTTATCGTAAAGCTTTGATCAGGAAACACTATCTCTCAAATACCGTTCTTCATTATGTTGCTAAAAATCCTGAGTGCTCTTTAGCAAAAGCCTGGCCAGAGAGCTGGTATCTTGAGCTTGATTATGCAGAATTCCTTGATGATGCACTCGATGATGTGTGGGAATTGAGATGCGTTTTGGAAGAAAATGAAAAAGCCATCAAAAATGGCGAAAAAGGTAGAGTATTCATTATGAAACCAAGTATGAGTGATAAAGGTCAAGGTATCCGATTATTTCGAACCATAGATGAGCTGCAAGCAGTTTTTGATAGTTTTGATGAAGATCCAACTGATGATGAAGGTGAACAGAACGAAACAAATGAAGAAACCAAAGTTCAAAAAGAAGCTGACAATAGAATAGTAATTGCACAGCTCCGTCATTTTCTTGTTCAGGAGTATCTTTCTAAACCTTTGATTCTCGAATGCTACGACAACAAAAAATTTCATATTCGAACCTATGTTTTAGCCAAAGGTAAGTTGAATGTGTGGGTTTATGATCGCATGTTGATGCTTTTTAGCCACGAAAGATACATGCACCCATCTGAAAGGAAGAGTGAAAATAAAGTTGAAGGTGAACCCATTGAAATGACTGGCCATTTGACCAATACTTGTATTCAAACTGCTAATGGCGTTGCTGATCCTCTTGTTGTTGAACTTGGTGCATCGGAATTAAGCTCCAATGAAAAGTCAAAAATCCTGGAGCAAATTCATCGGATTACCTCCGATATTTTCCAAGCTGCCGTGACTGTTGATAGAATAAACTTTCAAGCTGTTGAAAATGCTTTTGAAATTTATGGTTTAGATTTTCTTGTCAACGAAGATTTATCTGTCAATTTACTGGAAGTCAATGCATTTCCCGATTTCAAACAAACTGGTGATGATTTGAAGAATTTGATTTACGAGCTTTTTGATTCTGTTACTCAACTAACAGCAGTTCCTTGGTTATCAAACGTTTCAGAAGAAAAATCAGAAACTCCAAATATGACCAAGGTGTTATCTTGGAGTGATGGCCAATGAATTCATAGGTAAAAGGCGATATAAAAATACACTTTAATATTATACTTACATAGTGACATAAAAAAACCATTAATGTTCAAGAATATCTTTGGTGCCGTTCATTTCTTCTTCGTAGATTTCAGTACACCACTGATAAATAAAATCTTTTAACCTTGTTGCTCTAACAAATCCTTTTCGTATTTGACATAGCGATCTCACAAATTCTTCGTTTCTTTGCAACGCAATTTGAACCAACTGTCTAACTTCGTCAGCATCCTGCATATCTAAGTTGAGTTCAGGGTCCGATTGATAAATAGGTGGAACAAAAAAAGGATCTGCATTAGGATTTCTTTCCATCAGTTTTGTCCGCCTGGCATCAATATTTAATTCCTGAGTTGAAATTTCTTGTCTAAGCTGTTTATCCAGATCCAAATTGTGATCGTAATCAGGGAGACCCATGGTAGCTTCAAGCATATGGCTGGGGTCATCTCCAAGAAAGAGGTTCATGAGTTTGCTTAATAAAATGACATTGTCTTGTTCTTTCTCAATGATATGAATAAGTTGGCTGGCCAACTGGTCTAAATGCTTACTTTTGTAGGTATGGGCAATGGTAGGTATTGTGATAACGTCGGAAGGTTTTGAAATCGGACGAAGTAATTCATCTAACTTGAGTGACTCAATGATCTCTTCTTTAGTTCTGCCATCATAGTAGTTATGAAACTCCTCGCTTGTCATCAAATCGTCATCTTCAATACCAAGTTTGGCATCAACTTCCCTTTGAATCATCTCTTCTAGTGAAACCTGCTTATTTTCATAAACCTTCACTGACCTCACAACATTTCCTGCTTCATTTTCTAATTTCAAATCAGCCAACTTATATCTGTTGTATCCAGAGTTTAAGTTTCGATACGTTAGTGTTTCTGTAGCTGGATCTAGTTTGTTACCTCTGTTACTATGATCTGACTTTCTTGGATCAACTATAATATCAGCTTCTACATCTCGCTGTAATTTTAACTTTAACCCCAAAATAGTCTCCTTTAATGGAATGGCTTCTGTCGACATATTATCCCTTGTTTATGACTCGTATCTGAAAGATTGAGTGGTATCTTTAAGTGCAGATTAAATTTTTTCAGACAGGAATTCCAGATTAATTTGCCATCTCAAATATTATTCTTTAAAACTTAGACTTTGAAATGACATCTGAGTTACCACCTGTTTATTATAACAACGATAAAGAAAGCTTTGGTTATGCAACTGCTAGATCAAGATGGCCTGTGATTTTAAAAACAGCTATCCACGATGTACAGTTGACAGCTGAACAAAGCGATCCAGTCATGAAAAGTCAATCAGGTAATATAGTGTCTGGCATTAAGCAATTGATCCACAGCTTAGAGCAAAACAGTCAATTGTCATTTTTTACTGAGGATCAAATTCAACTCATTCCCAGTCTGCAATCGTATAATGACACGCTTGGACAGATGGGATCCGTAAATTGGCTTGATGGTCCATGGTTGTTCACTGAATGCTACATTTACCGTTTGCTTGATGTAATCATCAAGTCACAGTCAGCATGGTCCAGGTGGGATGTTTTCGAAAGATTAAAGAGAGAAACTTTCAAGTCATCGGCGTTTGGTGTTAATGAGATTGCTGCATTCTATCACAATTTATCTAAAGAGCTCAAAACCACTTTGAATGCCGGAAGTGACATACCAATTGAAAAGCTTAAGCTCTTGTTTGAAGATCTCGTCGATTCTTCATTATGGGGTAATGCCACGGACTTATCTTTATTGGCTAATGCTACTCTCGAAGACATTCAATCACGTCAAGGTGAAGCAGCTCGTGCAGCCTCTGCCAAAAACATTCTTTGTAACGATATGCTTTTGTCATGGGAGAGATTAACTTCAGTTCCTGCGGAAGAAAGAAGAGTTGATTTTGTTTTAGACAATGCCGGGTTTGAATTTTACACAGATTTGGCATTAATGCTATTTTTGCTAGACTCAAAATTAGTCTCCAAGGTAGTCTTCCATTGTAAAAGTCGCCCTTGGATGGTTAGTGATACCATGATTAAGGATTATAAATTATGGGTCGAAGATATGAAGGACCCAACTTTTTTCCCTTCATCTGAACATCGTCATGATCTGAACTATTTTGTTGACTCAGTTGAAAAATATTACAAGGAAGGTAAGTTTGAGTTGGTTGACTCCGAATTTTGGACTGTTGATTTAGATTACTGGCACATCTCACCAAAAGAAACTAAATACGGTGGAGCAGAACTTTGGGACTACTTTCAAAGTTCAACTTTGGTCATTGTAAAAGGAGATTTGAATTACAGAAAACTTACAGGAGATAGAAAGTGGATTAGATCTACTCCGTTTAATACCGGTATTGGTTCTTTGGCAACTGCTGGTATCCATATTTTAGCTCTCAGAACCTGTAAGGCGGATGTTTGCGTTGGATTACCAAAAGGTAAAGACGAAGAATTATGCAAAGAATGGAAAGCAGCTGGAAATGAAATTGGTGGCTTATGGTGTAGTAGTGGTAAATGGGCTGTTGTTAGTTACACTAGCGGTAGCAAATAAATTACTTAAAAGCTTATATAACTATTTATTAATATTTATTTATTTGTCTGTTGTTTTTATTAAAAACTATCACGAGTTATCTTTAGTAATTACAAGCTATACATTATTAGTGACTAGCATTACTTTTTCTGATTAGAAGACTGATTCATCATGTTAGGTGGTATCATACCTGGCATGAAAGGCATGAAAGGCATAGGCATCATACCTGGCATCATAGGCATAGGCATCATACCCGGCATCATACCCACTGGATTTAACTGCTGTCTTTTAGCATTAGGAGTATTTTGATCATTATCCGGATTCTCAATTTCTTTACCAGAACTCATAGCAGCATTCACCGGGATAATAGCAGGATTACCATTGGTTGACAACTGCAATAATGTAGGGTTCTTTCGGCGCTCTTCAATGTAATCATCAACACGCTTTTGCATATCTTCATCCGGAATCAAGGAGTCAAGATATATCTCTTCCTTTTGACATGAAGGACAAGTGAAATCATTATCAATCAATTTTTCTTCAATATATTGTTTTGAATATCTTTTGTGACAACATGGAAGCAAGACTGGATACCTCCAAACAGTCCCATTGGGATCATTTTCATCTCTAAGTTCTTTTACATTATCAGGTGTTTCTGGGAAATTAGGAACAGGCGTCTCCCACAAAGGATCTCCATTACCATGTCCCTTTTTGTTTTTGGTTGACGCTGCCGCCTGAAATTGTTGCCAAGATCTAGTATCTGCTACCTGAACAACATATTTACCTTCTTCATTCACCATATAGTTCCTGCCTTCTTCTACACCATCTGCACTTGGATCAACCTCCACCGTTTTCAAATATGATTTAGGAATACCTGTTGTTTTCTTTATTCTAACTCCTTCCCAGTTGGCATCGTTATTTTTCGGACAATTTCTAATATGGTGCTTACCTTTCTCACCACATTTGTAGCAAATGTAATAGTCGGGTATTGATTCATCTAATTTTGCATTTGTTCTTGGCGTGTCAATTCTTGTTGCGTTAGCCATAACAGACTGTTGTTGGGACCATTGATCTTCTTGATCAGCAAACATTTTTTGAATAGCATCTTGTTCAGAGCCTCCTGCATTCGCCAAGGAAGCTGCCCCAGTGATATTGTTTGTTCCCATACTCAGAGCTGTTGAGGCTCCTTGTGATTTGTTAAGACGAGGCCTACCCGCCAAATATCTTGATATATTACCTCTTCCCTTCCTTTGAGATGCAGTCCTTCTCACAATGACTGTGCTTGACCTTGGTATGACTTCATTGTCGTCTTCATACTCTTTCTCAGTATCTTCACTGGAAAACACACTGATATCGACATCACTCGCAGTGAAGAGTCTATTGGCAGCTATTATTTCTCGCTTCAACTCAAATACAGTGAGACCAGTACCATCAAACGCCACCGTTGATATCTGGGTTGGTCTCTGCGACCTGAATCTATAATAAATAACAGCCATTTTGTATTCTTATTCTTATTATGAAGTAAGCGTTTAATGCGCAAACGAATTTTTAATATTTGAAGCTTTCCTCGTTACTTCCTTTATTCTTCAATGTCGGGCTCCTACTACGAGTTCTACCGTCGTTCGACGTAAGTTTTACATCCTGAAGTCGTTGACCGCCTTTCACAAGAGATACTAACATCGATTACGTTTATTTGCAGTTTGGGGACATCATTAGCTGACTCTCTTGATCAGTTAATCGTTGATCAAAGAATCCAACCTCAGTTGGCTTTAAAGGTGTTATCCCATTTTGACAGGTTAGCTTCCGAACATTTGAAAAACGATGTTAAGGCGAAAATGAGTTTTAAGGGACACCTACACACATACAGATTCTGCGATGATGTATGGACTTTTGTTATCAAGGATGTACAAATGAAATTGGAGGGTAACGAAACAATCACGGTCCCAAAATGTAAAATTGTTGCCTGTAATAGCAAGAAGGCTGGTGAAACTTAACAGCAATTCGGGATTTAAGGTTTTGTTTGTGTATTATTTATTCTATTCTTTTACTGCTAATTATAATAAGTAAAACGATTCATTTTTTGGTTTTCTACCGTTTTTTTATGTAAGAGGTGAAGTGAAAAGACTCGTGTTCGTGTTGAGTAATATAAGCGTCTGCTATAAATCGTAATCAATGGTTAGTTATTTTCCAGCTGTGACTCAATTTGATCTTTCACATATTTCTCAGAATCTTCTTCGTTTGTGAAAGTAACAATATCGTCTTCAATTTGAATGCTGTATTCAGGTTCTATTTCAGAGTCTGTATTGGAAGAAGCAAGAAGAGAACTAACGATTTCTGCTTCTGCAGCAAACTTAGCTTCTTCTTCATCGGTGAAAGTTTGATATTCTGGTTCTATTTGGATAGAAAAATCAGTGGAAACAATTTGCGGAGCGCCAGTGGCAGATGCGAAAACTGTACTGTCATCAAAAGGGACATTTGAAACTTCGGACACAATCAAATCATCAGTGGTGTGAGAAATGTCAATTTCGGCAGTCTCAGAAGTCTTTTGTTTAATATCCACAGAGAAATCAGTGTCTGCAAGGTCATCTGTCTTAATTAAGTTTTCATGTGATTCATCTTTCAATGAATCTAGAGATGACGATAGCTCAAAAATATTTTCTTCCTCTGGAACCTCAATACTTTCGCTTGAACCAGACTTTTGCACTGATGAAGTATTTTCAGATAGCGGTTCAGATGTATAGATAACAACTTCTTGAGTTTCTGTTTCAATTTTGGTGACATATTGAATTTCAGTTGAAGTTTCAATTTTAGTTTCCACTTCAACGATACTAAGAGTTGCTGTGACTTCCTTAATTTCCGTCACTTCTCTAATAATTTCTTTTGTAACTTCCATCGCATTCGGAGCTACTGGAAACTCAGAATTTGATGATTCAGCTTCAATTGCAGTTGAATAACTATGATTATCCTCAGAAACACGTACCACTTGTGGGACTTCATATTCTGATTCTGAAATTTGCGTGCTTTTTGAAACCTCTTCATCAAGAATCAATTTGCTTTCGTTTAAATTGTCATGTGGTGGAATAAGCGCTTGATGAGGTTCTTCAAATGGCTGCTCTCTTTGATTGTTACTTGTTTCTACTTCTTCCGCCTGGTGTTCATTTGATTCATAATGTTCATCATAATTTGTGATTGATTCTGAGTAATCTCCATCCTTAGTTTCAATAGGCTCATCTTGAGTACTTTCTTTCATAACACTAGAAATGTCCTCCAAAACTGATGTTGCCTTCTCAACAAATTGCTCTTCAGTGGTAAAGGTAGAAACAGGTAGATCTGATTTCAGCGTGTAGTGATAATCAGACGTAACCGTTGTGTGCGAATAATCTCCACTGTAGCTTATAATGTCCCCCTTCGCAGTGGCATCCCTTGCTTCAAAAGAAGGGTTGGCTGTTGTGCTGAAAATATTGGAGTCAACTTCTTCAACCACAAAATATTGCGAGGAGTCTCTAGGTTTATAGGAATTGTATAATTGCAATCCTTTATCATATGCAAATTGTAAATATCCCTCTTTATAAAGGTATTGAGACACAACTGCAAGGAGAGCAACAACAATAATGGTAAGAAGACTTCGGAAAATAGAAGCTAATGTGGATCTCGATTGTGCCAGTCCAGGTGGAATTTCGATGACATTGACTGTATTAGCGGCTGAACCAGAGGCTAAAAAGTGCCCATCGTCAGAAAAGACAACTTTTGTTATTGCAAATTTATGAATATTGTTCAATTTCTTAACTAAAGTTAAATCATTAATTCTGATAACCAGAATTGAATAGTCTGAAGTAGCAACAGCAATCAATCCATTTTCTACATTTACATCCATGGACGTAGTACCTTTCAAGTTTTTCAAAATGACACGTTGTTGAATGAGTTTTGAGCTAGCAATAGAGAACTTAGCAATAATAGCACTAGAGTCTTTGGAGCCGACTATAATAGTTTCGTCATTATTGATGAATCTTACTCGAGACATCCCAATTGGTATGTCTTTTTTAAACACTGACCTGCCTGTGACCAACGAGATAGCCTCAAAAGTCTTTGATGTGATGTAACACATTAACTTACCATCTGGAGAAATAGTGACATCCTTTGCATCACCATCAGTCATAATTTTAAATTTTTCTTCAAGGTCATCAGAAGAATCGATAATGTATATAGTCGAGGGATTATCAGACATGATAATGACAGCAGTATTTCCATCGGAGGAAAGTGCGGTTATCTTTTGGTACATTGTAGAATTGGTATTTGAATGGATTTGACAACTTTGGACAAACTTCAAATGGTCATCAGCAAATTTGAACTTCCTAAGGTGTTTGTTAACACCTTTTTTCATCATTATCGAGTTTTCATTGATACCAGCTAGTATAACACCATTATTGGCATCTAATGACATTACAGAATCTTCCTTCTCATTTAGTGTCAATTCCCTGTATCTTTTTAGTGGTTTTTTGAGATTTTCTGGTTGAATAGCAATCACAGTCATTTTATTCGGAATACCATTATTACCCTCACCACCACCTCCAGCTACTAGCAACGTTTTATCGTTTAGAAACTTGGCAGTGTATATTGGATAATCAAGCTTCAAAGTATAATTCTTCAGGTTCCCCATTGACAATTGTACTTTAATATAGACTGTTTGAAATAAGGAGTGAGTGAATATTTAAAACTTATAAACGCGATCTAACTTTCAAGATCAGAAAATTTCTTCTACTGCGTTTCGGGATGCATCATGTCCAACTAACTGTCACTGGCACAGAACGATAATAAACCAGCACGGAAAATGAACTTGCTTTCCCCAGTTTGATTATTTTATCAATTATAGTAAAACTGTTGTAAAAGGATGATTCTAAATAGTTGCTTTTATTTTTTTGTTTCAGATGCGGATGTAATGCAACAAAATGAATTACTGATACTTTAGATCTATTTACTAATTGTTGTTTAAAACAGTTTCCTCGCCCTCAGCGATATACTCTTCAAATTCGGGGTTGTTGATCTTGTGTTTTTTTAATTCCTTGACATGATACTTGACGTCGTCTAACGCAGTTGAAGTATCATTAGTTTCTACAGCAGCTGGCACCTTTTTTGTACTTTCCAATACGCCAGGTAAATCGTCGTTCCATTTTCCTTTTAACATTAGATCATATTCCTCTTTTTTTGTGATTACATTGAAAAACTGAGAGTCATCCAATATGAAAGAGTAGTCTGTATTTTTTGCAATGGCATGGTGAAACTTCCAATTGAAACTTTCAAATTTAAGTTGCTCTTCTGTAACGTTCAAGAAACTGATTTCAACTCCACTATATGTTGTACCATCCATTCTGAATGAAACCAGTAACGCATTTTCAACTTCTTTAGCTGTATTTCTATCTCGCATTATATCGTTGAACCTTGAAGTTGTATTTCTATTGTCACTAGTATCTTCTTCCACACCGCTCAGTTTATTTAACTCCAGGCTGAGGTCAAAATAATATAAATCATTTCTTTCTTGCTTTGATCTTATTGCGTTTTCATCGTGTAAATCCCAAAGTTCTCTTTCTGTGATCAAATCAAACTCTGCCATCATTTCACCATTCATTGTACCTTGAAGTCGTGAAATGTTCCAAACTAAACAGTCGTCTTCCAGCTTATGTATAACTGATCCCAGTTTCGTTTTGTACTTCATCATTGTGTTGAAGTTGATTAATAATATTGGATGCTTGATGATCAACGGTATATTTATTGATATATTGTTCATTGTGTACTTTCTTTTGAACGTAGTAACTAGCTCAACTTTAATTCTGAATTTGTAAGCGTCACCCTTAGAATATATTTTATATGTTGGCTTAACATAAATAAGTGGTTGCAAAACTTTAGTGTCAAGAATATGATAACTGAGTAGCTTGAATGTACCATCTGGTGGAATAAATTTAACAATATTTGAGTCTAATTTCTGTAAGTCGACACACTGATGATATTGAACGTCATTAAATATTGTTTTTTCTGTATTAAACGTTTCGTTTAAACCAAGTCTAACTGAAGGCATGCCTGAAAGATAACTTTTACACACAAGTTCACCGCTTATCTTATTGAGAACAACCTTATTGGTTTTATAATTGTATTTGAAATTGACGTATTCATTGCAATCAACAAACAACTCGTTCTTATTGTAAAAGATACCCTTCGGTCGCCATGATATCTTAGTCATTGCCGTTCTGGAAACACTTGAATTAATATCCTGTTCAACCTGTTTTTTTATGTTGTCAACCTGCTCACTGAAATGAGAATTGTCATAGTAGTCTTCTGGTTTGATCATTAGTTTGATGTATTCTTTCAAGATACTAAAGTCAGTTAATTGCGGGACACCGTAATCAAAACATTCATCAAATAATTCATATATTAAAACATAATTATCTTTTATCAAGTCTACGGCTAATTGGTGATCCTTAGGACAAAGCTTATAGTGAACAAAATAGCTTTTCAATAAATCACCAAATTTTGATAAAAATGATAACATTACTAACAAATCAGTGTCATTTTGCACAGGACTCATAAATATCAACTCCCCATACTTAAGCTGAACAAAGAAACTCCCTTTGTGTGTTAAAAGAGGTTCAAATTTGTGTTTTGAATGTTTGCTAGCTCGTGCAGATTTATACATCTCCAACACCGTACTCAATTGCACATCTTCCATATATTGCCGATGAATAAGCAGATTGTATTCATAATCAAATATATATATAGCAGATGCCATTGAAAGCAAATCTATAGATCTTTAAAAGATCACGAAACTCAACTGATAACTCTAAACAAGTTGTTGAATTTTTTGCTTCTCACAAACGTGAATATGATCTAATCTATCGATTAAACTAAATGTCAGTTAACAAATATGTAAAGCTGTCGGTGGACAGTATTAAAAGGGAATTGACAATGTTGCATGGTTGGGAGTTGTTTAAAACGAGATCAAATTGTGATGCAATCAAAGCTTGCTACAAATTCAAGTCCTATGAAGACACATGGGCATTTCTCACAAAGGTGTCAATGCGTTCCCATATACAGGGACACCATCCACTAATATGTACCGTATATAACAAAGTCGAGTTGGAATTAACTACACACGATGTCAATGGCGTGACAGAAGTTGATTTTAAGCTCGCAAAGAGATTTACCAAATATGCTGAACAGTTTATAAAATGAAATGTATGAATCTTTATAAATGGAAGAATTATTATTAATTAGATGAAGATGACCTGTTTTCCTTCAGCTTCTTTTCAAGCTTTTCAAACTCAGCGATTGCCACTTCCTCCTCAGGATCTAAAACAGAACGCACTTCTTCGACTTCAGGCACATAGTGCTTCAACATACCCTCGATACCACCCTTAAGTGTGTCTTCGCTTAATGAGCACGACTTACAGGCACCCTTGAGCTTAACGTACACAATGCCGTTGGCCTCATCAAAACTTCTAAAATGAATATCTCCACCGTCGTCTTGTAGCGCAGGCCTGATTCTGGTATTAATCAACTCTTTGATTTCATACACAATGTCGTCGTCACTTTCGTTTAAAGCATCTAGCTCTTCCTGAAACTTTTCTAAATATGAAGCATTTATCACCATCGTTTTCTTATCCACATTAGAATTAATGGTATCCAAAATAATTGGTTTCAAATGATTCCAGTCAAGTTCAGGATTGTTTGAAAGTGAGTTGTCAACCTTGTTCACTGTAATAAAATCAGAACCAATTAACATCGATTTAACTCCATTGATTTTGTACAATTCCCTAGCTATTGGTGACCTTTCTTCAGCTTCACTTATATTATCAATCTCAATCGCTTGAGTAATGCCCTCTGGCAAAAACTTTTTGTCCAAAACGATGAACTTTAATGCATTTTCAGATGGCGTCTGCACTGTTTTTAGTGTGAGATTACGTATTTGAATTCTAAATAGCGGTTTGACTTTATATATATGCGAAAACATGGTATAAGTACGGATGACTGATTAAAGAAAGTTCTTTAACAAATCAGATGAAAAATAAGTAAGCGGGAAAAATTGTTACCGATTCCGGAAAAGTGATGACAGCGCTCATGATAGCTACTTTGCGAGACTCAAGCTATCTTTAAATGATGTAACAACGCAATCTGGGACACCTACACCTTGTGCAAATGCCATCCCACCAAACGAAACACTAGCGCCAAATTCGGACTCCAATTCATTCATCACTTTTTGCTTTCTATGTAAAAATTCAAGATCGTACAACGGAAGAGCCTCGTGGTGATCACTACGTTCAATGAACCAATCATGATCATCTAGGTTTACATTCAATTGATTGCTAAACACTTTTTTGATCACATACTTCAATTTGGAGTTGGAGGCCTCTGTTTTAGTGGCTGGATTGATGTTAAACATAAACGTTACTTTTGTATAATCAGGATTTGCGTCTTTGGAGTTTTTGTGGACCTGTAATGCCATATTTTTAAGCTTGACATCCTCTGTGTTCTGAGAGTCTTTGATCACTTGCTTTGCTTCATAGTTGAAAATTGGCTTGGCAGCGGATTCCACGTCGGAATCAAAGATAACTCCCATGAGTCTTACATCATCCTGAAAAAGAGCCTTTGGGATCAGGAACCCAAAACCCTTTATAAGTTTCACATTGCTTTTAATGTAGACGTTGACAACGGTCACACTTGTGTGTTTAAACTCTTTTAAAGTGTTACGCAATTTATCGTTATTTGAAAAAACTTTGGTGAGTTCTTTCGGACTGATGTTAGTTCTAAGGTGATCGCAGACCAGCTCTTTACCACTGGTAGTTGTAATAGAAACTTGATTACCCTTTTTCAAAACTTTTTGTAAGCCTTCATTTTGCAATACTTTAACATTCGGAGGTAAGTTGTTGGCAAGAACTTTTGGTATAGTTTCTAAGCCTCCCTTTAAAGCAAGCATTGGAAATCTCTTCAAAAGATCTCTGAGATTAATCATATTTAACTCACTATTCATTTCTTGCGCATAAAGTTGCACATCGGGATCTAATGCTTTGACATTTTGTGCTGTTTGACTCCCTTCTTCTTTGACAGTGTCTACATCCAGTTTGTTATCGCTTGAGTATATTGACTGCACCACATGTCTTATCACTGATGGACTTTGATCTCCGATATCTGCAACCTTTGGCAACACACACCGCACACTCAAATCCTTAACGTCCGAAGCGTATATACCATACATGATTGCACTTCCCACTTCATGAATAAAACCTTTGCCAAATTGATTGGAAAAGAATTCTTCTACGGACAAATCTTTCTTTGGATTGTGTGCAATGACAGGCCCAGTTCTAAACAAGTCCTTGAATACTCCGTAAATGGCTTTGAGACCAGCACTGGATGTCAAAAACGAAAACAATGTCGATACAGAGCAACCTGGTCCTGGTACTTCCAATAGCATTGGCTCACCTCCTTGCATGTTCTTCCCTAAAAGGTACTTCTTGTTACCTTCGCTCCTCAAGTGCACTCCCTTGATAACGTCTATATTGTTTGTACGATGAAGTATGTCCGCTATCAGCAACGTGCCCGTTGAGACTCCTCGAAGAGTTCTAGGGCCCTTTTCCAGAATTGTGTCATCTTTGCCTTTGATTTGTGTCAGCTGTGACTTGATGTACCCTCCTAACCGTGTGTCTCTCTCTAGCAGCATCAACTTGAGATCGGGCCTTAATAGCCCAAGAAAATATGCAAACGAAAGACCAGATATTCCTCCGCCCGCTATCACAACTGAACCTCCCTCTTTTACCGGTGTAAGCTTCAGCAATCTAGTAAACGTCGTTACTTTAATGTTTGACATCCTTGCTATGAAGAAAAAGTTAAGATGAAAGATCAATTTTGATATAAAACCGTTTTCATTGGCGCACTTATTACATTTAAACGAGACATCATTTGACAATAATCCTAAAAAAGTTTGGTGGTGTTTTTATGGCTATATAACGATTATTACACGATTAGTCTAATGCCAAATGGAGCCTGAGCTGACTGTACTCTTTTTGTATGTCTTCAAACTTCATCAATGTGTTCCTTTCGCTGCCTGTCAAAGACAGCTTGATAAGCCAACGATCGTCTTGTGGAAGAGTCTCGAGAAGATTCAGAATAATGAGATAGTTTTCCAAAGCCATTTTAAGCTCTACGGTGATTGCTAACTTCCCATATGCCCTTGCTTCAAGCTTAGGCACTCGACTAAGGATAATTGTATTGAATCTGTGGAGCGCTTCAACAGCACCTCTAAAGTCATCTTTTTTCATCCTCAAAGCATAGCAAATACGGTAGTACTTCAGTGACAATGCTGAATCAACCATGGCATGAGCTTTCGCCAATTTATCTTCTTTAGAAGACGAATCTCTTTTTGCTTCAATTCCGATTGCATTTTCACCCATATCCCAGATTAATTCGTCTATAGTAATGAAATCGTCACCGAAATTGAAATATAATAGCTTCTTCAATTGGCCCTCTTCAAATAACTTATAAACAAACATTCTCAGTGGGATGGCCTTATCACATCGACTCATTTGAGAAATAGCAGTAAATGCTGTGTCATACTCTTGCAATCTAAGAGAAACAGAAAACACTTTCTGCAATATTTCATCAACAGTAATAGTTTTATTTGAGCTTGAACTTGAAAGTTCAAGGGCTTTCATACTGAAGAAAAGAGCCATCAGGTCATATTTAGATCTCTCAAATAATATGGATACATTGTAATAGTAATCAACTGTCGAAGGCACTAAAAGCAATGAAATGGTATCCCATAAACTATCAAGCGAGTATTTCTCATCTTTACTAATGCTGGACGCATATTCTGTAATAGCCGTAGCTTGAGCATCATATAGTTCTTTCGCTTTAGATGGTTGTCTAGTTTCCAATAATGTGATTCCATGCAGCGCAAATCCAACAGCATTCCGTGGTAAAAAATCTGTTAGGGTTTTAGCAATCTCAAGATCTTTTTCTGATGTGGAGGCTAACAAGTTGGACATCACATAGTAAACAAATTGATTATTGCTCAGAGAAGTATTCAAAATAGTTAACACTTTGGTAATATTATGAGCTCCAAAGTAAATGCCACCGCTGAATTGATGTTTGATATAGTCGATAATAAAGTTATGATTACCCAACTGATGTACATTATTTATCAAATTAATAGTATTCAAATTTCTGTTGGCTTTTTCGAATAATTGAATAACAGGATCTGAAATGTCAATAGTTAGCAAAATTAGCGTTAAGCCAAAAAGTATTTCTGAAGCAGCATAATTGCTATAGTAAATGGATTGTTCTAATAATGATTCACCTATTGAAGTGATACGTGCATTTTCAATTGGTTTGTATTCTGTGGGCTCGTAGGTACGTAGTTTTAAGAGGTATTCAAATAAGTATGATGCGCTCTCAATGTTACTCAAGGAATCTAATAATTTTGAAACTACTGTATCATTAACAACTTTCAAGATCTGTGATTCAAAGATTTCGTTCATTGCAGATTCCAAGGAAGAGGAACTGTTCATTTGTAACAGTTTCTTATGAATGTTAAACTTATTTTCAGAAGAAAAACCTGAGCTAAAATCCAATATGAGACTCACTAATTTTAGCAAGTTTTTAATATCAACGTCGTCCGTATCTAATTCTGTGTTCTTTAAGGAAGCTTGCGGGTTCTGTGCATTAAAAAGAAGAAGCTCAAATGAAGTTGACTTTCTTAAAATTGAGTAACCTCTAGACTTCAATACGTAAACAAAATTGTTCAACCTGTTTTCAAAAACAAAGAGAGAAAGCATTTTGTTACTGGATTTGGTCTGAACATCCTGGCAAACACTACTAAATCTGAGGACTCTTTTCTTAAATTCCTCAAGTTCATCATACTCGTTCAAAACTATTTTTAGCTGTTCACTAAGGGTAAAGGACTTCATTTCAACATTATAGTGAGAGGAAAACAATTCGATACTAGAAGCCAGTACATCAGGTGAATATTTGGTTTTAACGAAGTTAGTCACATTAGCACTCAATTCATTGTAATCAGAAGCATTGCTCACTTCTGCAATGAAGTTTTGAATTTCTAAATCTTCAGTGGTTGATTTATTTGTGCATACATTCCACTCAACACTACCTGCTTTGTCTATTTTACACTGATGATACAACTCAGACTCACCATAATACCAAGAAAACCAAAACTCCAGGATTCCTGGTGCAGTTGAAGTAACAACGAAGTCTAATGGAAGCCAACTACTGTTTGGTACCGGAGGGACCAAGGTTTTCATCAGCGTAATATCTAACTTTTCATCAACGTCCAATAAGTAAACAAACGTTTTGTCGATTGGTAAAAACACAGAGAGAATATTGTCAGTTATGCGCAAAGATGAATGTGGCAAATATGGTGAAAGGATAGCAGAATGCAAATCTTTTGGCAATAAATCGTTCAAATCAAACTTTTTAATAACTTGTTGAGAGTACTTTGACCAAAAGGTGATACACTTGTTGACTGATAGAGTTACAAAGACTTCATCAGTGAAAGAAATGACATCTATGATAGATTTTGTTGAAACAGATTCACCATTGAATTCAGCATGTTCTGGAATATTAGTATCTTTTGACCACTTGCTCTTAAAAATATTCCATGATTCAAAATATGATGTTGAAGTAAAAAGTTTGACGTTGAAAGGATCAAATGGGCTGCTTTTGCTGAGAAGCAGCAAACCCCCATCTGTAAGAGATACAAGAGTATTTAACGGATCTAATGTCTTCATAAAAAGAGGTTTTCTACGGCCTAGAGAGCTTGGTAAGGAAAACCTACACCAATCGTAGATATTGGCCTTAGTCAAATTACATTTTGATGTAAACGATTCAAAATCAAAAACCAATGTTACAAGCATTCCTGACTCTTGTAAAACATCCATCACTATCTGATCGTTGAATTCGTTAAATGTGATTCCATTAAAGGGTATCCGTTCAGGGAACTTGAAGCAAAGTGGTTTTAAGTCCCATTTAATTTCATCCACCAAATGGATTGGAGTGATTTTTAAAACATCGTTGTATCCGCAAAGACTATAGGACAACGCAGAAAACTGACGTTGGCTTTCCAGCCTGTAAAATCCTCCAGAGTTGGAAATCAATGTTGAAGATTCATCATCAAACACAATAAAATCTTGTTGGTCTAATTGCTGAGTTCTCAACGCCTTGTTCACATCTTTCGGTAACACCACATAGTTGACATTGTCACTTTGGTCGACGCTGACTTCTGTGTATAATGCAGAGAGCTCTGACATTGCTGTTTCTCTCTCCATACTTATAGGAAGAGGTAACCCTTTTGCGTATAACCCTCTTTTGATATGGTTTTGCGCGCAGGTTAAATTTTGAAAATTTTTAATCTTCTGCTTAACACTTTTTTTTTGTAAGAAGATTAAGAACATCAGCTACCTTAAAGGCAAGTTGAACAGACGTGAAGCTGCTGTAGTGGCTTTTTCATGTTGATAGTATGTTTTAATATATTATGCTTACTTTAAATTATAAGTTTCGTGGTATTTAGATGATGATTTCAACCGTAAATTTTCAAACTAGAGTTTATGACTATTACATGATCTCAAATCGTCCACTGATGACTTCTTTTCACAGCTTATGTTTTGTTTGGCATTTTATTGAAACTAATACTAACGATGTTATTGAAAAGCTCTACATGTAGTGGATTGAGATTAAATATTGATGAAAAGGATTTTATCGGTTTTTAGTTTCTTGCATACGAAAAGTATCTAATTAACTCTCCCTAGTTCTATCGGATGATGAACAAAAAAAACACTATGGAATTACCGGCTGAGATAACGATGCTGAGAAATTTTGGCTGCTTAACTGACTCGATTTGAGCTTTGGGAGATTAATGCATAGATTTTAAATTACTTAAATTCAAAAGGGTTTTTGAACAAGTTTAAAATTAGCTTGATGTTACTCAACTGTTTTTTCTCACATGAAGAAATATAGCACTGGGCACCGATTACGTACATGAGAGTGACAACGCTTCTGTGGTGGGCCTCAGAAACCCACCTATACTGATCTGTAGGAACTTTCAGGGTGATAACATCGAGCAATGTAGACATTAAAGATTGAATTTTAACAAATGAAAGGTTTCATTTGAAGTATTATATCTTACCAATGCATTTTCAATTGAAGAATGTGTGAATTCACCTGATGATACCCTAGATGACGAGTCAGATCCGTGCTTCACGATGCTGACAACAACTAAAATTATACCATTCATGCCTTCTGATGATTTCATTCACATATTTTCATTGAAATTTATTGTAAGAAGATTTCCATTTCAGGTGAAGTGACTCTTCTTACACTTCTCAAGTCAACCAATCAATTTTTGATGGTTAAGAGATTCGGACATTTGATGATCTTAAAAGAGTTAATGACAAGCATATGTCTGATTCTTTCTGAAGACAGCTCTTCATGTCTGATGTTTTTATCTTAAACCATTGATTTGGATAGCAAGGTTGCTTTTTATTCAACAGGTAAAATTGGGATTTAGTTTCAAAATTTTGTTTTCTCTTTTTTTGTTTCATAAGTATATGATGATTTAGCACAACTCACGACGGTCAACTGTATTCCTGCTTTTGTTAAGCTCGGAAGATTGATGAGAATTCGGCTTTGACAGGCCGTGCCCCTGAAATCTTATGAAAAGAAACAAATTTGAAATTGTCCTTTAGACCTTGACATTTGTTGAGAAAGAATGTAACGATGTTGTGATTGTTAATGATAATCCATCAGCGTGGTAAACCTTTCAACGTCTTTTGTCAATTTAAATAAAACCTTTTACGTGATGATAAATATACCAATTTTGTGCTTTGGAATATCTTTTTGATATGGTGAGAAGCCAACTAACGATTTGCATGTCAGTCTGATTAAGGTTTTAATAGTAAGATGTAGCTGTAGCACCTTGTCTGCAACCGACTTCTCTTGAAACAGAGTAATATGTATAATCATCGATTGCCTTTGCTTTCAACCATACTCCGTTACGTGTCATTGATTCTTTAAGAAATTTACTGCCTTAATTCTAGTAAGTTTGTTAATGATTGAGTATAAAATAGAATTATAAGTATAAATTGAAGAATAAGATGTCTATTTGGAAGCCTTGATTCCTAAAGCGGCTCTACCAACGAAAGTTAAAGCACCACCGACAGACAAAGCAAAAGCTGCAAAGTATGGAATCAGAACCAACTTCGCGTTAGGGTGGGATCTCCAGAGTGGCTTGGTAGTAGTCTGGTAGTACTTTTGCCAGTCGATAATTCTTTGTGGGTCCATTTCTGTCAAAATACTAGGTTAGTAAACGTTTCTATATTGTAATCAAGGTTATTGTACACCATGCATGCTTCTTCCTCGGATCCCATTTGTAAACGTCGAGTGTTCATATATGTTATGTTCACAGATCTGACAAAATAAAATGCTGCACTTTTTGATATCAGGCCAATGCGCACATGCGCATTAAGTAGCAAGTAAAAGGCGTAACAAAACTACCCAATATGTTCCTTGGAACTTCTTTATTGCTTCAGACACAATCAGTATTGTTGGGCACAATTAATTTGATAACAATGACTTAGATTTAGTGTATTTCTAACTATTTTTCATCTTAAGCCTTTACATGATCTCGTACATCATTTCAATCTGTCAACAACACAATGTTTACGCATATTTGATCGCCAGTGTACCATCTATTTCACATACTTGATATATATTCTTAAAGAAACACTATTACCAACACACACAGCAAGGAAAAAAATTTACGTCTTTCTCGCTCCACAAAATCCAACTCTAAGTGCGATCTGATTGGTTATAAGACAAGTCACGTGACACATAGAAATAAGAGCTTTACGGTGTACAACAGCCATATTAGGATGCAGAAAGTATCAATGCTTCCCGCGACGGAAGATTGTGCGTTTTAGTTGTCTGAAGCCATTAGCAAAGTAAAATAATTAAAAAAAAAGTGAAATTGTCAATACCATCACAGGATTGGATGGAAAATAAGTGTAATTCAAGTGTCTATATATTTCCACTGGTATCTATAAATGATGCAATCATTGTTGTGCGTTATGCGCTGGTTCAATCAGCCCACTTGGACTTGATGACTGTTTTTTTGAGTTTGTGGTGTTCATCTTTTTGTAGACCATCAGTATAGCGGATGCGAACAACGTTTACATCAGAGTTTTGTGCTGCAGGTACTGGCTTTGGTGTTCTTTCAGTGTCTTTGTTGGAGGCTTCTGCAGCGTGTTTCGATGATACTGCATGTTTTGACTCTATCCGTGAATCACTGGAACTAGGTGGTGTTTCCAACTGATGTGCTTTTTTGTTAGCCTTGGTGTTGGGTTTCCGAGGGTGTTTGCTGTGATGGGGCTTCTGATCCTGATGTACTTTATCGTCTATATCAGGAGTGGCTGACGGTTTCCATCCTTCTACAGGCATCAGTCGCCTGGCCTGGCTCGAGAGTCCCTCACTGTGGTTGGCATCTTTGTGGTGCTTGCTCTTGTGGTCGTGGTGCTGTCTTTTGTGGTCGTGTTTGTTATCCTTGCAGTTGGCACCAATCACAAACTTCTTAGACTTTTCATGGTTCCTTACCTTTGGATTTTCCAAAATTTGGCTCGTTTGCTCTTGTATATGCCTGGTGCTATTCCTCTCTGTGTGGCGGTCAAAAGACCAGTCTTCATCTGTCGTTGTAGAATTGAAGTCAGGCATGTCGTCAGCCCAGTCAAACGACTCATCGCCCGTGTAACTTAAGAGCTCTTGTAGGGTGCTTTTATGTGGCTGGGGTGCCAATTGATTTGTTGAAGAACCTGACGATGGCGTGCCCGCTTGAACTAGCACCGGACTTTTAATGGAGGGGTTTCGACTACTGCTGTTGGAAGACACTCTGCTTGGTAAACGCAGCGACTTTAATCCTGCCGTAATGTCTTCGGAGCTCGCACTATAGTTTGGGTTCGTTGAGTCATACTCCAAGTCCTGGTCAACACTGGACATCGTATGTGGGTATTGTGTAGCAAGGTTCAATAATAAGTAACACTTTCTAAAGTGTAAAAATTATTTGCAGTTATAGCAAGTTAAGTCATTCTAGCTGCCAAGCATTTCACCTTTCTCAAGAACTCGATATGATCTTACAGAGGTTTCGTGTTGGCCTGAAAGGGTACAGAAACATAACAGGCTATCTCAATCACACGAGCTCGAGATGTATAACGTATAAAAGAGCGCTACTTTCGCAATTAGACAAGGATCAAGGATCAAAATTGCCTCCATCATTCAAGAACTCCAAACCATTGGCTCGCAATACTTTGACAGAAGAAGAAAAGCAACGTATATTGAACACATTTGCATCGAGTGAATACAACAAACTAAATGATTCAGAGTCAGGGTCTCATAGCAACAACGAAGAGATGCAATTTATAGTAAAAAAACCATGGTATACTAACCCTTTTCTGAAATTGCTTGTTGTGTTTGTTCCATGCATTGTTTGCGGTATTGGATATATTGCTTACGAAACCTACAATGACAGACCGGCGTTTTTCCCCTTGTACGTCAATTCAGCAGTGCCCTTGGAAAAAGCACACGGTTTCGAAAACGTTGATGTTGAAATGATCAAGCAAGTTGCAAAGGAAACGCTTTGGAAACGACTCAGTATGAATCAGGCCATTAAAGAAAACTTTGGTTTGCCAATCACTCTAGGAGATTACGAACAGTTTGATATTCGGGTTGAATACAACAGGTTAGCATTTGAGGGAATAGAGATTGATTTTACAAAATCATGGTGGCCAGAAATTAGATACAGAGAGATACAAGCACCAAAGCTACCTAGAAATGTTAACAAATACATCAAACCTTTGAAAGCAACTGTTGGTGGTGACCTCGAAGAAAGTGATGAGATTGAATTAAATAGCATTTTCAAAGAGGAATTGGAATACGTTTTGAAAATTCGGGCTCGAATCGTTGTTGTAGATGAGGTTCTAGACCGCATTGAGCCTGGAACCGGACGCATAACGTTCAACGCGGAGGTCAATTTTGATCACACCAGATTGATTAGAATAACCTCTGCTCTAATGCATTATAAAAACAAAGATAGCAGTGGAAGTGGTGGTACATTAGAAAAACTTTGGTAATAAAAAGGTTCATTTTATAGTTTATAGCTTGTATATTTGGGTTTTAGTTTACGTGATATTAATGATTCCATATTTTTTTAGTATAAGCCGAACAGATGAAATTAGCAAAAGTTTTCGTTTGTCTGTTTCATGAAGTTTAAAACTTTCAAACTCGACAATGCATGGGTGAAAGGCTGCAAGCTTCCAGTAATAGATCCATATCTTACACTAAAAAAGGAAGCTGTTTCGTTACCACAATATGGGAGGTACTACAATGTTAATGGCTATCAGCTAGTGATCCCGTACTATAAAGAGGTTGTCTTAAAAGTCAAAGATAGAAGATATGGTACTGCTATGGAACTACTAAGGGGAAAATTTACAGGAAAGCACAATCCAAGGCATTTAACATTAGGCGTACCACAGGAACGGGATTTAAACTATTGGAACCAACTCAAAAATGGAAATTTGATATGGGTTAAGGCCTCTAGAAAAGTGAGCAAATTGAATGATCAATTGAAAATGCAGTATGAAGGATGTGATTTGAAAAAAAGCATCAGTATGACATTATCTGGAAGAGACCTAGATCATTTTGAGTTAAAACCCAAGGATGAAGTATTCACTATTAACTGTATTCACGAACTTCCGGTTCCTATAATTGGCGCAACAGGAGTTCAAATAAAGATAATGTACCAAGATGATAACATAGTAGTAGTGGATAAGCCTTATGGAATACCTGTTCATCCAACAGGTAACAGTTACAGATTCAACACTGTAATGAATCTTTTGAAGAAACAACTTAATTTGAAGCTGGATTTATGGCCCTGCCACCGGCTGGACAAGGACACAACAGGAATCCTAATATTTGCAAAAACAAGTGCCATTTGTGGTAAAATTTCTCAGTTGATTGCTAATAAGGGCATCTTTGCCAAAATGTATCTGGCAAACGTTCATGGATTATTTCCTAATGAATTGAAATGTGTGGATAAAGTTTTTTCTTTAGATTTAACCAAAGAATACGGGAAAGGGGGGATTATTTGCTCACCGTTGGAGGCTATTTCAAACTTTAATCTTGTGAAATATGACCAAGAAAATAATGTTAGTACTGTTAAAGTTGGCTTGAAAACAGGAAGAAGACATCAGATCAGACAGCATTTGAGAAATTTAGGATTCCCTATAGTGAATGATTCTTTATATGGAATAAATGCACCACTTTCCGCACCAATGTATAAACTTCCAAATGAACAGGAGTTCAATATTTTAAGAAGTAAATACTTGAAAGTGCATGAACAGAAAATGTGTAGTGGAACTCCAATTAATGTTTGTCACGATTGCGGACATGTTACGTACATTCCTGAACACTTGGAATCGAACCAGATGCAACTACATGCCCTAGAATACAAATCAAGTCTTGGTAAAGTATCTTTCATGACAGATGCGCCTTCGTGGTGTCCTTATTATCAGGAAGAGTGCTAAGCATATCCATCTTTTTCTTAATATTTTTTTTTCAGATCTCTCTTCTTCACTTTGATTATTTCATATAAAATTGGGAAGTGACAATGTTTGTTTCTAACTCAGCTGATGAAACAGATCCGGGTGATTGGGAGAAAACAAGCTTCCCTAGCCTGAAAGATTTAGATTCAATGCTTAGATGTGAGATATGCAAGGAGTTCTTGAATTCACCCGTGCTAACAACGTGTGGCCACATATTTTGTTCATTATGTGCCCGAAGAGCAATACAACAAACAATGCATTGTCCCTTATGTGCAGAGGAAACGTATGAAAGTGGATTAAAAAAAGTGCTGTTGTTAGAGAGTATAGTAGATTGGTTTAGTGGAAATCGAAAAAGTATGATTGGTCAGCTTAACATACCCGATAACGAGCGATTAATAATGGAAATAGGTGATAGTCAAAGTGAAGATGAAGGCCACGGTGTGACACGCAAACAGAATGTCAAAAGTAAAACAGACAAAACACAATGCCCAGTATGCAACCAATATATGTCATTAGACGAGTTACAAGCAAACCACATTGACGAATGCTTGCTAAATGAATCAGAATCTAAAACACGGAAAAGAAAGGTTGGTTTGAATGACCTGCTTAGTAGCGGCAACGAGAAGAGGGTTACAAATCAGCCCAAAAACCACACACAGTTACAACCTCAAAATGTTTTAAAAAGACAGAGATTACCAAATTTGGATTCCTCTCTCTCGACAAATAAGATGAAGGAAAAGCTTGTCACTTTAAACTTGCCTACTAATGGTGGTAGGAGTCTGATAGAGCAGCGTATAAAAGAATACATCACAATATACAATGCCAATTTAGATTCGTTGAATCCAGTGGATGACAGAGTTCTTAGAAGTCGATTATTGCAATGGGAAAATTTAATGAATCGGTCCCAAAGGTCGAAAAACAATAGTGTACCTCCTGAGGGGGGTCATGATAATGCAAATGGTAATAAAGATAGGTTGAATTGGAGGAAAACTAATAGTAATGCGTACGCATCTTTAATACAACAAGCCAGATCCAACAGAAAATCGCAAAATGTATCTGACGATGATAAGAAGAAGGATAATATAGAGGAATCTGTACTGGTTGATTGACGGACATTATAGCGATGATCCTTTTCTTCTATATAATTATTAATGTATAAATTTTGCTGTGGACATAATGTTGGCTGTACTTAATAGTATTTTTTTAGATTCTACAAGTTTCAGATCTGGTATGTAGAGTTTTCCATTGATTTCTTTGGCACCTTCTTCATCTTTAGAAAGTGCCAATTCATATGTCAATTCTAAAACTTGTTCGACTACACGTATGGTGCTTCCTAACGCATATTGTAAGTTCCTGTGGTTTTTGATATATTCATCCATGAGCAGTCCAAGGAACAAGTCGCCCGAGCCAGAAAACACTGCATCGACTTGTCTAAGCTCAAAATAAAAAAGCTCACCATCAGTGCTACCAACACAATACATACTATCGTCATTCTCAAAAGAAACAGAAGTTATAACCAAGTTTTCAATTTTGGGGTACAGTTCTCTAAAAACTTTTATGCCGTTTCTTAAGCTTTCCCATGAATTCAGTTTGGTCCCAGTTAGTGTCTCGAACTCAAATTGATTTGGTGCCAAAATGTCAACGGTAATTGTGTTTTTCGATAGCAAAACTTTATATGAATCAACTATGCTTTCAGACACGTAAACCTTTCCGTTATCACCCATAATAGGATCTATAATTATAACTGCCGAGTTGTTTTTGTCATTTTTCACTCTATTCAAAATGTTGTTCCAGACAGCATTCAAATTGTCTTCTGTGGCTATATAACCAACAATCACAGCATCATAGATTAGATCACATGCGGACAAACCTTTAAATAAGTCTAATAGTACATCGGATGAAGTCTTTTCCCCTGTAAAAGTGGCTCGACCATGTCCTGGGTGTGTTGAAAAGTGTGTGGTATGCATAGCATCAAAATTCCAGTTTCTGAGATTTAACGGCAATTGTAGTGCATCATTACCAACGTAACCGTGAGTAACGTGCGACGATACACTTAAAACATTCTTAGCGGGTTGGATATGTTCCATCTGGTCCTGAACTTTATGAATCAGAGTTCTAGGGGAAATTATCAGCTTTATGATAAATCGTGCAACTTTTTTTCTGTAACGCAGTATGCATTTTTATAAAGTAACTACAATAGTTGATACAAGTGGAGCATAATTCATTAAACAGTACATAGTAAAAAGATCATGAGTTCATATTAATTTGTTAGGAAAATCAACTTCCTTTAGTCTAGTTGGCGGATTTCAAACCAACACTCAAACCTTTGGCAATTCTGTTGTGTGCTAAAGCAGCAATGACAGCTGCACCAACACCAGAACCATCATGAGCCTTGACGATTTGAATAGGATGATCTTTTGGATCGATACCTTCCCAACCATAAACATCAGACAACCCTTGAGCAGCTCTTTGTGGGAAGTTGGTGTATTTCATGAAGATGGAACCATCTGCAGCAATGTGACAATTGGTATAGTTCATTTTCTTACAGGCAGCTGAAATACCACAAATGGAGAGTCTGGCGGTTCTGACACCAATGTAGGCGGCAACTTCACGTGCAAAGTAGCATTCTTCGTAGGTGGCATTATCATATTTCAAATGTTCAGTGAAGACTTTCTTACATTCATTCAGAGATTCTGAGTTATCAGCTTCCAAGAAAGAACCAAAGGAAGCATCCAAATAGTGGTGGGTTTGGAACAATTCCAGTGTTTCCTTCGAGATGTTTTGGAAAAGATTACCCTTTTCGTATTGTTCAAGCAGAACTAGCCTCATAAGCTCCCCTAAATAGTAACCAGCAATCATCTTTTCGTAAGTTTGTTGACCAGGTCTTGGGGAGTTTGTGTCGATGTAAATATCGTAGGAGGTTCTTGGCAACACCTTGTGCTTGTTGTCAAAGGAACCATACTCACAGTTGATCAACATTGGATCTGTTGGCTTGATGTCGTCAGCTAATTGGCCGTCCAACTTCTTCAAGTTACCGACCCTTTCGTAGTAGGCACCGTTCATACCGGTACCAAAAATGCAACCCATTTCTGTTTTTGGGTCAGCGTATCTGGAAGCCACAAGAGCACCACATGTGTCGTTAATCAAGGCCGTGAGCACAATTGGCAACTTTCTGGCCTTGACTCTGTTCATAAGCAAAACAGCCACGTCTTCGCCCTCAACGCCCGGAATGTCAAATCCCTTGGTCCATCTTTGTAAGACACCAGAATCGATCTTAGACTGAGTTGCTGGATAGGAGAAAGTGAACCCTAGCGGAAAGATCTTTCCCTCCGGAACGCCGTCCGGATGACGCTTCTCAACGAACTCACCAAGACACTTCGCCATGAAGTCAAAAAGCACATCACGTTCCTTCACCGTTCTGATTCCTTCTGGCAACTTGTAGAAGTCCTGTTCTGTCTCGATCTTACCGCCACCCAAAAGATGCACCATCACCACTCTCAAGTTGGTTCCACCAAAATCAAGCGCCAGATAGTCACCCTTCTCCTCACCGGTTGGGTACTCGAGCACCCACGCAGCGTTCATAGGGATACCAAGCTCGTCGGTACCGTCCACAGCACCTCTGTCTAGTTCCTGGATGAAGTACTCGATGATTTCATCAAGCTTCTCCTTTGGTGTCCAGAAATCCTTTTCGATTCTCTTCAGCTCACCCGCAATGGTATTAGAAACAGACATTTATAGTAGTTGTATATGTATAGTAGATTTTTAAAATTTATTTTATAGACTAAGAAGAAGAAAGAGGGGTGCAAAAGACTAACTCTGCCTGTCCTTTATATATATCTTCGTATCAACGATGATACCAATACCCCAGAAAATAAATCTGGTGGTAACGTGATTGTTCGGAATCCCGACCTAGAGCCTAATCTCCGCCTCTCAAGTCGACCCCCCACAAAATAACGTCATCATCTATATGTCCCAGCTAGTTAGCTGTTACTGGCACTGGTGGTGCTGCTGCAGTTGGCGTTGATGTGTCCACCGTCTACACACAACGAGTAAAACTTGGAAGACTCGTCGGCTAGCAAATTCTCCGGCTTGTCGAACTCGGCCACCTGGCCCTTCTCCAACACCAAAATTTTGTTATTGTCCATAATGGTTTCCAATCTGTGTGCAATGGTGAGAATCGTCATGGAACCAAACTGCGACCGGATAGTCTCCTGTATAATCTTATCGGTCTCGGCGTCGACGCTGGAAGTGGCCTCATCGAGAACGAGGATCTTGGACGGCTCCAACGTGAGATCCTTGCTTTGCTGCGCCCTGAGAAGCACCCTCGCTAAGCACACGAGCTGTCTTTGGCCGACGGACAAGTTCAGTCCACTCTCGGAAACAGCGCTGTGAAGGGCGTTGTCGTGCCCCTGGTCCTGGCCCATCCTCCTAACCTGATCCTCAAGCTTGGCCATTCTGATCGCCTGCCAGATCTGGTCCTCGCTGTACTGGTCAAATGGGTCCAAGTTGTACTTGATGGACCCCTCAATGCACTGCGCATCCTGCGGAATAATAGAGAGGTTCCGTCTCAAATCGTTCAACCTCAACGTAGTCGTATCCACCCCGTCAATCGCAATGCCACCGGCAACAGGCTCGATGATTCTGAATATCGATAGCACCAACGAAGATTTTCCGGCACCGGTCCTGCCAACAATTCCAATCTTTTCTCCGGAAGCAATAGAGAGTGAGATGTTCCTGAGTACCGGATCAAGGTTTTCCCTGTATCTGGTAGTGTAATCCTTGAATACAAGCTCCCCCTTGTGCGGCCACCCCAACGCTGGCTCAACCAAGCTAGAGTCGTTTTTCTCGTCTCTTTCAGGTGGCAGTTCGCAGTACTCGAAAATACGCTCACAGCAAACTGCATCGGATTCCACCTCTATGGACCTTCTTACAATAAACGTCAACCCTGACGTAACGCGCAATGCGTAGCTCATCACCAAACCAAGTAGTGCCGCACCAATAGGCGAGGACGTCCACAAGGATGAGATCGCCAACACCGAGGTGGACAAAACAATCACAGATCCGATGAACTGCAATCTCGCAGCTAGCCATCTGTTGAGGGATGCCAAACAGTACTGGGTCACTTGATTAGTGTCAATATTCGAGTCACTAATAAACAAAAAGCGCTTGGATTGTTGGTATGCACGAACAGTTTCGGCACCGTTTAAGGACTCCTGGATGTGTGCAAAAATTGGACTCCTGGTAATCGATGTAATTCTCTTCAAGTCACGGATAATCGTGGCATAGTAACGTTGGAAGTAACTGTAGGCAAACGACAACAGAATAATGACAACCAGGAACAACGGCATATTGAAGCAGATGACTCCCAATGTGAAGATAGTTTTCACTATAGACGAAAATAAGGCAGCAAAGATCTTTGGTAACGCACTATCAATTACATTCATATCTTGACTGAATCTGTTGATGATCCTGCCTAGTGGTGTCGTTTCAAAGAATGAAAGTGGAGAACTCAAAACCGCCAATGCCATATCTGAATGCATCCTTTTAGACGCTTTGATGGAACACAACGTCCACATACATATCGCTCTCAGAAGCGTTGTGAACCCAGATCCAATACCAAGCAACGCATAAATACCTACATAAAACAAAATGTGTTCGTTTTTACCATTTTTAACGTTGTTTTTGGACCAAAACATTAACCAATAGCTGCTACCAATACTCAAACTAACAGTGACAACTACCAAACCTAAAGTAACTCCAATACCAAAATAACTGCACGCTTCTGCGTATCTTTTAAACACTGACAGTTTAACTGTACCAACAGCCTTCTTTTCAACCTGGAATGCCGTTTTCCTCTTAATACCATCTGCCAAAACAAGTTTTTTAAAAGAAGCAAGACTTGCCTTATTAAGTGTATCATCCGAAAATTTCCTGGTCACTTTCTTTGAAAAGCTGGACAACTCTGAACTTGTTGTTTCGTCAAAGGTACCCTTGACTATCTGAGCCTTGACCTCACTTGATTCAATAACACTTTCATCCTTGAATGAGTTCTCTGAAGTGGAGAATTCGTTGTCGACACCCATATTGCTTTTATCAGTTTGACTAGCACGATTACTATCACCGTTACCAAATTCTTGTATCACTTCAAACAATTTACCAGCTTTCTGTCTCATAATATTATCGAAAGTTCCAAACTCTGCAACCATTTTGTTTTCCAACAAATAAATTTCAGACGATTCTTTCAACACTTTGATTGAATTGGTAGCCAAAATTCTTGTTTTACTATGTAAAACACCCTTGGCACCAAGTACTTGGTTTATCAAATTTTCACCAACATGAGCATCTACTGCACTTAAAATGTCATCGAAAATATAAATGTCGGCTCTGGCATAAATAGCTCTGGCTAATGCCAATCTTGCCTTTTGACCACCGGACAAACTGATTCCCTTTTCACCAACCAAAGTCTCGTCACCATCTGGCAAAATTTCCAAATCTGGTTGCAGTTGGCATACTTGAATTGTCTTTTCGTAAAATGAAGCTTCAAATTTATGGCCAAAAAGAATATTCTCTTTAAACGTGGCATTAATAATCCAAGGCAACTGAGAGCAGTATGCAATATTACCGGATATTTTGATGTTGAAAGGCTTCGCTTTATCAGTGGGAACTACAGGCATTTCACCTAAAATGGAGTTCAAAAAAGTGGATTTTCCTGAACCAACACGACCAACAATGCATGAAAGTTCACCCTTCTTCGCTTTAAAGTTAATGTCTATTAAGGCTTCAGTTCTTGATTCATCAATGGCATCTTCTTGCTCACCTAAAGAAAGATTTTTATCTAACTGTTTTCTCCACAAAAATGTACAATTAGAAACTTCAACTGAGGTATCACCAAAATTGATAACTTTGTGAGCTCTGGTAACAATACTTGGGTCAATTTCTTCAGAGTTCATAAATGATAAAAGTCTTCTCAAGGAAACAGAACATTGGATTAGTGCCGTAATCATGGCAGGAAGAGCAAAAATTGGATCGGAAAGTAGATCAAATAGTGTCAAAGCTGGGAATACAATTTCAGGAGTTAAAGAAACACCTGAAAAGATTGCAAACACAGCAAATGTGGAACAGGAAACAAAAAATGGCACACAAGTCCATGCAAAGTTAATAGCTGCAGATAATACACCAATTCTTCTTAAGTTTGCTAATTCTTTATCATTTCTAAGATAAGTCAACTTTTCAAGCATTGGTTTCTCCCAAGCATACAATTTGATACTTTTCACATTTTGCAATATTTCAGAAACAAAACTTGTTCTTTTATCTTTCAGTTGCATTTGTTCAGTATGTAACTTTCTCAATTTTTTAACAAGCAGTGTATTCAATGGCATCATGATCGCCATTGTTAGAATACCAACCCATGTTGCATTTCCTAATAATCCGTAAAGGGAAACTAAACAAAGTACAAATCTGGTTGGAGCACTAAGCATCGTTTCAACACTATCAAGTAAGTTAACAACTGTATTTATATCAATTGAAATGTGATTCATTATATCACCCGTTGACTTATTCATTCTCTCTGATGGGGCTAGCACCATCGCCTTCTTGTAAATAAGCTGCATTAAAGCTGCTTTTGCGCTGAGCTTAGCCTCAACGGATTTAATGATTGCTTGGTTGAATACCATAGTGGTGATAATAGAAACTATAAACATCGAGAAAGCAATTGTGAAACCAATAATCACCGGTGGCTCCTCTTCTTGATTACCAAAAAATTGGATAAGCTTTTTCAAGAGTTGGGGTTGAACAAAAGAGATTATTGATTCACTCATATCATAAAAGATACAAACTAAAGTAGCACCAGCAAATGTTTTGGCCAAAGCATAAAAAAGAGACCTTTTCTCCTTTGAAAGTTTCAGTTGAGCTTGCCAATTGTCAGCCAAAATTGGAGCAGAGTGAGACGTGGACACGACTTCTGGAGCAGCTGGTAAATCGTCCTGATCTAACCCATTGTTTGAATGCGCTAGACCAATCAATGGATTCATCCAACTAAATGTCATTCTAGATATGATATTTGGTGTCTTTAAATGTATTTTTCCATCTTTGTCAAGATTATTTAAGAGTTCTGGATTTGGTTTGTAATAGTTGTATTCTAAATAATATAACATGATGTTTGTCAACAATATAGCTCCTAATAAAAGAAAATCCCATTTTTTATCAAGTGGCAACAAGGATTGCTCGTTACTGCCTAAGACCTGTTGAAAAGAGATAATCAAAAAAAGAATAAATTCCAAGGGCCAGAACAACAAAAGTGTGGCAGCCTGGATATGGCTTTTGGATTTTTCAATTAAATGAAGTGGTAGAACTGCAAAACACAATGATAAAAAGAGAGCACTGTAACCAACAAATATGAAACTGAAACCGTATGCCTTGCTAATCTTAATGACCAATACTAATAGAAGAATGATATGAGAGACGATTAAGTTCCGCTTAAGAACATCGTGATATCTTGAAGAAATTAGTGGACCATGTGATGGGAATTGGAGGAATTGAATCAACTGAAAGCCACCAACCGAAAAGGTACCAATACTAAGGCTCAAAACTGCCAAAGCAACAAAATTGGGTGATAACGCATTTCCCTTTGGATCTAACAATGGTGAAAACGAACCAAGATGCGAATCTTGCAAAAAGAGGGATTTCATTGAAACCATCACCTATCTCTACTTACTTGCAGTAATCACAACTGTGCTTTAGAAGAATAAAACTTGGCCCAGATTGGAAAATTTCTTGATATATAGGGAGCCGTTAATTTTATATTTTTGATGCGACAAGATCCGTAGGTCTGGACATCATGTCAGTTCTGACTCAGCAGTTCAATAAAGAATAAAGTCCACTTTCGTAATTAGAGACTCTTGAATGATCAAGCTTCAATTTTCAATAACCATTTTTGTTTGATTATATCTTTAAGGGAGTTTAATATAGTAATTTGTGGTACACGTGAGTTAAAGCTCTATGGTGTGTCTTC
This sequence comes from Saturnispora serradocipensis, assembly GCA_030570415.1. Taxonomy (NCBI): domain Eukaryota; kingdom Fungi; phylum Ascomycota; class Pichiomycetes; order Pichiales; family Pichiaceae; genus Saturnispora; species Saturnispora serradocipensis. Next base: position 281,266 of record JAJLVS010000003.1, on the reverse strand, counting down.
TGGCTTTCAGATTTCCTGGACACCTTTGATCTTATTGCTTATTATGGTCATTTTGTTGCTAACTACATGTGCACCACAAGTATGATATTCTTTTACAATTCAAAGACTCTAAGCAATTGTTACGTAATACAGTAAAGTCTCTCTCCAAGTGTCCAGTGTTTCCTTACGTAATAGTCTATTAGCCACGAGTATCAAGTACTAGGCATTACGCTGTGCTTAATGGAAGGGGTTCTGGATGCCAATGGGATAATAGAAGCTACATATTGTGATGGAAGAGGGATTCAGCGTTTGAAAATGCTTGAACTGGCGACTTTTGCCAACTACAATTTTGACTGGTATAGTAAATTGAAACCTCCTTCTAAATCCAATTCAGTTATACTTCCAAAAAGCTTACGCAAGATGCTTATAAATAGGTTGAAAAGGGGAGGGTTTGGATATTATGTTAGGTGCTTCCCTCACGACATTAACGGTATTTTACTTCCAACAGTTGAGACGCATATTTGGCAACTTCTCATATTTGACGGAAGTATAGCATTAGCTGGACAGCAAGTACCATTAGAGCTTACACAATCAGTGATTTACAAGGAAACAACTGATTTTTTCGGGCTTTTAACCAAGGAATCCTTGTTTAGCAATTCAAAGTTTATTATCAACAAAAGTTACAATGAGATAACTACTTCTATTTCGAATTTTGATACAGGAACAAAATTAGATATGAATATTGTAGAACACAGGCCGTCAGAAAATTTGGTTCCTGAAATTGCTATGGATCCTTTAGCATTCTTGACAGAGAGATATTATTCAATGTTATATAATCAGCACTCGATGCTGTCATATTTCGCCAAATCTTCAGTTCCCAAACTACAACTGCTATGTGGTAATGATCCTAAGTTTGTTTATAAGTTGTTGGATAAGTGTTTATTTGTTGACTCTAATGGGTTACATGTCAGATATGCCAATACTATAAACTTAGATTTCAGTTTAACTAAATTCAAAGAGGTATGGCTCAATACAGCAGTGACTATAAATAAAGAGAGAGAAGCATTTTACAAACTTTGTGTTTGTGATAGACTTTCAAAAAGCATCCCAAATGGTGTCAAGCTTGTGACATCAGAACTTTTCATGAAGTACTGGAAAGGTCTCAAAGTAAAAGAAACAAAAATGCAGATAATTTTAGCATTGGAAATGCTAAAACTAATTCATAACAATCCAGAGGTTCTTGATGTTAGGTCAAATACGAGTGAGACCTCAGAATCCAACCCAAACAAAAAGCCTGTTAAGAGAAAACGCCCAATTTTAGTCGGGAAGAAGAAAAGGTTGATACCGACTTTGTTAGGGACAGTAATTCCCACAAACATGAACTCAGATTTCGATCTCAGCATGAAGGAATCACAAAATATAAATAAGCAAAGTCTATCTAGAAAGAGCAGCAGAACGACAGAATCTGTCAAAGAGTTAATAAACAGACTTTTTGATGAACTAACTGTCATTGATGCGTTGAATAGTATCTCACATAAGGAACCTTCATCTGCATACTCTTTTATCGTTACTTGCCTCATCCCATTTTATGAAAAGGATCACTTGAGTTTTTTGAAGGAGCTTGTTTGCAGAGCTCGTGGGGCATCATACTTGGTGAAACGTAAAACTAGAAAAGACAAAGAGAGGAAAAAAAAAGAAAAAGAGAAGTTCAAAAAGATATCTATTATTGATTCAGATGAAACGAATGATAACGGTCATTTGGAAAGCGACAATAAGATGAGGAAAGAAGGGTCTGTAATCGAAATATCTGACCTAAAACTGAGGCGAACACATTCCAGTTTTGGATCTAAAGTTGATTGGGAAAGAAAAGGTTTTGATATGATAAAAAATTCCAGTACTTTTCTCTCCAACACTAAGCAATTGGATTCTGAGGGTTCGGGATTTTCAAATAACAGTCAAACTGATCTAACTTTTGCTCAGCATAGATCGCAGACATTAGGCGGATTTATGACAAGTATCAAAAAAAGAAGAGAACTAAAAATTAGCTCAGCACAAAAGGAACAGTCGGTTAAGGAACCTCAAACTCCCAAGAAAATCAAGGAAAGACTAAGTTTACTAAATGATATGTTTGCTAATGAGCAACAAATTAAACATGGGGACATCATTGAAGCCACTCCTAGAAAGAAAGATGGGATTTTAGGTTCCAAGAATAATAACCAACAACGACGTTTAAACTCGAATAGTATGCAATTTGCGAATGCAGAAGAAAGTCCTTTTCAAACTGAGACAACCACTTCACCGGGTAGAAAAGGTAACAAAAAAAGAAAGCTTGGCGTTGGTGACGGAATTATTACAGAAACGCCTATAAAGCAAGTTTTGATAAATAAAATCAATTCTTCGCCACTCAAAGTAGCTGGACAGCAGATCTTAAGTGTTGTTGAAGAGACACCAATAATGGATAGAATAGAGGTGAAGCCTGGTGTTTTTGAAATCAATTCATCGCCACTTAAAAGTCCGGAAGCTAAGACTTCCAAAGAAAGACATAAATCTTTACAAAATTCGTCCCTCAAACTAACTGAGCTATCGACCTTGATGCAAAGGAATGACACCAATATCATTCCAGAAACATCATCACCAACCAAGTCACAGAAGACTATTAATAGAAGGCTAAATTTTAATTGATTACCGATAAGTGTATTATAAACAGTATTATATAGATAAATTTTACAATGTAACGTCAGAAAATAATAGTGAACTCAGGTATTTCACCTCTAGAAAAGCTTTTTATTTTTGAAACCCAAAGTTTCAATTCTCTTTAATCGAAAATCATGGAACTCTTTAGACTTCACTATCTCCATATTAGTCAAGTTGATTTTGGGCTGATAATCGTTCGCAAATACCTGATTTCTTTTGTTGTCGTGATCTGCTTTGAGTTGACTACTTGACAAGAAAGCTCTGGAGATCAAATATTTGATGGTTGTAAAATGATGATGATTAGTTACATGGGTAGATAATGATTCGTTTTGTTGTTTTTCATATGTCAAATATGCCTCAAGAGTATCTGAACAACACAAAAGCATGGTTTCGTATTTTTTCAAATCTTCAATAGACAACCCCCAAGCAAATTCAGAACCGTCGTGAATCACAGTTTTTAGTTTGAGAACCAAATCAACATCATCCAATCCATCATAAACAAATGGCGATACTTCTGTTGGTTTTAAGCAGTGAGGCAAACCTTCAAACACGGTGTTGTAAACTTCCTTTAATTCATAAACATCCCAAAAATGTGCACGCTTGAAGACATAAAGCAAGATTGAATGCTGATTTTTTATCAATGATTTCAGCTGTTCAAACCTGAGATTAGGATCGTTCAACTTGACGTTTTCGTTTGAAGTCTTTAACCCAAGAATTGTACCTTCAATTTCACATTTCAGCTGGATCAATGCTAACGAAATATTTGAACGGCCATTGAATTTATCCAGTAAGATCAAATTTAATGTTTCACTGAAATCTAGAAAGGCTTCGTTCAGTAATTTATCCTCGTTTTTAATGCTTTCTACTCGCTCTAGGGCCAAATCATCATGGGTGTTATTTGCTGACAAAGTGGCATTCTTGACCTTGGGTATGGTTGCGCTGGTCATTTTCTCCTATATTAAAGCAGTTTGTATGGCTATTTATGTATAGTTGTGTTGTATAAGTATCAATAATTGTAAATGCACTGGTTAGCTGTCTCGTTGCCTTATCGTAGCTTGATTTCCTAGTAGCTCAAAGTTTATTAATAAGAACGCTCTGAGTGTGACAATAAATTCCCTTCAATATAAAAAGTAATAGGAGCAAGAAAGTGTTTTTTGGTTATCTATTATAATGTAAAGAAAAATAGCTTGTATGAACAGGTTTATATAATTGTTCAGCTACGTGACATTTCAACAAAGAAAAAAAGGTTTCAGGAAAATATTCTGACTCATTGCACCGCCTTAAAACTCGGTTATTCGAGGATGATTGAAACTTTAAATTGTTAGTTTTTCCACAAAGAAAGCTTCATTATTCACTTGCCTCTTGTAAACCAAACGATCGCTGACAGTACCTGCATATACCATTGAGTTGAGTGTCCATTGACCTTCGCCAAAAACCTCAGGAATTTTTTGACAGAGAGATGGGAAGAACGTTTCGTACACTGGTAGATATTCGGTAACGTCATCGCTGTCCACCTTAGTGCTCAATTTAACGTCTTGATAGGTGTCATAAATGAATTGCGGAAATAACTGTTGTTCTTGTATGGTAAATTTTTCTTTGTTTGAAATTCTCATTATCCAAAGCAATATGTAGTGATCGAGTAGATTGTTTTCAACAACATCCTCGTAAGTTCTAAGACCGTATGTAAGGAAAAGAGCATTGAAAAATTTGGTGTCCTGTTTGAAAGCAGCTTTGAAAGAAAATGGTTTGTATTTTTTGATCAACCTCTTCTCTAGACGGTCGGCTTCTTCGATGGCCTGATGAAAAATATTCTTTTGTGTGTTTCTATATTTTCTTATAGTTTCAGCCCTTGGTTTGGAAACATTGTCACTGCAACAGACCTCAATCTTTTTCAAGGAATTCAGTTTTGTGTTCAAGATTGCCCGTAGCTGTGATAAGCCTTCTAATCTCATTCTCAATGTGGTTCCCGATTTCTCACTTGATAATTTGGAAAGATACGAAAAGAAAGCCAAAATAGATTCTGGTAGAGGCTCTTTGTTTGTGAGAACAAAATTAATACCATAAACAGAAGCGTCTTGTGGAAGCGGAACACCATAATCTCTTGCATTATCGATAATAGTCTCGTCAACCTTCAAAGCCAAATTGACGCTTTCGAAATTGTTGTGGTTGATAACAAACCCATATCCAATTAGCAAATCCAAATTTGACTTGTCGCCGTAGTTATTGAACAATTCCATGCCTTTTTTTAAATTATCATTGGAATCCTTGGTGTTGAAGATAAAAGTGTTATTTTTGTCAACTGTCCACAAAACCTTTCTTCCGTTTTCGTGGTTAAGTAAATCAACCACAGGCAGCAAAAAAGCAGAATTTATTTCTGCTTTGCTGTCATATAAAATGTATGGAAATGCTCTTGATGTGAAAATGACGTGGGCCCATAGATAAGCAGTAAAACTTGACCAAGAAATTGGTTTAATATTCAAAAGGTAGTCAACAGCAACACTACCAACAGGTCCCATTTTGAACGCTTCATACTCTAGTAATTCATCTTTTAGCTGTGGATACTTTTCAGGATACTTTTCATATAACTGAGCGGCAAAGTTCTTCCATTCACCGAGCAGCTCAAGAAACTGCTGTTTCAAAGAGATGTGAGCGTCAGTGCCATCTAGCAAATCCTTCTCCGCTAATGTCCAAAAATATGGGCAGTTGGTTTCCTTACCGGTGGCTGGCAAAAAATCAATGTATGGCCTGAACTTATCTGACACGTTGAGACCATCCTTAGACGACGTATCTTCTTTATCAAACTTCAATTTGGCCAATAATAGCAGAGACTTCGCATTAACGTTTTGCTTGTCTTCTTTCAAGTCTTCGAATACTTCTTGGGCATAGCTAGGATCTAAAATCAACGTCTCAGGAACTTTTATTAGGCCATCCTTTTCCAATTCAGATACATCCTTGATGACAATTGCAGACACGCCCTTTTCCTTAGAAACATTAAACTCAACACTAGGGTCAACCACTATTCCTTGATCGGCTCCCCATGCCAACAGTCTGTCTAGCTTTTGCTTTAAATCCATTTTCGGTTCTTTGTCAATTCCATTAACTGAAAAACTACTAAGTGAAAAATTATAGAAATTATCACGTTCTCGGTATCGCCTGCCATTAACGGACTTGCGCAGCGGAAGTGTCAAAACTATATAAAGTGACAGCTTCGCCATGTAACAACAGAGACCAACCCTTGCCGTTTCTTTTACCATCAAAACGAAATGGTTACTCCAGAATTCAACTTATCATCGGCCAAGTCCAGAGAATACGAACACGAGTACGCAGCTCACAACTACCATCCTCTCCCAGTGGTTTTCCATAAGGCAGAGGGTGCCCATGTTTGGGATCCTGAAGGGAAAGAATACTTAGACTTTCTCTCAGCATACTCTGCCGTCAACCAAGGTCACTGCCATCCTAGAATTGTCGACGCCTTAGTCGATCAAGCCAAGACCTTGACCTTATCCTCAAGAGCATTTTCCTGTGATATCTTTGGTACTTACGCCAAGTTTGTGACTGAGTTTTTTGGTTACGAAAACGTCTTACCAATGAACACGGGTGCTGAAGCAGTGGAAACTGCTTTGAAACTCGCTAGAAGATGGGGCTATGTTAAGAAAGGCATCCCATCAGGTGAAGCTATCATTTTGTCAGCAGCTGACAACTTCCACGGACGTTCAATTGCAATTGTGTCTATGTCCACTGATCCGGACGCCAAAACCGATTTTGGCCCTTACTTAGAGAACGTCGGCCCTGTTATTCCAGGTACTGACAATCAAATTTTAAGATACGGTGTGATCGAGGACGTGGAATTGGCGTTCAAGAACGCCGGTGACAAGATCGCCGCCATTCTTTTGGAACCTATTCAGGGTGAAGCTGGTATCGTTGTTCCTCCAGCTGACTACTTTAAGAGAGTAAGAGAGCTATGTACCAAACACAATGTGTTGCTAATTGCAGACGAAATTCAAACCGGTATTGCCAGAACCGGTAAGATGCTCTGTTGGGAACACTTCTTGTCAAGAGAAGAAAAGCCTGATATGGTTCTACTTGGTAAGGCCATCTCTGGTGGTATTTTACCAGTTTCAGCAGTCTTGTCATCTAAGGATGTGATGTCTGTTTTGGAACCAGGTTCCCACGGATCCACTTATGGTGGTAACCCATTGGCATCCCGTGTTGCAATCGAAGCACTTTCTGTTGTTCAAGACGAAAAGTTGGTTGAAAGAGCCGAAGAACTTGGTGAGTTCCTCCAAAACGAACTTAAGAAACTTGCGAGCGAATCTAATGGTATCATCAAGGAGGTAAGAGGTAAAGGTTTACTTTGTGCAGTTGTTGTTGACAACACTAAAACCAATGGTAAGTCCGCATGGGACCTTTGCTTGTTGATGAAGGATTTTGGTGTTCTTGCAAAGCCAACTCATGAGCACATCATTAGACTTGCTCCACCAATTGTCATTTCTAAGGAAGACTTGCTCAAGGGTGTTGACTCCATCAGAAAGGCAATCAAGAAGTTGCCAGAGGTTGAAGCATCTGCTCATTAAAACTCTGTATAAATATATCACTACACTGTGTGTATTGGAATTAATAAAAAAAAGAAAGATCATCATTATCTATTATATAAATCGTAAATATAACTATTAATTAATAATTAAAAATTGGAGGCGTAACGTTTTTGTAGTCATCGGCAGTATCTGTAGAAGCAGTTTTAGTTCCAAAGGCCCGCCGCTTCAGCCACTGCTGAACCAGGCGCATCCATTTGGTCGTTAAGATACATGTCAAAGTTAGTAATACGTTCTTTCATATCTTTCAACTGCGTCTCCATGTCCGGTAACTCACCTGTGTTACTGCCCATCGCAGATGAGCTCATTGGCCTCGACGACTTCGACATCATGTTCACCAACATGATAGGAAGGGCGATACCACCGAGCACTCCGAGTATCACGGGGTGTCTTTTAACTGTCAAAGGTGTGTTTGAGTATAGAGATTCCATCATTTGTGTATTTAGTTAGCTTGTTTGGTAACGGATTGTAGCTATAGCGTAATGTGGATGGTACTGCAACTCCTATATATATTCAATCAGCGACATGACCACGGTGACTTTGTCAATTAGTGGGGTAAATTCAAGTCCCCTTACTTGAAGTGTTTCTTTTTACCCTTATGCAATTTTTGTAATGGAACATCTGCTGCTGGCATTGACGTATGTATGTATTGGGCGTCCTTGATCTCTAGCCAAATGTAGTACAGACATGCTACCAGGGCCGAAAATGAAATCGTCATGTAGATAAACTTCTTTGAATCATGCATGGCTTCCAGAATCGCAAAATCTAACCACCTGAACTTGAACAATTGTATGGATGTAGGCCTAGTGGCACCGTTTAATGCCAATTCCAGGGCAAAGGATACGCCCAGTGCCCAATGCTGCCAAATATGATCAAAATCAATTAAGTCGATGGTATCCTTGTGGCCATGTCTAAAAGGATTGGAGTATTGCACTTCGCTTTCAAGGGCGTATATACCAGGGTAGCCGTAAATCAAACCGGATACATGATCTGAACATACCTTGCCGCACTGCGTCTCACGTATGCGTATAGTACAGTACGTTTTGACTAGGTCTTGCACATATGGAATAAGTGAATCAGATGCATAATCAGTAACAAGGCCGAAATGCGGCTCGATATCAGCTTTGATTGAGTCCATTGTGTAACCAGTCATGTCTAACTGTAGCATTCCAACAACAGCTTTGTTTGTGTCTTGGTAATGTTTGAAAACCTCTGTTGAACCTAAGGATCCAAATTCCTCAGCGGAATAGAAATGGAATTCCAAGGCTAGCTTGAACCTGCCGATGAGTTCAGGTTTCGCAATAAGGGCTTCGATTATGGACAACACAACAACAACTCCTGATAGATTGTCGTCAACACCAGGAGCAGCGTCTTGGTGTGGGATTTCCATGTTGATAGAATCAATGTGACAACCAATGATAACAGTCTCGTCATCCTTTAATTGTGTAGTTGAGGCACCCACTTTTGCAATCACACTCGACATTTGCCATGGATGCACAAACTCCTCAACATGAAGATGTTGACTTGACTGTGCTAGCTTGTTCAGCCTTGTCACAAAGTAATCTGAGGTGATTTTTCCTTCTCTCTGTGTGTATGCTCTAGAAGCTGGTAGCTCACGAATCAGTTGCTCTAATTTGGACTGAATGTCACCGGTGCTGGTTGAGTCACGAATTCCATTTACCAGATCTGAATGAAAGAAACTGGAGGCGGGATACCCATACTGTGGAATTGGCACAGGGAAAAGAATGTGGTAATATCTACAAGAAAGCACAAGATAGGAAAAGGTTACAACCAAAACTGCTAGTAAAAGCAACGGTCTCTTGATTTGATATTTCATTACTTTCAAAGTAATAGCTCTCAATGTTTAAAAAAAAAATGTTGTAGCATTAAATATTCAATGTTTGAAATATTATAAGAGATTATAATATACAAAACTACACATTAGATTTTATTTATGATATCGGTGAGGTAAATTAATAGGCGTGTATTTTATCAATGTCACACTGTGTTTTTTTTGACAAAATGATGTTATTCTTTTCATTGTTTTTCCAAGACTGGTTTGATTTAAAAAATAACATCTTCTTCAGTATCAGCAATCAGTTCTCCTGTTTCAGCTTCTTCGGTGTCTTGTTCTGCCTTTTCCTTACTAGCTGTTGTTTGCTCTTCATCTCTGACTGTTAGTAGTTCGACTTCTTCGGATTCATGTTCAACCTCATCTTGAGCCTTCTTAGCAGCGGCTGCAGCCTTCTTAGCGGCAGATTCAGCATCTGCCGCCGCAACGGCAATTTGCTTCTTCTCTTGAACCTTCTTCAATCTGTAAAACTCTTCTCTGTCCAATTCATCCAATTCGGAATTGATGTATGCAATGGTATTCTCAGTTCTTGGGATAATGACATGTTCAATGGCATTGACTCTTCTGTTAGTCACTTTAATAACCTCATCTAAAATAACAAAGGCAGTTTGCAAGGAGGCCAAATCCACTAGGGTTTCAACCGCCTTGCTATAAACCTCTCTGGCTTTTTGCACTTGTTGACCACCTCTACCTAGACCGGTCATTTTGAAATCGTTAATATCCTCATTGATTTTAACTTCAAATTGTGGCAAACGGACACCAGACACATTCTCTTGTTTGGCGATCACTCTGAATCTGGCCTTAGAAACCGACTCTTGAACTTGGTAACCGATATTACCACCAGTGGCATACGTCACCTCAGCAAGAGAAAAGGCCGCTGTTTGCATCACTCTACCCATCTTTCTCTTAGCATCGTCAATTCTACGTGTGATGTCTCTGAATCTCTTTGTAAGTGCCTCAGACTTTCTCTTCAATAGAGAATGTCCTGTCTGCGCACCCTTCAATTTGGTCTTCATAAGACCCAACGTCATACGTGTTGGAAAGACCTGTTCTCTGTTAGCTGCTCCACTCATGTATCAACTGCCAATTAGCACTGCTATACGAATGCTCTTCTTAAGGAAAAAGGTGGTTCAATTATGCATCTTTTTTCTTCTCACAATGTACACACTTCGATAAGCTGTCCGTTAAAACACCAAAGACAGTCGTGGTTCACGGTTTTTCATAGTAAAATGCTCAGCAGAGCTTTTAACAATTATATTTACATATTCTAGATGCTAGTTATTTATAATCTTCAACAAGAGTACATCACCTTCTCTGCGGTGGTCCCAATGGATCTTAGTGTTTGGCAATTGTTCTACTATTTTGTACGAAGACCCCAAATATGCCTGCATGTTATTGTCTTCCCACAAGTTTTGGAACATCACAATGAAGTTAGGCCAGCAACGGCCCCACTTGGTGCCAGGTGAAGGAAGATCTGTGTTTATGGCAGAAGGGAAGTGTTCTTGCAAAAACTGTACTGGCTCCAGGTAAAAATCATCAGACTCATCCATATATGTTGAAATGTCGACGCTTTCCGTTGGAGGGGTGCAAGTCAAGTACCAAATCTCGGCCTTATCTGGCGCTAGATGCATATGCGATTGGAATGGAGTGGAATGGCACGGTGTTAAAAATCCAACAGAAACATGGTCTGGCTCATGCAAGACATGCTCACGTAACACTCTTGGGAGTTGATATTCTCCCGCTTCGTGAACTCTCGAAAAGTAGTAGGAAGTCAAAACAAACAGCAATAAGCACACGACTTTGATGGTCTGGAACTTGTTTCTGGTGACCTTTTTGGAAACAAATAAGACGCCATGCGCAGTGTATATCAAAAGTATAGGCATGAGAGGAAAAATGAATCGGAATTCTTTATGCTGAATTGCAGTGAAGACGCCAAGATAAAGCAGCATAAGGGACTTCAAGTCCGACCATGGGGTGGAATAAAAGCCGAACAAAAAGAAAGGCAAATAAGTCATCAGCAAAATTGGAATGGCCTGATCAAAATAGAAGTCCAACCTTGAAATGCCATAGAAGGAACTGAGATTTGATCCGATGTTGAATTTGTAGAATGACAAGAGAGGGAACACGGGTCTGCCGTAAAAGTAGAAGTTGGCAATGAAATCAAGCGCTAGTACGATCAGCCCAATGGTGGCGGCATTGAGCACCAGCTTTGGTCTTTTCAAGATGTGCTGTGGAATGTAGAAAAACCAGATCAGTGCGTTTGTTGGCCTTATAACACATGTTAACGCTGCTAGAAAAAGACACTTGTTGAATCTCTGACTTTCCATCCAATAGAGCGCCACAATGGTCATTGATAACTCCAAGGAGTTTGCAAAAGATCTTGTCCAGCAAAACCAGTTCCAGATAGAGAAAACACTCAAAGTAAGCACCCACTGGGCCATCTTTTGATCACCTTTGAACTTTGTTAACACGTAATAATACAAATAGTACTCGCCAACACTGGCCACTATACCATTCAGAAGCTTCGGTAAAGCAACCAACCAGTCATAGTTTAAACCCAGTCCTTTTACTATCGAATATGGCACTGCATAAAGAAGAGGATGCAAGGCTGATCTCAGACCTTGTTCCCACTCCCACGTGAGTCCCCCGTAGCCGAAAACAAGCCAATGCGCTGGTTCCAAGGACTGCCAGTACTCATCAGCTTGGAAGAAGGTATCCAAAACCAAAGAACCAGCTATCCGAAAAGCTAAGAGCGTCCAGAAGAGAGTTTCCATTTTCGATACTCTTCAAATGTTCCGTATGCAATAGAAAAATATTTATTTTTTTAAGCTTTCTTACTAGCGACCACCCCAATCTGTTTATCAGCAGTTATCAACATGGAGAGGACCTTCGCTTCCGAGCATTCTCGCACAATAGATGATTCGCAGTGGCTTACTAGCGATAGTACTGGAATGAGTTCATACTTGGCATCTCTCCCAGAGGGCCAAGCGTTAAAAGTTGGCCATTCGAACCCACTTGGAAACAATATTGTTCCGCCAAGCAACATATTAGCAGCATTAGACACCACACCCGCATCACCTGCTAACTCCATATTTTCAGAGCACCAGCCAATATCCCCACTTTCACATGTATCGATCTCACCGAGAGTCTCTGCAAAACACCAGCGGTACCCATTAAAAGACCTACAACTTGAGTCATTCGTACTGAACAGTGACTTCTTCCTACTACAGCTCAAACAACAGATTGGCGTAGGTGGCAGTGCTTACGTTTACGATTGTGTACTGAACATTATTAACGACCCCCATGTCAACTTTGAGCTTGCCGTCAAGATACCACTGGGTAAGAGTAGGGCAGCCAGTATTGTCAAGGAAGCAAAATTTGCATTGAAACTAAAAGAATACATCAATAGTGGCAGCTGGAACGGCGGAGAGGACTTTCCGTTTGTTGAATGTCTTGGGCTGTACTATCTCAACAAGGAATCGTTCCCGTTGTTCAAACGTAACGACGAACTGCCGTGTTTAATACTAAGAAAAATGGACACCAATTTACACGAATACATTCGAGCGCAAAAGGCTCACCGGAAACAGGCAGAACTGAAGTTAGAAAGGAAATTGTGGTGGTCTCTCTGTCGCACTCTGTTAAACTCTTTAAAGGTCCTCAAAGACCTGCATTCCGTTCACTGTGATTACAAAACAGAAAACGTTTTGGTCAAATTCGGTGATGATGGGGTTACACCGTCGTTCAAAGTTATTGACTTTTCCTCTGTTTCCAGCATAGACTCCACTGGAGAGATGCCGGATCTAACATACATATTTTCGGCTCCGGAGCTATTGAAATACGATACCAAAGAGAGGCCGAACTATCAAACCGATCTTTTCAGCGTGGGTCTTATTCTTTTGCATGCGGCTACAGGCTCATTGCCTTACCCTCAGGCGTCCCATGATCAATTTTATCAGTTGCTGGCTGCTCAAGAGGGTAAACCACTGGATTGGATAAGCGCAGAGGATAAGGTAGTTTTAAAAGAAAACTCCTGTGAAGCTTCCCTTATCTCCAGAATAATTGTGGACAGATGCACTTTGGCACATGCCCTTTCTTATATTTCTTAACGTGCGTAACAAGCAACTGTGTCTGCTCGATTATGCTACTTTTATAAACTGTTTTAATAAATCTTTAGCTTGAAGTGCTGAGCGGTTTTGGGCTCCCGCAATGAAAGGGTTAAAAAAATTGATGCCCATTAAGAGGTCTAAATGGTATCAAAAGGAAGCTAGAAAACTTGGATAAGATGGCGTCTGTTCCTTTGGACGACACTGTAGGGCCACTTACTACGCCACAGCAGGTGAAGCGCTCGCTGGCGGGCAGTGGAGGACATGGCAGCATCGGATTAATTAGTGGTAATAGTAGTGCTTCAATGTCAACAACCTCTATAAACGTCAACAGTGATAGGAATGCCAACGATGAAGTCAAGGCAGTTGATAATTCAAATTATGCAAAATTGGGTCCTCACAGTGAGGAATCGCAGGCGCAGCAACTACAACAGCAAATTCAAGCTTATGCAATGTTAGATTTTGACTCATTTACATTTTATGTGCAAACTATGCAGATCATATTGGGTAGAATGGTTGATGGAGACGGTGGTTCAGATTCTTTAGATATACATTTGGGATCCCAAAAGGCTATTTCTCGGCGACATGCTAAGATCTTTTACAATTTCGGAAACCAAAGATTTGAACTAAGCGTTTTGGGAAGGAATGGAGCTTTTGTTGATGACGCATTTGTTGAAAAAGGTGTTACAGTGCCTCTGCACGATGGATCAAAAGTCCAGATTGGTGAAACAGGTTTTATTTTTGAGTTACCTAATAAGGGTCCTAGAAAGGAAAGGAAAGAGATTGGAAGCAAACCAAACGAAAAGGAAAGCATACAGAAATTGGAAAAGGAACAAGAAGTAGAGAAAAAGGGAGAACCTGAATTAGTCTCCATTGCTAAACAAAAAAAGAGGCTGCCGTCCATAACGGAAGCTGATATTCTAGGAATTGCAGATGTTAGTGACACTAAACCGCCGGTTGCACCTCAACCTGCAAAAGAGATAGATATCGAAAAGGAGATTGAAAAGGTTTTAGCAGATCATAATATGGAGGTTGAAGAAGACAAAGAAGCGAGATTCAACAAAGATTTAGCACAAGCCTTACATAAATCAATTGAGAAGCATAATGCTGCAGACGAAAAGAAAGCAAACAGCAAATCTAAAAAATCAACTAAGCCAAAGAAGAAAATATATGAATTACACGAAATTCCACCCCAATATAGAGAAAAACCAGCGCTGTCATATTCAACACTTATAACCGAATGTTTGAGACTGCGATCTACCGAAAGAGGTATGTCGCTTTCAGAAATTTACAAAGCAATACAAGATCTTTACCCATACTATTTCTATGCTCCGGATGGCTGGCAGAGCAGTGTGCGACATAATTTGTCGCTTAATAAATCATTTAGGAAAATATCAAAGGAAGGAAAAGGTTGGCTTTGGGGTTTGAATGAAGAAGTCATTGCCGAAAAGGAAAGACAAAAGGAAAAGCAGCTTGAAAATGCCAAGGCAAAAGTGAAAAACATACAAGCACAACAAATTGCAAAGGCAAATCAAAAGATAGTTACAATGCCTTCGAATACTACCTCAACACTAAATATGACAACATACAACCCAAACGCCCAACATTCTATTCAACAACCACAGCAGCAAATGCGTGTCCAGCCACAATCGAAAACTATCGGCTCAAATAACAATCCAAGCGCACCATCCACCACTGTTAACGACAACACTAAAAGAGCCTTAGCATACTTACAGAAGGAATTGATTCAGTTGACCAAAAATAGATATACTATGTATGATAAAGAAACAACAACGGAAATTTTAACACAAGCGTTGGCTATGACAATCAACCAAGTTGGTCAAGCTGCCAAGAGTGCAGGTATTAAGGGTTCTCCTTTGGTTACTTTAATTGATAAGAATCCACAGCACATAACAAAGATTTTAACAGCTGCATTGAATGCAGCAACTTTGCAGGTGACAAGAAAGAAGGGTTTACCAAATAATTTGAAACCGAAAACTGTTAACAATCAACAACAAACACAAACACAACAGCCTCAACAGGATTCTAAAGATGAACGACAAAGGGCACAAAGTCAGCAGCCTTCTTTACAAGTTTGCCCACCAAATAATTCCCAAGCATTCATGGTGCAGCCGACTAATGCGCCAATAAAGACAATGATAAATTCTAACTCTCCTAATCTTTCTTCTGTGCAAAACAACACACAAAAACCAATCACCATAATAAAAAGTGAACTAGTAAAGCCTCCATCTATCGTAAATGATGGCGCAGCTATTAAGCAAATGCATCCAGTTAGGCTTCAACATCCAATCAAAACACAAGGAGGATCAAATATTATCGCAAGCTCCAAACCAATGATTCATACTTTTACCAAACCAATGCAATTTTCAAAACCCATTACAACTAGCACATCTGTGATTAAGATCAAGCCTTTGAAGCCACCAAATGAGCTATCATCTATTGGGACCAATAACACAAAGGCGTCGATTGCCAATGGAACGGAAGGAAAACCAGTGGCTCTTCTCACTTCAAAACCTTCAACAAATGCTGCAAGTCCTAAAATTAGCAATCCAGATTCTGTCGGTGTTGATTCATTAAAAGATCATTCCAATTCAAACACAGGGGATACATCTGGCAGTATTGGCAGTGGAGGTGTTGCCAAACCGCAATTTTATTCAAAAAATAGACCGATTCCAGTGAGCAAACCTAATGATACTAATAAGCCTTTTGCAAACGTCAACAGATCCAAGCATGACGAAGATTTAGATTCAATGATTGCTGATTTGAAAAAGGAAGATATTAAGGCTGATGAAAAAAAGGGAGAAGCAGGAGGCGAATCTTTTGCACAAATGCTAGACTCATTTATTAGTGATAACAGCAGTGCACTGAATGGCGTCTTGAATGACAAGAAAAGAAGTCACGACGAAATAGGTGAAGATAAATCTTCAGAACCAGAGAAGAAGATAGTTAAAATTGAATGATTACATTAATTTTATTATTTATCACTATTGTATATTACAATATATTAACTTTTGTATACTATATATAACTAAATTTTACATCAAACCATCGAGGTGAAAATCAACATTTTTTAAATTTAGGATATTTTCTTTTATTCATATTCATTATATTTAAATATATAAATTAAGCGTGTACATTATTGAAAGATCCTTCCTTTTCCTTAATTTCCCAGAACAAAGGACCAACGTCATGATTTCCATGATAAGTCCATCCATCTTCTTTGACATGGTATAAATTGATAGAACCACCGGAATAGGCATCTCTATGAGCAGCCGCTAAAATGGATCTCTTTCCAAGATAAAGGGCCTCTTCTACTGTTAAATCCCAATGGTAGTTAGAATCAAGAACACCATAGGCGAAGGTCTGACCTGAACCAACACAAAACAAATCACCTCCTAACCTGGTACCGTCAGAGTCCACATAGTAGATTGTTGGCCCCTCTTTCTTCGTGTAACCACAAATCATCGTACCCATGGAAAGACCCATGCCCTTGTACTGGTAAACAAGGTTGCTTAAAATCTTTGAAGCTGCTGCTACTGATATTCTTTCTTTTGTACGAAGCTCGTGGAGTCGACACTGTGTTCCGAGCCAAGTTTCCCAAAATTGACAATCAGCAGCACCACCGGCCATAGTACCTAGAAGCTGGGGATTAATTTCAATGACCTTCTTAACAGTTTGAGAAGCAATCCAGTTACCTGCAGTTGCTCTGGAATCCACTGCGACAATGATACCACCTTGGAAACGGAATGCTAGCGTCGTGGTACCATGCGCAATTTTGATCTTACAGTCTGGGTTTGTATCATCGTCGGTATGTGCACGAAGAAACGCAGTTGGTTGTGCAATTGGAGGCACTGCAATAGATGGTGCCAGACCTAATGAAGCACCACCGTTTGCCAGGTCCTGTTCAAACGTGTGGAAGTCTCCAGCGTTATCGTACTCAGATCGACATGACGATTTGTGGCTATATTTTGAACTTAACTGACTAATTGATGCCATTGAATTGCTTTATCACTTGATTCAATGCAATGATTTACCAAGATATATATATATTGATGTATAAATATATATTCAAATAACTATATATCAACACCAACATCTCTACAACTATTATGCCTTAACTTAAATTTTTGCCACCAAAAGGGCAAACAGTAGGCTTACGTAAGCATTTTATTTTTGAGGGTTTCAAGAGTCCCATATATCACGTGATAAACCCTGACGACGCACAAAATTTTTTAAGCAAAACGCTGAAAAATTTGAGGAATTCCTAATTGGGAAGAGCGCTCGAAGAGCATAGTGAAAAGTTAGAGAAAAATTCAAGTTTAACTACTATTGGTATCTTCTCTTTTAATATCTGTCCTTTTTGAAGAACTTATCTATATATAAACAAGATGTCTGACAAGTCTGCTAACCCAATGAGAGAACTCAAGATCGAAAAGTTGGTCTTGAACATCTGTGTCGGTGAATCCGGTGACAGATTGACCAGAGCTTCCAAGGTTCTTGAACAATTGTCTGGTCAAACCCCAGTCCACTCCAAGGCTAGATACACCATCAGATCTTTCGGTATCAGAAGAAACGAAAAGATTTCTGTTCACGTCACCATCAGAGGTCCAAAGGCTGAAGAAATTTTGGAAAGAGGTTTGAAGGTCAAGGAATACCAATTGAAGAAGAGAAACTTCTCTGCTACTGGTAACTTCGGTTTCGGTATCCAAGAACACATTGACTTGGGTATCAAGTACGACCCAGGTATCGGTATTTACGGTATGGACTTCTACGTTGTTGTTGGTAGAGCTGGTTTCAGAGTCTCCAGAAGAAAGAGATGTAGAGGTAGAGTTGGTAAGGCCCACAAGGTTGCCCAAAACGATACCATCCAATGGTTCAAGGCTAAGTACGATGCTGATGTCATTGGTGCTTAAATATCTAATAATTATTAAAGTTTTATAACGATTTAAAATTATACTGATAGTAGCCACTAAGTCTTCTGCCTCCAATTGAATGTGTTGAGTAGGATGAAACTCATTTCTGTTTGGCTCGAATTATCGTTCGCCAGTCAAGCTTGGTGCATATCGAGAGGTGTCGATTTTATCTTGTGGAATAAGCCCATAATGATATATATAATGAAGTACTGTGTTACTGAACTAACATAGCTATATAGACATTGCTGACTAAACCTGGTGAATAATTTTTTGCAAAAACAATTGAAAAGTTGTTTCAACAGCAGAGCAACGTTATCTTCCATCCTTACTGTCCTACTGCAATAAAATCTCTTTTATCTTTTCACGTAGCTTTTCATGGAGGAACTCTTCTGTTGCATCTCGTGAGTGGCTCTCTTGATCTAGTTTGGCCCGCATTTGCTCGATCTTCTGCTCGTACTGCTCTACTTCCCTTCGAAGGCCCTCTGACAACATGTTTTCGTCAGCGGCTGCCAAGTTCACCATGGTTTCTAAAAGGCCCTGATCCATCATTGTTTTCACTAGCTGTGTTTTCTCTAGTCGCAGCATGGAATGTGCAGCCAACAGTTGAAGGTCAGCGTTTTCCTTGTATTTATCTGACAGTGGTTTCATCTGCATGCCCTTTTCAGTGCGAGGTAAATGGGGCACATTGGCCTCTGAATGCGCATCTAAATTCGGTAAAGCTGCATGGGGATATTCCTTATTCATCTGGTTATATGTTGAGATTATTTGTGACTCGATTAGAGCCCTCTGTGACATCTTTCAGCCGATTTCGTGTTCGTTTTCCTATTTGTTGAAATGAAAAAAAGATTTTGCCTCTTAAAACTCCATTTTCCCACCAGGCCACATGATTCATCTCGATAAGCATCAGCAATTTTTTTTGCCTTAAATAGAGTGAGGATAAGCTCAATAGCAAAAAGGACCCTTTTCCTAGCCGGTAAAACAACATGTCACTGTTTGATCGCAGAGTTTCATTTGACTGCTTTGAACCAGACCTAATACCACCTATTCACTCAGATCTTTCGTCTAACACACAGATCATACCTAATACACCATTCAAACCTTGTCATCGCTCCTCAGCCCCCTCATCGCCGGTTATTAGAAATGACAACAAGGATAGCAATACAACACTACAATCTCAGAAACCAAATCAAAATGGGCCTCAGAGGCGAGTGTACCATGAGCTGTCCGATATGGAGCTTCTGGAATTGGATGCACAATTCGCCAAGGGGAGAACTCCCGACATTGACAGTTTCCGTAGTCTTAACGACCCAAGATTATCGAATGCTGCCGTCGCTTGTGGCGATACGACTCCTCTGAGCACGTTCAAAACTTCCAAGTTGAACCAGAGGGTCTTAAAGGAGTATCCAACAAAGTCAATAATATCGAGGAGCTCAATCACATTGGTTTTCAATCACCCCAAGTATCGCATCAAGGAAAACACTACTCCCAAAACATATTTACTTTTATTGTCCATGTCTGCCACGTCGAGCTGTGCCTTAAATTACTACAAACAGTCCCTTATGAAACCTGGTGATGTCTTGGTGGTGGCTTTTTCCCTTTCTTCTCGAGTTATCGGTGATAAAACTCAAGTGGAGTTTCAGTCGTTCCTCAAAGAATTTACTGATTATATACTAGATGCATTGCCACCAGACGACCCAATTAAAGTGATTTTTGAAATATTCAAAACTCCAAGCTTCCTCAATGATTTGATGACCTTATACGTTCCCTCTTCGGTAATTATCGGGACTGATAGAAAGTACTCAAGGTCAACCTCGTTTGCTCATGGTCAAAGGAAATTCATTTCGCTGGTTTACGCTGGTTTAGAAGAATTTAACCGTAGTCCAACTAAGGCTAGCGAGAACATCACCTTTAAAGAGCCGTTTTTGAAGCAACAACGATCAAAATCACTAGACGTTACTGATTCAAAGCCTTCTATGGTTGATGATCCCCTTGCAAAGTCTAACGATGGTGCCGCTACTCAGATACAAATCAAGGAACCAAGGACATCTGTAAGTTTTAACAATAAAACGACTGATTTGTTTTCAAATTTGAATCATGCACCTGATCCCAAACCTAGAGATTTATCTCTGGATCGACGTGGTTCAATGCATAGTACTTCAACCTCATTTTCTTCCGGCGGTAGAAGAGTTTCAGGCTCAGCAATTGAATCTGACGAGGATGATGATGCAGAGTATCCTCCCGGTTCAGGGGGTAGACAAGCTGCTAGTCCTATAAGTGTGTCTTTTAGTAGCAATGTTTTGGTACCGCCGGTAAACTCAAATGGATTAAGAAAATTATCCTCAATAGGGTCTGGCGAGCCAGTAGCAAAATGGAAAAGCATTAATTCAGGCTCAAGTGTTGGGACTATCAGCAAAGAAGAGAGGGATCGGTTGGCATTATTTGAAAAACATCAAAAGGCAATTGCCAACGTTAACACGAAAAAGGATGCCAATAATATTCCAAGATCAATGCAACAAAAATCAAAGGAAGGATCTTCAAATAGTAGTACAAGCACTTCCGCGTATTCAGGTTCAAATAGTACGACTAGCAGTAGTTCAACTGGTAAGTTCTTTAAAAAGCTACTAGGAAGAAAATAATAAAAAAATTCCCAATTTTAAACACTTGCTTTCAATAACATCATTGTCTGTTAATTATCACTAATTTAATTAAACTTCAATAATAGAAGTTCCATTGTTGTCAATTAATTTTGACGTATAAAAAGGAAAAAAATATAAAAAAATTTAGCTAAACGGACCACTCTTATTTTACAATGAATTATAATTTTTTCTATCTTATAAAACGAATATGCAAGCATTGAATTAAACTATATAAAGTAATATGATTTTAGAAGTTGGAAGGATTCAAGTGTGTTTGCAACTCACCGAAATTTTCCTTGATACTTCTGGTAGTAACGAATCTTTTAATAATGGCATCAGAACCTGCTTTGTCATTAGTACCTGATAATCTACCACCACCGAAACTTTGTTGACCAACAACCGCACCTGTTGATTTATCATTGATGTAAAAGTTACCAGCAGAATATCTGAATGCTTCTTCGTATTTTCTAATGTTTAATCTGTCAGAACTGAATACAGAACCAGTAAGACCATATTTGGTAGTAATATCTATTGTTTTTATTATTGAGTCGATTTCAGAGTCAGGATAAACGTGGACAGTAAGAAGAGGACCGAAGAATTCTGTAGACATGAAAGGGTGCAAAGGATTGGAAGTTTCGACAACAGTTGGTTGAATGAAATAACCGTTAGACTTATCGAATTTACCACCGGCAAGTAATGTCAATTCGCTATCGCCCTCGATTGATTCAATTGCCTTACTGACCTTATCAAAAGATCTTTCATGAATGACAGGGCCCATGAAGCCTTGTAAGTTACCAGTTGATGAGCAGTTGACAGGAGTGATTGTTGACACAGTCTTGACCAATAATTCTTTAAACTGTGGCCAAATTGATTCTGAAACATAAGCACGAGAGGTTGCAGAACACTTTTGGCCTTGGAATTCAAAAGCACCTCTGACAGTGTTGAAAACAGCGTTTTCTAAATTGGCAGTAGAGTCAACAAGATGGAAGTTCTTACCTCCAGTTTCACCGACGATACGCGGGAAATCCCTGTACTTACCAGCAGCAACATTGTTTGCAATCTTAGACCAAATTTGAGAAAACACTTCGGTGGAACCAGTGAAGTGAAGAGCTGAGAACTCTTTGTTGTTAAACACAACATCAGACACTTCAACTGGGTTACCAGGAACAAAATTAATGACACCCTTTGGCAAACCGGCCTCTTCCAGGATTTCGAGGAGCAAGTAGTTTGAGAGAATACTTGATTCCGAAGGTTTCCACACAACAGTGTTACCCATCAAGGCAGGAGCGCCAACTAAGTTAGCTGCAATTGCTGTGAAGTTGAAAGGTGTCACAGCATAGACAAACCCTTCCAATGGTCTGTATTCGGTTCTGTTCCAAACACCTGTAGAAGACTCTGGTGGCTGTTGACAATAGAGTTCGCCTGCGTACTTAACGTTGAATCTGAAGAAATCAATAAGCTCAGCAATACAGTCGATTTCACCCTGAAACACGTTCTTACCTTGACCAAGCATTGTGGCGGCAAGCATTTTGTATCTGTATTTAGTAGAGATCAATTCTGCTGCCTTGAGGAAGATGGCGGAACGATCTGCGTAATTAAGAGTGGCCCATTCCTTCTTTGCTTCCAAGGACGACTTGATAGCTCTTTCCACATCTTCTCTTGTGGCCTGTGCGAATTCCCCAAGGTCTTGCTGGTGGTTTGATGGATTGATGATTCTTTTCAATGCTCTCTTCTCTGTAATTCTCTCACCGTTGATGACGAGCGGCACAACAAATGGGTTGTCCCCAAATTGGAACAGTTCACTCTTCAAGAGGTCCCAGTCTAATGTATCCTTGTTTGTGAACAACTTAATTGGTTCGTTGGTGATGTGCTTTGGTGCTTCGAAATGTGCAAATTGTGAAGAATAGTTCCTTCTCACGGTCACGGAGGCCAATCTTGGCAACACGCGGCCTGCCCTGGCAATGGTGTAAACTGTCTTAGACGATCTAGAAAGCATTATACTAATAACTAGCAAATTGAACTTCTTATTTCTTACTTTATCAGAGGGGATTTGGTGATATTTAAATACCAGTTGTGACGTCTCCATTTTGTGAAGCTGTAAGCGATGTCACGGTATTCGCAAGCGAGCGCTGTGACTTGCCGTTTTGGGACGCCGTCTTTTTTATTTGATAACGAAAATCGAAAAGAGGAGCTCTTTTAATAGCTGATTAGATCACCTCAACAGTGGCAATGCCTTGAGCTTAGCGATAGCTCAAGTGGAAGTTGATTAATGTTGATTAGACAAGCTGATGTACAAGTTCGGTGCAATGATCAACTGACTCCACATATTGAGGGCCATCCACTTTTACTTTTTTCCCCATACACATATATATATATCCATGTATGCATTTATATACAGAGTTTTTGGGTTGTATACATAGATATAGGTTCGTAATTTAGCGTATTGTAAATATGGGTATCATTCAAAAGAGTGTTAGCGGTAAAGTCTTTGAGATCCATTTGGAAAATCCAGTGGCAATGAACGCATTGACAATACCGGAATTCGTAGAGTTGGCAGACGCACTAAATGAAGCTAACGACAACACACAAACAACAATCACGCTTTTGACGTCTTCTGGCACGTTCTTTTCCACCGGAGCGAATATCAAAGCCATTTCTCAGCTCACAAACAAGCCAAGGCTAGAGTACTACGAACAGGTGACCTCAAAAAACATATTGCTAGTTCATACGTTTTTGAATCACAAAAAGTTGCTAATAACTGCGCTCAATGGGCCTGTGGTTGGGCTCAGTGCTGCATTAGTTAACTTAACAGATATAATATGGTCTCGTAAAGTGGTGTGTGAGACGAAAACTAATCAAAACCCATACTATTACTTTCCTTTTTCCAGCATTGGGTTGGTTAACGAATGCGGTATCTCGGTCTCGTTGCCACACAGATTAGGTCTTAGTGTTGCCATTGACGCTATATGTCTTTGCAAAAGAATTCCCTTTGAAGTCTTGGAGAGACTAGGCGTGTTTTCGCACACCATTGAAACAGACTCGGTGCACGATTTCAACAATAAAGTGAGGGATGAGGTTTTGAAGCTCACGAAGAATCTAGATAAGACCGCAATTTTGGAAAACAAAAGTCAGTTGAAGGCCAGCTTCAAGCAGAAAGTGGAACAGGATCTCGTGAACGAAAGTCTGATGGGGTTACAAAAATGGGTAGAAGAGAAGCCACAGGATGCTTTCAGAAGAATGGTGCAGAGCAAAAGAGATAACAAGCTTTAATTTGGTATAGTTATTGTTTTGTAAAGATCTCTATATATTATTGAATTATATGAATTGCTAACGTTTAACCTGAACATTAACACGATCATCCCAGTCAGCTTCGTAATCGTGGGATTCTTCATCCGTTGCTTCATGTAACGGCATCAATAATGGAACTTTGACAAGTTCTCCTTCCTCCACAGCAGGCTTTTTAGTTAAATTCCACGTTCCCATGATACAAATCGTCATCAACATAATGCATAGGATACCAGCCCTTGTTAATTCCCATCTGAACGACTCAATCTCTGATTTTAATCCTGAGACAATTTCACTTAAAATTCTACTATTCAAATCACTGTTTTTCAAATTGAGTAGCCTTTGATGTAAATTGTTTTCGTGTTTGAACTGATTTATTTCCATTTTAATTATATCATCATTAAGTTTTATTTGTGCAGAACTTTCGTCTTCTAAACTATTAAAAGCTCTTTTCAATATGATCATGGCATTCGTCATATCCATTAATGAAATCTCTCTTGTGTTTGTAGTTTCAAATAGCAATTCACTATGTGCTGCATGAAATAAGTAAGCCTCGTTTTCTAAATCAACCTTTGGCGAATAATTTGTATGTAACCATTTCAATTTATTCTCAAGGACAACATAAGTGTATCTCATTAGTGCTAAACTTTGATCTTCATTAAACCCAATTTTTTTGAACTCTTTATATACCTCATATGAATTAAAGAAGGAATCCAATTTAATTAATTCTTCTGGTGCTAGTAGACTGATACCGTCGGCAAGAGGATTCTTTTTGAACTGTGTATTGTCATTACTTGTACCACTATGTTGCGATTGGGATTGTTGTTGCGATTGTTGTTGCGATTGTTGTTGTGGTTGTGGCTTCTGTTGCTGGTGTTCGCTAGTAGACTTGTCCGCTGTCTTATCATCGGAATCTCTACCCCAGGATTTCTTTTTAAACACATATTGGGTGATATCATTATCAAATTCCTTCATTGTGTTACTGATATTGGTACCCAATTCAATGTCCTTGTCATTGGATTTGAACCCTAAAAACGGAAACATAACTTTTCTTTGCGGCACTGAATGAAACTTTCGCCTCGATAATCGATGAATATATCGTACGTACATCATATTGCTGTAATACCGATAATAAAAACTGGTATGTGTAATTAGGACAAAACGCGATCTCTTCAAATTATAGACAAGTTCATTATAGCTACTTTATTCATGGCTTCGTTACTAAATAAACCTAAAGAGGAGCTCAACGAGGACGAGCTAATAGAGCTAGAGCAGTATGAGTTTTCCAAGGGCCCACTCAAGGTGCTATCAGCAGCAGTCCAGAACAACGAAACTGTTCTGATTTCTCTCAGAAACAACCATAAGCTTATTGCAAAAGTGAAGGCATTCGATAGACATTGCAACATGGTGTTAGAAAAGGTTAAAGAGCTTTGGCAAGAGAACGCTAAACAGCCAAACACTGCCACTAAGAATAAAAAGACCACAAAACCAAACAAGGTAATGAGAGAACGATATGTAGCAAAGATGTTCTTAAGAGGTGACAGCGTTGTTGTTATCCTTAAGCAGGGAAGCTCTATTGAAAATTAAGTCAAATTTTACTATAAATGAGGTTTTGTCTCCTCTTTTAAAGAATATGTATCATACTGAATATAATTTATTTACTGAAGCTGTTTTTCATGAAATATGCTGTCACGAAAGAGATTCTACTATAAGAAGAAGATATTGCTAATTAATTTTTATTGATTGAAAACGTAACATGTATTCATAACATCTCATGGCTCTCAATTACAGTAAGTCTAGCTATCCGTTATATGTAAAAATTCATTATATTTTTTTTCACATAAAAATGCTTTGGAAACTAAGTAAAATAATTCAATTAATAGACCTTATACAGAGGTACTTAAGTTGAACTAAATGCTAAACTTTTCAAATTGCTTGCCAAGGCAGCTAATACGAAGTTCAGAGGTTTTTCTAAAACGTAAGAACCTAAGATTCTTATCATCTTCGAATGCCAATGCCGCTTTTTTTCACACTCCTCATAGTGAAGAGTATAAGGGGTATGTTCACTATAAACCTGATAAAAAGAGCAACCCCACACCAATCTTGAGTAATCAAGAACTAGCGGAACGTATTTCCAGAATTCCTTTGAGAAACTACCGGAATTTCATTATCGTTGCACACATTGATCACGGAAAATCCACACTTTCCGATAGATTACTTGAATTAACTGGGGTTGTTAACCCAACTATTGACAATAAACAAATTTTAGATAAATTGGACGTTGAAAGAGAACGTGGGATTACTGTCAAAGCACAAACGGTGTCTATGATCTACCATTACAAGGGAGAAGACTACATGTTGCATTTGGTTGATTCACCAGGTCACGTTGATTTCAGGCTTGAGGTTGTAAGATCATATGCATCATGTCAGGGGGCACTGTTGTTAGTTGACGCCAGTGAAGGTATCAAAGCGCAAACTGTTGCTAATTTTTACCTTGCTTATTCAATGAATTTACATTTGATACCAATCATTAACAAAATTGATTTGGACACTGCTGACATTCCACGTGCAGAAGAGCAAATTGAAGAAACATTTGAATTACTCAGAGATGATGTGGTGCATGTATCTGCGAAAACAGGACTCAATATAGAATATATACTACCGAAGATCATTGAAAATATTCCACCACCGCCAGAAAGTTACAACCGAGATGCGGAGCTAAGAGCACAAATTGTTGATTCTTGGTATGATCCTTATGTTGGAGTAATTATGTTGGTCAATGTTGTCGATGGTACTTTGAAAAAGGGTGACAAGGTCGAATTCTGCAAAACTGGTAAAAAGTATGAACTCAAAGAAGTGGGTATCATGTATCCTGATCGGAGACCGCTACCACAGCTTGTTGCAGGTCAGGTGGCATACGTTATACCGGGATTTAAAGATGCCAACGAAGTTTTTGTAGGTGACACGCTCAGAAAAGCAGGTTCCACAGTTGAAGCTTTAGAAGGTTTTGAGGAACCAAAACCTATGGTGTTTGTCGGTGCTTTCCCAGCAGATGGTACAGATTTCAAAAAGATGGAAGAGTCATTACAGCATCTGTTTTTGAATGATAGATCTGTGGTGTTCCAAAGGACAACATCGAATGCACTCGGACAAGGTTGGAGATTGGGATTTCTTGGCTCTTTACATGCCTCGATTTTCAAAGAAAGATTAGAGAAGGAGCATGGAAAAAACCTGATCATTACTGCGCCTACAGTTCCCTATAAGGTTACTTTCAAGGATGGAACAGATCAAATCATTTCGAATCCTGATGACTTTCCTGATGGTACGAAAAAGAGTAGTGTAGAGTATTTGAGTGAGCCTTATGTGGAGGCACTAATGACGTTTCCGAATGAATACACAGGTCAGGTAATGACGCTTTGTGATAACAATAGAGGTCTCCAGATAGATGTCCAATATCTCTCAAATGGTCAAGTTTTGATGAAATACCACTTGCCAACAGCACACTTGATTGATGACTTCTTTGGCAAGTTGAAAGGTATTACAAGGGGTTATGCATCGTTAGACTATGAGGATGCTGGGTACAAGCCATCGGATATTTACAAGCTGCAATTACTAGTCAATGGTGAAAGCATCGACGCACTTTCAACTGTTCTCCATAAATCACAAATTGAAAAATGTGGTAGAGAGTTTGTTAAAAGACTAAAAGAATTTTTGAGGATTCAACAGTTTGAGGTTGTTATTCAGGCTAAGGCGAATAACAGAATTGTGGCGAGAGAAACAATAAAAGCTAGAAGGAAGGATGTTTTAGCCAAGTTGCACGCATCCGACATCAGTAGAAGAAAAAAGCTACTAGTCAGACAAAAGGAGGGTAAGAAGCAGCTTAAGAGCGATGGTCGTGTGAACATTGCCAATGATGCTTATCAAGCCTTTTTGCGGAGAGATTGAACAGAAAAGTCTGCCAGCTTTCATGTAAATAATTATAGTGCATACTTTACATTTGTAGACACCAATTATGTCAACCAACAAACCATAGCAGGCCTCATGAGCAAACATTATTTCCAATTTGGGTAACGTAAACAAATAAAGAATGCTTAGCAAGTTGTACAAAATCTCCCAAAAAGCTAAATGTAGTTGCAACACTACATTTAGACAAACAGGAATACTTGAATGTACCTTTCAGAGAGTTCAAATGTTACCATTTGCCTTAGGCCCCGCATATTCGAATTTCATTTCGTTGATAGATCAACTCATCTAAAAATTTTGTGACAAGTTTTTACAATATTTTTAAAAATAACTATTGTTTTTAATAGCAAATTGAGAAATAGACAAGACATTGCAAGTGTTGGTTTCTATCAAGTCGCGTGTTCTTCTACTTCTTGATCATAGAGCTACAATTGAATTAACCAATCTCTAGAAAGCTTAATATCTAATATTTTCTGATTATTTACCATACCTACATCTTTTTCTTCTGCAAATAATATATTCAAACTCAAACGGGGATCATGACAAACCACACGTTACAGCATCGTCCATCCAAGTTAGATTTAATAGATAGTACTCAATTGACTTCATTCCCCATTCCACATCCCGCTACTCAGAACACAGCAAGCATCAACAAAATACGAGCATCAAAACACTACTCAGAGTTAGGCACAAATTCAGTAAATAGAGAAATGTCGTTTGAGGACCCGAACAACGATTCCAACACATTTGGGCCATTTACACTGAACACAAATGATAGTTTCATGCCGCCAACCCCGCCGTCATCTGCGGAGCTGTTTTCAGAGACTACTTACGACTATAGAAAAGTGCTTGACGAATCGTTTCCACCAAAAGCGGCTTCCACGGTAAAAGAATGCGAGGACCCATATTTGAGATCCATACTTTCTGACAGTAACACTAGTCAAGATTTCAAACCACTGCATTATTGCACTCTATGTGATACCCCCCTTTATGAAATAAGTAACTTGATACCTGATGATTTGCAACACAGAGAACTAGTATGCGAGGCTTGTTCACGTAATGAAGACAGTTGCACGGTTCAAATTGTCGACGAAATGGATATGACTATTCAAAGCGATGATATGGATCTTACTATCATTAGACATCAATCACCACTTATAACTAATATGAAATTTGACAAGGTCATATCAAATTTGAAATGCGTGTCTCAAATGGATTTGAGGCTCCGGCAATCAATGGTCGATTTGCGACAAAATGGTAGTACTATTCAACAAGTATCATTGTGGATGACTATCAAACGGCGAATCTTTGGTATACAATAACACATATATTGATTTTACATATTATACATAATAGCATCTTTTTTATCACTTATTTTTCGGCTTTCAACCTTTTTATTCACATAGTCTATGTATAGTTAGTTATACGCATAAAATAAAACTTGCTTATAATGATTTAAGATAAGCTAAAACCTCTTCTAGTTCACCCTTGGAGTATTCACTGACTTTACCTTGGAATTTACCTTTACCACCACCTTTTAATGACTTCAAAATGCTTTTTAACTGGGTGGTGACTTCTAAACTCTTTTCACCTCCCGAAATGATGACAGCACCTGACTGTCTAGTTTCACCGGTGAGCAATACCGCTGTCCCTGTACCAATATCACCTAACTCCTTGTAAATAGTGTTCAAGTAGCTCAAATCTGCGTCAGCTCTATAGGCGTATACTATTTTCTTTCCTTGCTTGAGCTGACCCTTTAATTCGTTTGCTTTCATAATAGCTAATTCAGTCAAAAGTGCATTTTCTCTTTGTGCAGATTTCTTTCCTTGCTGAACTACAGTGGTTGCTTTAGTGATCAAATCTTCTAAGCTTCCGCTCAACGTTGTCATTAATTTCTTAGTGATTTCATGCAACTCTCTTGTATAATTGATTAATCTATCACCGCAAATGAAATTCAATCTTGATGCACCACCTTTACCAGAAAACTGATTTAGTAGAACAATGGCCTTGATGTGCCCGGTGGATTTCAAATGCGTTCCGCAACATGGGTTAGAATCCAGTTTACCAATATGAACAACACGCATTATACCTTTCTCAAGATTTAAATTGTCTTCCTCAGCAGTAGGATATTCCACTTTGATGGGTTCGTTAGATAAGATTTCATTGTTAACTGCTTCGCTGATGGCATCTAGCTCCTCCTCTGTTAACTTTCTTGGAATTTCAATATAGTTGATAACTTCACCCATGCTCCAAGACAAAGTTGGTAATTCATACCTATCAAGAACAGCTGAAAGCAAATGTTGGCCAGTATGCTGTTGCATATGATCTAAACGTCTTTTCCAATCCAATTGTAGTGAAACTTTGGTTCCACTTTCAACGGGCGCATTAACATAATGAATTGCACGAAGGTTCTCACGTTGGACATCCTTTACATGCACTATGGTACTCTCTCCTAAAGTCATGGTACCATTATCTGCTGGCTGTCCCCCACCTTCTGGAAACAATATTGTGTTTTCCAATTCAACCCTGTATAATTGGTCGTTATCTGATACATCAGATTTACCTTTAGAAGATTTCTTTTGCTGGCTTTTCACCGGAGTACAGCTAAGCACAGTAGTAGCAAATGATTTCAAATATGAATCTTTCTGACACGCTAACGAACCTACAATAGTGCCTTTCATTGCCGCCGACATGATTCTTGAATTTCACCTATTGGGAATACATTTGCAGAAGAGCTTGAAAGCGCATAGATTTTTTTTCACCCTTGTTCTTCATCATACAAGTCAGGTGAAGTGAAAAGTTTATTAGGTTTCCAGATGGCCAAGTACAATAATAAAGTCAGTCACTTGGGCTCTAAAGAAAGGTTTTATCATGCACCATCTCAAAAAGATGATAAAGGTGGGTTTTTACAGAGAGTTAAAAACTTATTTACACAGAAGCAGACAGCTCCTACCTCTGTCACCTTGAAACAATCAAGTGTTATCAGTGAATTGAAGCAAAAAAACCAAAACAGTGGAGAGTTTGATATTTCCAACGTATCAGTCAATTCCAAGAATCCAAATGATACGCTTGCTGAATTCTTTTCACATAAAGGTGACAAACCACTAAATGACATTGAAATTGAAGGTGTCATGTCATTAATCAGGAAAGCACATCAAAGTGACAGCAGGAACACAAGTGTCATAAATAATCAATCTAGATCAGGAATCTTTGGTCCTACTAATACCTCTAGAGTTGCTTCAGGTGTCTCGAGAAATCATTCGTTGCTATTTAACGATTCCAACAATTCAACTGTATTGAGACAGGCTTCAGTAAACTTGAGTAAGCCTGTTAATGTCGCAACTCCAACGTATGTTGGGAACATTTCAAACAATAACAGTCTCACTGAAAATCTTAATGGTTCAGACATTACCCCATTCATTAGGAAGAGAAAAATGACAAGCTACTCTTCTCTTGCGAACAACAATAGTAAAAGACTTGTGTCTCCATTAGCTTTATTCATTGAAAGAAAAAAAAGAGAAAAACTAGCAATGGCGGCTGTTAAAGAAGAAGAAATTAGTAATTCACCTGAAGTGGCTGGCAACATTAATAAAAAGGTCAAATTAAGCAAGACTGCAAATAAAGTTTTGGATATTTTATCATCTACGAATGCAGACGTCAGTGAAATGCCACCACTGAAGTCAATTGCTGATATAAAAAAGAACTTGATTGAGAAGAAGTTGGAGCGGAAAAATGACATAATCATAGTGAGTAGCAATGAAGAGGATAACGAAGGTGGAGTAACACAGGAAATTGACACACTAAACTCAAAGCTTCAATTAAAGAACTTGCAAGATAATGAAGTGCCAAAAGCAGAAGTTTTTAGTGACAAGGGTGATGGAAAAGTGATCACAGAACCGATTTCTAAGTCAACCGAACTCAGTGATGAAACTAAGGAAACAAAAAAGCCAAAGTTTGAGTTCAAACCAAAAAATTTCGAACAAAGGAATGAAGCTAAGGATATTAAAGAGAACAGCAAGCAATCATTCTCCTTCACACCACAAGCCTCCAATGACAATGAAGCTGATAAAGAGAGCGTTTTGAAAGTTGCCGAAAAAGTGCTATCATTTCCACCTACAGATACCAAGAAAGAGCATCAAAAGGATTCTGAGCTTGCTGTTCCAGTTCATTTAAATAGCAAAATAGATCGCGACAGTCGCATCGCTACCTCTTCTGACTCTTCAAATACTGCTGTGGAATCAAGAGTTGAAATAAACGATAGTATGCAAACTTTTGTCAAGCCATTATTTTCATTTAATAGCGATGCAAAAAAGGGAGTCACGTTTGAGACACAAAGTATTGGATCTAAATCTAGAGAAACCAAAGCATTAGACACCGTTAACTTTTCAAAGGAAACCAAAACTGATATCGAGATCCCTGCCAATAACAAAGACAGAATGGTGATTGAACATTTCGATTTTCCTGATGTTAGTGAGAGTAACATTCAACTTCAGCAGAATTTGAATGATCGAGATAATGAAAAATTCATTTTCCCCTTAGTTCCACTACCAGATCATAATATAATTGACAATATTGATGAAAAGATTGTTGATTTATACAGTGATGTGTTTGCATTTTAGACATTTTTAATTCTGTACTTTTGTCAGAACTAATTGATCATAAATATATAAAATAAAGAGTGACAGAATCTAAAAATTAAAGCATTTATATTATATCAAATCATTAAATCATTATAAAAAGCTTAAAAATAATATTGACATCATTTTTTAAAATAAAACAGCATTCAAAAGCACAAAAATATTAACGTAAAAATTATCCTCAGCAAAGACACAATAACTAAAAGCACAGATTAGTTTATTTCAAAACCATTTAGCTGAAGACCATTACGTTACCCAAAAAGATTGTTTGTGTTTCTTCTCATGTAAAAAAGCGCAAAGATGGTAAAAGAAACGGGTAAAAAGGAAGA
This sequence comes from Saturnispora serradocipensis, assembly GCA_030570415.1. Taxonomy (NCBI): domain Eukaryota; kingdom Fungi; phylum Ascomycota; class Pichiomycetes; order Pichiales; family Pichiaceae; genus Saturnispora; species Saturnispora serradocipensis. The sequence goes on along the minus strand of JAJLVS010000003.1, from coordinate 248,262 downwards.
AAGAGGTGTAGTCGAAATGAGTTCAAACAGATTCTTCGTGAACAAAATTTGCTTTATCTTCAGATTCAGGATAGTCATCTGCCCTTTTGATATAGGTGTGAGGTTTCCATTTAGCAGAAGTGAAAGGAGTTGTTTCCTCCAACATTCTGTCAATCTCTTCCAAGGTTAAGCCCTTAGTTTCGGGAACTAAGAAAATGGCATAAACCAAACAACAGGTACAAAGAGAACCCCAAATGAAAAAAACTTTGGCACCCAAATCAGCTTTATCTGTACCCACCATGTAAGGAGTGATGACAGCTATGATACAATTCCAAAGCCAATTGGAAGCAGTAGAAAGACCAACACCCCTTGATCTTATTGGCAAAGGGAAAATTTCACCAATGACGACCCAAGCCGCTGGACCCCAGGTTGAGGCAAAAAAATGAACATAAATACATATAAAGGCAATCATCGCTTTAACGGTTGATTGGTTATCACCGTCAACAGTACCAGCAATTGCAACAATAAATTCACAAACAAGCATACCGGCAGCACCATATATTAAGATGGTACGGCGACCCCAATGTTCGATAGTCCAGAAGGAAATTGGAGTTGAAACAACATTAACAATAGTGGTAATGATTGAGATCAAAAACTCGTTATGGATAGTACCTAACTCTTGGAAGAAGGTAGTACCAAAGTAAAAGATGAAATTGACACCGGTCCACTGTTGCATCATTTGAAGTGAAGTACCCAAAATTGTCTTTCTCAAGTTGGAAGAAGGTTGTCTCAAGCCACCTGTGAAACAAGCGCCCCAAGATTGGAAGTACGTTTGAGCAGGAATAATGGATTGCTCATATTCATAGTTTGAAGCGATTTCCTCTAGCTCCTCTTGCACGTACTTGGAATCCACAGGCTGGCTTCTCAAAATTGATAAAACATGAGCCGCTTTTTCCAAGTTACCTTTTTTGACAAAAAATCTCGGAGTTTCAGGTAAGAAAAAGAGACCAGCAGCCAAGATGAGGGCCCATAGTAGCTGTAGAGCAATTGGAACTCTGTAGGAGGCAGAGGTGGTGTAGTTCTGAGTGCCGTAGTCAACACAGGACGCCAATAGCAATCCGATGGTGATGCAAAACTGGTATCCTGAGACAATAGCACCTCTGATTTTCTTCGGAGATATTTCAGACATGTAGAGGACGATGATCGAGGACACGAACCCAATACCGAAACCAGCAATGATACGGCCCACAGCAAGGAGCGCAATGGTGGTAGAGGCTATTTGAAGCGCAACACCCACACAAAAGACGCCACAACCAACAATGATGGTTAAACGTCTGCCAATGGCGTCTGCAATGTCACCAGCTATGATAGCCCCAAAAAAGGTGCCTGCAGACAAGATGGAGGTGATAAGGGACTTCTGCCATGAGTCCAAGGCGTACGCCGCGGTCCCGTCGTTGACCTTGCCTGTGAACTCGTGAATGAAATAGTCCATTGCCATGACACCGGAGATGTAGCCGGAGTCGTAACCGAAGTAGATACCACCGAAACTGGCAAACCCGCACATCACGTACGTCTTCCAGCTGATTGGCGCCTCTTCACGCTCGTAGTAGTGTTCGCCTGTCTGCGTCACAGACTTGGGCATGTCGACTTCATTCGAAGGCACAGAATGGAGAGAATAGTCCATGGTAAACTGATTGTGTTATGAAAGGAGCAAGTTTGTTTTAGCGTAAATTGTAGTTATATAGCCAGTTTAGTTTGGTCGCAAAGAGTAGTTAATATAGTAGAGTTAGTTTTAATTAATTATACACAAAAATGAAACAAATCTAGATCCTGGCAACCTGTTGGATGAGATATGCATCGCCTTTTAAACACTTCCTGTCCTGATGGAGTCCGCACCCCGCTGGAAGTACTTAAATATGGGGAGACCAGAACAGCAATTATTACACGTCGTGCAAATAGCAGTTATACGTCAAGATAAGACGAAGTCATCGCGCGGCCACCGCAAAGCACGTAAATTTGCGGGGAAGACGTGTATCATCGCCAGCTTCCTACCAGCTATCTACGTACAGGCGAACGGTCTCTGTGACGGGTTTGGGCGTCGCACTCAGCGTGTCTCACAGAGCTGTGGTGCGACACGGCGCCTCTCCACACCCACTCGCCAGAGTCCTCGTCAAAAACGCCATTTAGCTGCTCCTTACACACGTCGCAAACGGCCTCGTTCGCCGCTCCTGGGGGGATTATCACGAAATGATCACTAAATGACGTTAACCGGTCTCTAGTTGGGCCATTGTTCCGACTGAAACCGTTATTGTCGGAGCCATTGATAACTAGGTTGGTGTTGGAGGTAGTGACAGCAGTGGCAGCAGTGACAGCATTGTTGGCAGCGGGATAGTTGCTGGTGGCAGCAGAATTGTTCCCCTCGTCTTCAACTTCATCGAACTTGAACTCCAGCCACTCTGGCTGCGTTAAATACCAAGATCTGTTGACAACGGTGATCTGGGAATTTCTGATTCTCTTGTTGATCCGAAAGTGCCAATCCAGATGGTGCTGCTTCCGCAAACGACCTTCGTTAGTGTCGGGGAACCTGATGGCACAGTTGGAACACTGGTTGGAATTGGCGTCGTAGAGCAACGAAACTTCAAACTCGGTAGGCTTGTGGCTACTTAGAAAATCTTGGGATAATATAAAACTACTAATGAGCTGTTCCCTCTTCGGTTGAATAAACCCGAAATCTATTTTGGATACTTGGCTATGTTGTTGCTGTAGTGGTGGTGGTTGCTGGTCGCCGATTGCAGAAGAGGGGGACGCCATGGTGTTGGTCTTGTGCAGGATGTTTTGTAGAAACGACAGATCGTTCAACCCCAAAGAGCCCTTGAACGAGTTCCCCTGTTGTTTACCACTAAACAATGCGTTCATGGAATCCGGCATCTGTTGCAATGACGACTGCTTGATGACCGGGGACTTTTTCTTGGCTATTGAGTTCATCATGGAGAACAGCGTTTGTGCATTGGCCGTGTTAATGCCATTGCTGACAGGCTCCTGTAATGGGCTTGGTTTTGATAAGATCGATTGTAGCTGCTGGGTAGAAAATGAGTTGTTGGCCTTTTGCTGCTGTTGCTTGAGGGTGTTCAATTTAATCATTTCGTCTGTTCTTATGGATTGTAGTTGCTGTCTTACACTATCTAGTTGGTTCAATGGTAAATTTGGGTCCGAGAGCAATATATTTCTTAGCTGGTTTAGCAAATCAAACCTTTGTAATGCCTTTTCGTCGCTTGGAGAAACAATCAATCTTGAATTTACCATATTCGTCAAATCTTCAATTTCCCTTATCAACAGTAAACGTGGGTCAGTACCATTATTAAAAGGCTGTTGCTGAATACTGGTTTTTGGTGGTGTGCTAATACCATTAGTATTTGCAGTTGCTTTAATAAGAAATTTTTCAATCAAATCTAGTTGATTGGAATCAAATAATGGCAGCCCCGTTAATGCAGTTGGGAACTTCCACGTTTTGAATAGTTTAATAAGCTTCACTCTAGTTGCATCATCAACTAAAGAATATGTTCTTGTAAAAGTTTTAAGTAAATTTTTAGAAAATAATGTTGTATAAGGTAATCCAACATTTTTAGCAATCGAATCCATCAAGTATAAAGTGAAGAGCTTTTGATTAGGGATTGCTCTTTCAACCCTTTTTTCAATTGCACTCACTATTTCACTTGCGTAGTTTGTATTCTCTTGCGCCAATGCTGTATGAGACTCAATGATCGGCCGGGAATTGAACGTTAAATCCTGAAGTGAATTGTAGTAGTCATTCCCAAACTCGAGTCCTTGATTCGCACCAATACTAGACATTAAATAAGTTTATATATATAAATAGTAAAGATAGGATGTACGAAATAAGCTAAAATCGGGAAACTTCAGTTAAGGTCTGATATTATTTCGTTTGCTTTACTAGCAAAAGAAGACAAGTGTTGATAAAAATCTTTTTTTTTTTTCTCGTTTTCAAAAGCAATCGAGTCAGTTATTGGCCGGGTAACCTTTTAGCAAAGAAGCACTCGATTGTGAGCTAATCGCTGAAGAATAGACTGGATCCAGCCTTGTGTGCAAACTAATATTGGATAGGATGTCCCACTATCGGTGGGGGATGCAGTGAAATCAAATGAATGTTTCCTCTAGTTTAGAAATGCCAATAGTAGCTCAGTTATTTTAATAAAATGATTAACTTGACAGAATATCTTGCTTGTGCTGGAATCAATGCCAATCCGAATTGTTTTTTTTACTTTTGATATTGAACGTGTACTTGGAATGCAATCTGGAATACTCTTTGTGCGATTTTGGAACAACAAATATCCAGGCCTTTGTTGAAGAAGGATTCTCCTTTCGCTGCTACGTCCTTTTGGTAATGCTATATAGGTTACCAAAAGAGACTCGCTTAAGTTTACAAGTTGAATTCTGTTATATGCATTATTTGATTATGAAATTTTGGGTTCTTTATAATTTTTATCAATATATAGTAGCATTTTACAAAGGATTTGGTGAAATGTGGCTACAACCTCATATCATACTTTTAATGATAATATAAAATACTTTATTTCACTTGAATTCATATTTACCGACAGACGCTTTTAATCTTTGTGAGTGGTTAATGCAAAAAATAACATAAGGTATCTGAAACCGAACTAGATTCAAAGCTTTAACAGTTGCAAGTACCTCAGTTAAGTGCTAAATTGATGTAATAGTATGAAACTCTTGTTCGTGCATGTCTATATTTTTAAATACAGGTTTTAAAACTATACAGACTGTTTTATAAAACAACAGTTAAGATTCAAGTAAACTCTTTTCAACTGCTATTTATATCACGACACTCGTCTATTTACTCACAAAACCCTGATGAGGGTTTCTTGTAAAATATAGTTATTACATATATGCAGTCATATATTTCACATATATAAATTCTTTCTTATTTGATAGATTGCAAATTTTTGTTTAACATCATAATTAAGTAAATTGAAAAGTTAAATTTTAACTTCAAGCATCTGTGCATTTCTAAAAATACACCTTTTTAAACTTGTTAACAGTTTTATTATGGCAAAAAATAGTAAATCTACATTGGTTAGCCTTTAAACCATTAGGCTTGGTTCTTGGTGTTAAAATGCGCAGATAACCTTGGTTTATATTTATACAACAAAAAGTTCGTCACAAAATGCTCAGGAAGTAATTAGGTGAAACACATCAAAGGCCATGATGACCAAAGGAGTAAATTTGATGTTTTTACGCTACCTATAATGAAACAATACTATTGTTAAAATTAGGGAAGTAGAGTGGTACCTTCATGTTGCGATACCAACATATCATTGGTGGACCTAAACTTTTAATCTTTTTCACTGCTAGTGGTGAAAAAAAGAATCTGGACGAAAGATGTTTCAGATGACAATTTCTTTATAGACAATAATATATATCCTATAATGCAAAGATACTACGCCACTGCTCTTAAAAGGGCTATCATTCAAATGCCTGCAGCACACCGTACACCAGTTTTCAGAACTTTTGTCACAAGTCGTGCTCTCTTTCAAGAAGCTAAGGAAGCCGAAGAAAAGGGAGAAGAAAAGGAGCTTTCTCCACTAGAAAAGGAACTTGCCGAGGTTAAGGCTAAGCTAGAAAAGAAGGACAAAGATTACGTTGAGTTAAAGGACTCTTACATCAGATCTGTTGCAGACTTCCGTAACTTACAGGAAACCACCAAAAGAGAAATTCAAAAGGCCAAGGACTTTGCACTTCAAAAGTTTGCGAAAGACTTGATTGAGTCTATCGACAACTTTGGTCATGCCTTGTCATCTGTCAAAGAAGACTCTATTGGTTTAAACAACGAGGTTTCTCAGCTATACGACGGTGTCAAAATGACCAAGGACGTTTTCGAGAAGACCCTGTCAAAGCACGGGTTGCAAAAGATCGATCCTATGGACGAAGAATTTGATCCAAACAAGCACGAAGCTACTTTCCAAGCACCTCACGCTGAAAAGGAGGCTGGTACTGTCTTCTACGTTCAACAACCTGGTTACGAATTAAACGGTAGAGTTTTGAGAGCCGCTAAGGTTGGTGTTGTTAAGGGTGACGACTAATTGGAATGCATCATGTCCTTTGTTTTTCCTTGTCTATAAATTATATATGTATCTCTTTATGTAACTGATTTCATATTACACTATAAATAAATAGTCATGATCCATCTCCCTCGCATACCGAACTTTAATCGACCTTCCTCTAATCTTAACCCCATTGACCCCTTCTAAGGCTCTTGTGGCAGCTGTCACCGTGTCGAATCTAGCGAATCCGTAGCCCAAACAAGGCCGGTTTTCAATGGGTGCTCTTCTCAACCCAACATTAAGTACTTGATACGAGCTGAATAATTTCTTAATCTCTTCATCACTGACATCATAACTTAGGTTCTTCAACATTAGAATATAATGAGGTTTGACTTCATTCTGTTTCACTGTGTTTGCTAATTCAATTTTAATCGGCATATTGTTGATAACATAACCGTTCATTTGCACTGACGCCCTTTTTGCACTTAATTCATCCTCGAATCTAAGAAAAGCTAGTCCTTTTAGTTGCCCCGATTTTTCATCGTATGGAAGATGTAAATATTTGATTGCTCCAAATCTTTTGAATGGATTGAGTACCATCTCAGGTAATGCAGTGTATGGAATATGTGTAATTTTCAATGTGAGGTCTGGCCTAACATCTAATCCCTTATCTTTTAAGACGCTTTTGTTCAAAATGGCATCTGTTAAAATTAATGGCTTTCGTATATCCTTCCAGGCTGCATGACCAGAGGAAAAGTATCTAAAATTGAATCTATTGCAGTGCTTCCAATAATTTGTCCCATTCATCACCATTATTTTCTTGTATACACAGTAGGTCAAATTTCAAACTTTAGATTAAATGTGAAAATTTTACAGATTAATTTCATCAAGAAAACGGTAGTTAACCACTCAAAAAATCAACGTCTACTGTGACTATCATCGAATTTTTAGTATATTAATATTCAATTACTGCAATGGCTGGTCCACCACCACCACCACCACCACCACCTTCAATGTCTGGCACAATGCAGCCTCCTATGCTTCCTGTCACTTCTGATAGAAATGCTCTCTTGAATGATATCCATAAGGGCAAAAAGTTAAAAAAGGCTGTTACAAACGATAGGTCAGCACCAGCAGTTTCAGGATCTGCTTCTAACTCAGCACCAGTTTCTTCAAATAATAGGCCTTCAAGCTCCACATTTTCTGCTCCTGCTGTTCCCCAATTGGGTGATATATTTGCCTCTGGTGTCCCCAAATTGAAACACATCAATCAATCAAGCACAACGTCGAATAACAATGCGCCAAATAGTATTACATCCGTGCCATCAGTTCCATTAGGCAGACCTTGTGCCAAATCCAAGGCTCCGATTTCTTCAAAAGCTCCAGCACTTCCTTCAATGGGTGCGCCTCCATTACCTACTGGTGCACCACCAATACCATCAAGTGCCCCTCCTTTCAGCCATACTAGCAAAGTGTCTATCGGAACAAAACCCCAAATGCCATCGAGGAGACCAACAGCAAAAACCACGACTTTGTCTGCTCCTCCAATGCCCTCACAGTCACCGCCTATACCAGTAGGAACATCAGCACCATCACTTCCATCAACAGGGACACCAGCTCCCCCACCACTGCCATCAGCAATAGCACCACCATTACCACCTAGTGGAGCACCACCATTACCACCTAGTGGAGTACCATCAGTACCATCATTGCCTTCAATGGCGGCGCCACCACCAGCACCATCATTCCCTTCAATGGCGGCGCCACCACCAGCACCACCGTTACCTGTTGTAGCTGTACCATCAACTCCAGCTGCATCATCAGCACCACAAAGAAAACAAAATACTAACTCTGCACCTACTCCTGCAGGTGGCCTACCATTTTTAGCTGAAATCAACCAAAGAAGAAATGAGTCCTATGTTGTTGATGATAGCACGGTAAAGGCTAAAGCTAATCAAAATCCTAGTGCTCCAAAAGAGCAGGAGTTAATACAGGCATCATTACCAAAATCAAATGAACCAACTGTTTCAAGTACTAATGGAAACCCACTTTTGGAGGAAATGGTTAAAAGATCACAGTCTTCAAATAAGATTGTTAATGGGCTTCCTCGAGAAGAACCACGACACCAAGTGCCACCTATTTCTTCTTCAACGGGGGCTTCTACTCCACATATGCCGACTTCAATGGTTGCACCAGCTCCCCCACCACTGCCATCAACAGGGGCACCACCAGCACCACCCTCACTACCATCAACAATAGCACCACCATTACCACCTAGCGGAGTACCATCAGTACCATCACTTCCATCAACACGGGCACCAGATCCCCCACCACTGCCATCAACAGGGGCACCAGCTCCCCCACCACTGCCATCAACAGGGGCACCACCAGCACCACCCTCACTACCATCAACAATAGCACCACCATTACCACCTAGTGGAGCACCACCAGCACCATCATTGCCTTCAATGGCGGCGCCACCACCAGCACCACCGTTACCTGTTGTAGCTGTACCATCAACTCCAGCTGCATCATCAGCACCACAAAGAAAACAAAATGCTAACTCTGCACCTACTCCTGCAGGTGGCCTACCATTTTTAGCTGAAATCAACCAAAGAAGAAATGAGAATTACGTTGTAGATGACAATACGGTAAAAGCGAAGGATAACGAGAATTCTAGTGCTCCAGTAGAACATCATACAGTACATGCATCATTACCAAAGGCGACTTCTGCTCCATCTGCTCATCCTGTTGGTAATCCACTAATCGATGAAATGATGAAAAGATCGCATCCGTCAGAATTCAATACATCCAGTTCTTTATCAGCTAAACCAGATGTACCATCAACACCAACACCAGCAGCAGTGGCACCACCTCCTTCTAATATGAACTTTGCTTCTTCATCTCCTAAACCTGCAGCTCCTGCACCACCACCACCACCACCACCACCACCACCACCACCACCTACACAGGCACCAATTATGCACAGCGATGTTTCTGATACTTCTTCATTATTTTCCGAATCAACCTCATTATCCACTTCAAGACATAGGAAGGCTCCACCACCACCACCACCCCCACCTGCAAATTCAACACCGACACTTTCAATAAGTAATAATAGTAATTTAAGGCCTTCAATGGAAATGGTATCACCCACTTTATCAACGACGCCTCATGTAATGGATACAGAAAACAAGGGGTTAATTGGTACATTCAAGAATCGATTTGGTCATCATAAAAAGCCAAATTTTGGTTACGGAACTAAATCTACAGCTGAAGAAACAGAGAAAATATTAGAAACCCAAGCAGTAGGTGACGAATTGAGAAAAATAGACGCTTCTGCCTACACGATCGCAAAACCAAACATAAGTGCGAACTCCGGTTCAGGCAATGGAAATGGGACATACGTCAAAATGACTAGTCCGAAATACAAATTTGTTAATTCTAACGATTTGCCTAAACCTCATAAATTTTCGAACAAAACAAAATTATATCCAAGTGGAAGAGGAAGCAGTGTGCCACTAGATCCTACTAGGTTACAATCATTACATTAGTTCATTAATATTTATACAATAAAAAATTATAACATTAAAAACTTTTCACTTTATATTGTCTTTCGTCTTGTTACTGTAACCAGAGTATCTTATTCACAGGAGCCGTCCTTCCAGCCGTCCTTCCATCTTTCTTTCCAAAGGTTACAATCAAAAGTTTCCTTACCTGTTTTGATATTGACAGCATTATGTGCTTCACAAAGCCATTGTCCGAATTCGTCACGGTTGGTGACTTTTGGTTTCTTTTCAACAATGTACTTTCTAAAATCCTTAGCGCACCACCAACAAGGATAAAGCTTTGAGAATGATTGGATGAAAGTGTTCAAGTTAGCTTGTTCATCTGTAGTTGGCGAGTCGGAGTAGTTGGCAGCAATTGTATGTAGCAGTGTCCAAGTTGAACGTCCAAGCTGTAAGGTGTCTACAGGACAATCCTTTGGATACCCGTTGTTGAATGATTTATCAGAAGTTGAATCGGAATCAGCCATAATAGTCGGTTTATCTGTGGTGGTAACTCTAGCAGTAGTTCCGGTGCTAGCCATTCGGAAGTCTAACAAAGTGTTACAGGAACGACAAGGCTTACCATCAGGCCCATATATAATCTTTCTGCCACTAGGTCCGAACTGTACCGTCTGAGAATCAGAATCAGCTGACATGTTTGACATCTTCGAAAAAACATGCCATTACTAAGCTTACATTTGAAAATTTTGGTGGTGCACGTTATATTGTGATCTCGTTTAAACAAATTATAGTTTTTAAAAAGCTGTCAAAAATAAAGATAGAAAGTCAAATCTAAAATACAAATATAAATAAACCAAAGGGGGACCGATATCTGCAAGAGTGTGGTGTGTTTTCAATCAGATCGGATAGATGTGATTTGCGGAAGTCATAACAATATTTTGTTCCTCAAGAATTTGAAGTGCCTTCTTACTTTCGTTAGGTCCGAAACTATCTTCTTGTGCGACATGATTGTTGATGGACTTAATTAGTTCTTCCACAGTGTATGAATCTTTGCGATTTTGTGCCAAAACCTGCGATAACGTCCCTTTGAACAAAGCCAATCTGCCTTGACTTATTTCTCCTGTGAAGTTAACGTTTTCATTAGCAGGTGCCTCAACTGGTTGAAGGGTAGTTCTGTCAGTATTCATAGTATCTGTCAACTTAGTAGTAAGGGCTTGTCTAGGAGTTCCTAGATGCTCTATACCACGTCGCATATCCTCTACTTCAGCTTCGGTGTCCTGGTGAATCAACGGAGTCGTAGTTTTGGAAGAAGCCGCTGATGCTTGATCGGCAGCACGAGATCTAGTTTGCCTTGGGACATAGAGCCCTGGATCTTCAAGATCATCAATATCTCTTTCTTCGTCTTCACTACTGAACTCCTCACCTTCACTATCGGCGTTCGTTTTTCTCTTCTTCCTTGGGGACCTATGAGAATTGCCTTTTCTAACTTCTTTAAAAAGTGAAAATCTAATCAATTCTTCAGCGACAGCTGCATCTCTAACATCTACGGTTTGTGAAAGTCTAAGCTTAGCATGCGCTGTTGCTAAACGAATGATAGTTTCTAATGTTCTAGCTGTAATAGGAGAAGTCCTCTGATTTTTTGTAGAATCGTCATTTCTAAGTGAAACGTAGAAATCAACAATTTTATTCTTTGCATTGTTGGTCATTTGGGGATTTTTATTCTTTGCATATTGAATATATTTCTTCAAAAACTTAATGTTTAACAAAAGCCATGAGTTCCTCTTGTTCACACGAACTCCCGCATTTGCTGGCGCATTACGCTCAAAAATATCGGTGTTCTCATCATCGTTATTACCTTCTACATCTTTATCACCAATTGCAAATGTAATATTAGATTTCTCTCGAATTGGCTCACCTTCTGCATAACCAGGAGGAACGAATCTATGCATTTTCAAAACATGTTCACTGATATTCCTATCTTTTTCTTCTTTAATATCATCAGTGACAATGAAAAGTAAATCAAAACGTGATAAAAGTGAATCAGGAAGGGCTATATTTTGCTGTGGAGTTTTGTAAGTGTCATATTGCCCAAAAACAGGATTCGCAGCAGCAATAACAGAACATCTCGCATTCAATGATGTGTGAATACCAGCTTTCGAGATAGTGATCGTTTGTTGTTCCATAACTTCATGGATGGCAACTCTATCAACATCGTTCATTTTGTCAAACTCATCAATGCAAACAATTCCTCGATCAGCCAAAACCATTGCACCAGCTTCTAGTTTTCTTTCACCAGTCTCTTTATCGGTGGTAACAGCTGCGGTTAAACCAACACCAGAGGAACCCTTACCAGTTGTAGCAATGGCTAAAGGAGCAGTATTCAAGACAAAACGTAACATTTGTGATTTAGCAGTCGAAGGATCACCAACCATGAGTATATTGATATCACCTCTCAACCTAGTACCATTATCTAATTCTTTTGCAGAACCACCCAGAAGCATAAGTAAAACAGCCTTTTTAATGTAAGCGTGCCCATAAATAGAAGGTGCCAAAGACTCTGAACATAATTCAAACAATTTTTTCTTCTTAGATAACCTAAGAATTGTTTTCATGTCCTGTTCGGTTAAAGTTTCTTCGGTTTGAGTAGCAGAAGAAGGCGCATGCAACTGGTAAACAGAAGATGCAATAACAATACATTTGAAAGAGGCTTGATCATTTTGACCACCACCCAGAGACCTATAAAGACCAATAATTTGAACTCTATCACCAGCTTTAACACAATCAGCAAGATCTTCATCTAATATAACATCAACATTTCTTGGCAATTGACCAGCAGGTGCCAATTCAGGTAATTCTTGGATAGTGATTGTTTGGTGATCTCTGTATGTGCAGTATCCATATTCAGTTTGCAGTTTGTTATGTTCTGCGTCTTCAGTAGGGAACGTTGCAATGGTAGAGATTGGGTCAAAACTTGTCGTTTGATCTCTATATTCTCTAGAAAAATGTGTATTCTTTGCTGCATTGTAATGAACAGATTTGATGATCTTTGGTCTGATAAGTGAGGTTTTGGTAACAATACCCTCGATTGCAACCAATTTTGACAAATAACCTGAGTTGATAGTTCTTGGAGATACCGTATAGGCACCAAATGAACCCATAAATCCAATGAAAAACTGGTCGTCCCCAGTCAGCTGAATGTTTGACATTTCAATTGGGTTATAAATAACACTAACAGCAGTTTTCAATGCTTGCTCTGCTGCTGGTAGATAATCGTGTGGAGTATTCATTAAACCCTCTGCAAAATCAAAGTTGAACGCTCTCAGTTCATCAATGTCTATATAGAGCCTTTTTTCACCAGCTCTAAGCATTTGATCGATTTTCCGCTGATAGTTGGTGATGTCCTCTCTATCTGCGGTGATAAATTCAGAAAACAGACGAACACGGTCCTCAAAAGCCGCTTCCACAGAGTCAATAACGTCTGCCATTGCTGCTTCTTCTATCTGTGGTGTATGGTCGAAGAGGAATAAGCTGCTGTCAACGTTTTAGAACTGAGAATTTGTAGATGAAACGCGAGGTTTCCTCTTTCAGTAAATTAACTTAATGCTCATAAAGCTGTTGACGGGTTTTCTATTGCAAAATATTCCGACAAAGTTGAATTATCAACGGAGCATTGATATTAGATAAAAGTACCAATTCAAAGCTATATCTGTGACCTTTAGGGCTCAAAGTTCGCCCATTTTGGTATGATAATACTTTTTCTAAAATAAATTTTTGATAGAAAAATTAGGCACAATGTAAACTGACAATTTTAACGTATGTGAAAGTACTAATACTAACAAGAGTATAACCAGAACAAATTTTCCACCATGGGCTCCGAATATGGAATTGGGAGCCAATTTTGCATGCAAGATAAGAGATTACGATTTGGTGAGAAAGAAAATTATTTCAGGCTTTGACATCATAGTATCAACATTTGGTGTTGTAATAACTTAGAAATGGCGACAGAAGAGAGTGAGAGAAACGAGAAGGCGTTGGAATTTGCAAGGAAGTTTAAGGAGGATATGCTAGAGGGCGTTGCTGTGCAAGCAGAAGAACCAGTTTTGAAGAAAGCCAAGTTCACTGACACGCACTTACCACCACGAGCCAATCCACCTCCCAAGGCGAATAATTTGCCCCCAAGAGCACCCGCACCTAAGCTACTGGTGCCACATGAAAGTGGTGCCATAGTGTCTGGCCCAAGCAAGCCTGATGGTGGGTTTGAACGACCTCAGATCACACCAAGGCCGGCAGTGCAAAGTGCCAACACCAGCAACAAGCTTATCATAGAGGTATCATCTAAGCAGCTAGAAAATGAATTATTGAATAACTTGACTGGATGGAAGGAAAACAAGTTTTTGAAAGACGTAGACTACGTTGTCAACGACGATATCATCATCCTGTATTTATCGCTAGAGTTTCACAAAATTCGTCCCGGGTATATTGAGCGACGCGTTTCTGGGATGAGACAGGGTTCTCCCTCTACTTTAAGAATATTACTTTTTCATGTAGACACAGGAGACTGGGAGAAGTCGCTTGCAGAGCTTAATGCGTTTTGTCTCTTTCAGAAATTGACTTTGGTGATTGGTTGGTCTTATGCCGAATGTGCCACCTATCTCCAGTATTTGAAAACAATTAGAAACGCTACAATGATTAAGTCATACAGAACGGAGGACCGTGAAGTAGTCAACGATAAGCTCAAGCTACAAGAAAGAGCTTCGCAGTTTCTCAGAGGTGCCCCACGAATGGATAAAACAACTGCTTCTAAACTGATGGCCAAACATTTTACAGTCAAAAAAATTGTATCACTATCATCATCGGAACTACAGCAAGTCGATCGTATGGGTGCCGTAAGAGCTAAGACCCTCGTTGACACATTGCAAGCTCCCTTCGTTACTGCTCATGACGTCTCCCAATTAAGCAATAGGTAAACACGCGCAAAATAACCTAAAAAAAACATTTACAAACAAAAAGTTTTCCTTGTCAAACACATCAAACTTATCAGTACTTTGGTGTTTAATATCCCCGTAAACAGTTGCCAGGTGTCTTTACAAGACTTAAATAATCTACAATTGAGAGTTAGTACAAACGTTTGAGCGTGGGAAAAGCAAGTGAAGTGAATCCATACCAGAAAATTTCAACTAACATCGGTTGTACTTCTTTTTTATCACAACCACGCCTACTTGTCATCGTAAGAGGCGCTATAAATCAAGTGTTTATAGTTGATTGTTTAACATAAGTTAAGTTTTATCTGGATACTAGCAAGGAAATTGCAAGTCACACTTTATTATCAAAATAGTGACAGATCATCAAATCAAATTTCAAGTTAAGTTCAATCCCATACATCACTTTTTCCATCTGATTGTATTTTGTTATAAAGGAAAAGCACCATCCATATTCAATACTGCGATACTTGATAAATTTCAAAAACAAAGATTTGAACTATATTGACAAACGTATTCAAACGATTTCACTAAATGTCAAGATATCCAGTTGCATCACCCGCTACAGCCGCCGAGAACGACGCTATTCCAACCAAGTCGAAGCACAACAGACGTTCAGTGGACGCTCAGGGAAGAACGAGGATTCCCAAAGAGGTCCGATTCGGTAATTACATACTTGGTTCAACGCTAGGCGAAGGTGAGTTTGGTAAAGTAAAACTAGGTTGGAGAAAAGATGGAAAGAATCCTTCACAGGCGGCTATCAAGTTGATCAAAAGGGACTCCATCCCGCAGGGATCAGAAAAAGAAAATAAAATTCATAGAGAAATAACGGCTTTGAAAAAGCTAAGACACCCAAATATTGTTAGATTAGTTGAAGTACTACAAAACGATAAATATATTGGAATAGTTTTGGAGTATGCTTCAGGGGGTGAACTATTTGAGTACATCCTAGAGCACAAATATCTAAAAGAGTCGATGGCTTGCAGGCTTTTTGCTCAATTAGTCTCAGGTGTAGATTACATGCATTCGAAAGGTATAGTGCATAGAGATCTAAAACTTGAAAATCTACTATTAGATAAACATAAGAATATCATCATTTCTGATTTTGGGTTTGTTAACTCGTTTGGAAACCAAACCAATGATCTAATGAAAACAAGCTGTGGTTCTCCATGTTATGCGGCTCCTGAATTAGTAGTCACTTCTGGACCTTATGAAGGTAGAAAAGTTGATGTTTGGTCATGTGGTGTTATATTATATGCTATGTTAGCAGGTTATTTACCTTTTGATGATGATCCCCAAAACCCGGATGGCTCAAATTTGGCTAGATTATATCATTATATTACTCATACATCACTGACATTTCCCGAGTATATTCAGCCTACACCAAGAGATCTGCTCAGAAAAATTCTCGTTTCTAATCCAAGTAAGAGATTATCGTTAAAGAATGTTAGAAATCACCAATGGCTAGCAGCTCACGCTCCTTTCTTATCAGTGACTCCATTAGAATGGGACAAGAATTATAGATCATCAAGAATTCTTATACAACAAGAAAAGGCAAATAGAAGAATGTCGCTCGTTGAAACGCCAACATCTGCTTCACTAATGCTCAATAATACAAAAACTGCAGGAAGATCTTATTCATCTAGCAATGTTGCTGCCTCATTATACTCTCACCCTGCTGCTCCTCAAACTTCAAGGACTATAGCAGTTCCGTCAGCAGAAGCATCTCCAGTTTCCTCACCAAAGAGACATCAACAGCCTGTTTCTACTAACAGCTCCACTTCTGTCAGTGGACAAGGAAATTCAACGATAAACAATAGACATGCCAGGTCTAGTTCCTCGGCTAGTGTTGCTCTTCAAGCCGTTGTTGAAGCTGATGTTGAAATTAAGAGAAGATACAGCGGTAGCAATTCTGAATTGAACACCACCCCAGTAAGGAACACTCAACGACCAGTTACATTTATGCCATTGTTCAGCAATAATAACGAAAGTAATAGAATTATAGATACCATTAAAGAAAGTCCTGAAGTTAAGAAGATGTTACCACCACCACCACCTCCTGTTTTTAACAGAGCTGAGAATTCCTCTAATATTCCTCCTACATTCAAACCTAGAAACAGACCTCGTCCAACTTCATATCATCCATCTACAAATTCTTCGTGTTTCAGTCCTAGCTATGATTTAGCTTACATCCCAAATTTGTCAGAGTCTTCTTTGACAAAGGGTGAAAGATCTTTCAAACAGACCTTTAACAACACTAATTCTACCTCAGACTCATTGGCCTCATCAGCAATCATGGAAGAAGATGTACTCAATCAAGAAACTGCAGATCAAACTGAAATAAGCGACGTTAACAGGATTTCTGATAAATTAAAAGGAATATCTATGTATGGAAAGGAAGAGTCTAGGTTTGGTGAATCAAATCCTAATGAGAATACATCACCGGAATCTAAAATTTCTAAAGAGTCCCAGATACTCAAAGAAAGTGTTAATGAACTCGTCAACCCAATACCAATCACTCCGCAGCCTGAAATTTACAAGGAACAATCTAAAATAACAAACTCCACTATACCCAAACCTAAAGAATTTTTAGCAGCAGAAGGATCAGAAAAAGAGAATCAATTAGTTGATAAGTTTGCGAAAAGGTCACCAACGGTTCCATTGGTCCATTCATCATCTTCTACATCGAATAGATATAAAAGGTTTAGTTTATTGACTTTTTATCAAATGGCTCCAGAGCCAAGTCCACACGATACTGAGTTGAATATAAAAGCTGCACACAAACAAGTCCAGGTGGCATCTCCCGCTACAGCTAGAAAACCGTTGGAGCAATTTAATTCTACCGCAGATGTTAAAGGAACCAATTTATCCCGGAATAACTCTTCCAATACTGCTGCTAAGCCTTTCAGCTCCATAAACGATAACACTAATAATAACAGTAATAATGATCGGGAAGTATCAACAGCTAGAAAAGTCATGGATTTTTTTAAGAGGAGGAGTGTAAGAATTTAAAACAGAGTTTCATTTGATAGTAAATCTTACCATATAGCAACCTATATATTGTCCCTCATTGTTTTCTTCTTTAGTTCTTGTGGATACGGTTATGCTTATTTTCACTCACCTCGTGTGTTTAATTTTTACAATAAATTTTATAAGATCTTAGTTTTAGTTACAGTTTATTATAAGATAAACGTACTTGCATTGAATTTTTAATTTGCGCTTATAATGTAATCAATAATTTAAAACAGAAATAATTTAGAATAGAATAAAAAGGAGTGGTCGTAGACCATGGAGATGTAATAATGTAACTAATAAATAAAATTTGGTGGGTTTAAGAATCTTATTTTTGCATACTCTTCAAGTAGTTTTCCTTAACAGTTTCCCATTGTTGTTCTCTTTCAGAGTTGTATTTCTTCATCCACTTGGTTGGAGAATTCTTCATAATAATATGTTTTCTCAAAACCCATGGTTTGAGAGTATTAGAAGCGAAAACAACGGAATTTGTCTCAAAAGCTTCTTCAGCTTGTGGATCAGCCTTTTGTCCTCTGAAGTTACCTGTTAATCTCAAATCACGAACAGCCAAATATTTGTCCCATTGATCAGTCTTAGTTCTTGGTCTAATCCATTGCTTTTCTTCAGTTGGCACAGCAAATGCAGATTCTTCATTAGGGCCTTGTGCATTTCTAGTTAAAGAGGAAATTGTGATAGCATTCATACCACCGCCCGCAAGAGCAAAGAACTGGTTTATAATATATTTGTTAGTATTCTGACAGTCAAAATGGGCACAGTGTATTTTTACCGAGACCCAAAAGGTGAGATGACAACAAAGTGAAGGGAATCGACGGGTTCGGAGACCAATCCAATGATATCTAATTTTATGAAATAGGAAATTGATTTAACGGGTCTAAGAGTATTTGACATCATAATAACTAATGAAATGCACATATCAGCATCCCAAACATCTCACTGTAGTTAAGAGGCTCAAAGGAAAACCCAATGTGAGCTATATGAGTTACAGTTGATTACATTGCCGATAAGTGCTCGCTGTCTCCGTCTGATCACCCACCTTTTGTCCAACAAGCCCCAATAAAAAGCCTAAATAGTCAATAACATACTGATAAAATAAGACCATACGGAATCAAACCCTCCCAAGGAATCATATTATAGTTTAGTTCAGTTGATTCTTTATTACAAACACAATAATTTCTATTTGCAATGGCTTTTTTTTACTAATGGGATTTTTCTCCCCTCTCTTTTCTGTCTTTCTTCAACCTGTGCAAATAATTAAATTTATTTGAAGAGTGGTGTACAGATGTTTACACTCTTCCTAACCACAGTTCAATATGATAAGATGGGTTGGAATTTATGAAATGACGGGTATACTGATAGAGACATATATACAATACAAAGCCTTCTCACTTTATTTTTCAGAAAGTTTCAAAGAAATTACTATGTACGACCGCTAAGAGTCTTGAGGTTTACTCTTCGTCAACGTGCCTTCATAGATGGCAATTCACTCTTTATCAACACCATTTATACCGTTACAAGTCTATTATTTTTTTAAAAGCAAAAACAAGTAGTAAATTACAACAATTTCACCTATTGCTAAGTCATATTAGACATATAAAAAATATATTTTTGTTTTCTTTATAGAAGAGATTTAGATGTTGGATGGGTAAAGCATGATTCTAACAGAAGCACCAAAGGTCTTTGGTGGCAAGTTGTTCTTGAATTGAGCTCTGACCAAACCGGAGTTACCGTGAACTCTGGTGACCTTACCCCAGATACATCTGATCTTAGAACCTCTGACTTCCTTGGAGGCCTTGTAAACGTAAGCAATTCTCTTACCTAAGTAGAATTGGGCATCTTCCTTGTTACCGACGTTTTCGATCTTGATCAAAGAAGTGTTTGGGTTGGTAACATTCTTAGATCTTTGGTAGGAAACGTGCTTACCCTTGACGTACACTGTAGAAAAAAAAACGAGTTAGTAAAATCTTCCTAATAAGCGACCCATGTGACGCTGATTGATACTTGAACAATATACTTGGGAATATATTAATTGCATTTTGTGTTTTTACACTTATTTTTTTTGTAGCTTCAGCTGTTGCTTCATATGCACTATTCTAGTTTCAAAACACTAGCCACACACTTTCACCATGATTTTCAAGTTGATCTATATAATCTAAGTTTTGGATATTACAATGCTCTTCGATTACAACATGTATTGTATTATCTTTCAATTTTTCAATTTTTCAATTTGGGATTAGTTGCATACCCATAAATCACAGGTTGATAGCATTAATAAAAATCTATGTATCTACTCAAGTCAGCATTTAACGTTAACAACATACATCTGTGAGATTCAGCCATTTTGAAGTGTCTATATATTAATCTTACTCTTCAAACAAAGGGCCTTTAGCCAACGCAAAAAAAAAATATTATTTTTCCAACCTACAATGCTGAGAGAGAGTGCGAGTGGGGTGTGACTGCGAAATTTGAAATTTTAGAAAGCTTTGTCCAAAAAAATCAACCGTGTAGCTCGCGGTGCGAGGGGTTGTTGGTTTTCTGGAGGTTAAAGTCCAAGGCACGTGAGAAACACGTGATACACGGCTCAATGGTATCAAAATGGCTACCATTTGTGAATGTTATTGAACTGAACTATCATATGCTAACTTATGATTATAATATTCTCTATTTAGTTTCAAGCTATAAATATAATAATCCAAAACCTGGTTTCTTATTTCTTTTCCCAAAGTGTGAAGTCATAATTGAATCCATTTTCTTCGTTATTTTCCAACGTAAATTCGTTGTGGAGGTCTTTTGAGTTTAAATAAGCAAATAGGTGGTTTGTTTTTTCCCATTTGTTGGAGTCTAGTTTAAAGAATGCATCCATCGGTAATTGTGCTCCATTTTGAACTTCTGTCAGAAAGATACGGTCTATAAGCTCAGATGAATGAGCCAATAGCTGATTGTAAACTTCGGCACCTCCAATGATAAAAATTTCCTCCACTTTTTCAGTGTCAATCAGCACCTCCAGTGTATGTGATAGCGAATCAGATACATAGAGAGAGTTTTGGTTTTGAAGTATTTCATCTTTTAGTTCAAATTCCAATTGCTCTTTGTTCCTTGTCAAGACAATATTGACTCTGTCTTTCAAAGGCCTAAACCTTTGTGGTATGGAGTAGTAAGTTTTGCGGCCCATGATGACCACGTTCCTCTTGTCAGAAGTTACAGTTGTACTGGTTAACTTACGAAAGTACTTCATCTCCTGTTTTAAGCTCCATGGAAGTTGACCCTGATAACCTATGCCAAGTTCCGGCAACAAGCATGCCACAATCATTGAAATCTTGGGTCTTAGCACATTTCTTGCTGTCATCCTGGTTTAAGCACACTTTAGAGGTTTTGCACATACACGCTAGTTTTCTTGTAGGACGCGTTAAGTAGTATAAACATGCTCATGGGGTTGGAATTAAAAAACTTTCCACTTTTTATCGTCTATGTTACTGTACAAATTCAAAGTAAAACTTTCTTTAATGCTGATCTATATACTAGTGAGTCCAGATCCTGACGGACTTATCCTTACCGCCGCTGCACACCCTTTTGCCGTCCACACTCCAATCCACAGCGTAAACTTCATCTTGGTGACCAGGTAGATCCGATAGTAATTTTCTGGTCTTAACATCCCACACCTTTAACGTGGTATCCTTGGAACAACTAACTAATAGTCGACAATCAGAAGACCATGCAGTCTGATACACTGGCGCAACGTGTCCTCTGAAAGTTGACATAAACTTACCGTCTCTACCATCCCATAACTTAATAGAATTATCAAATGAACCAGACGCAACGTATCTACCATCTGGTGAGAATGAAACATGATTCACTAATTTTTGATGTCCAGTCATTCTTGCAAGAGGTTTGTTACTCTTAGATGGTTCCCATAAAAACATTGTAAAATCATCAGATGCACTAACAAGTCTTTCAATCGGTTTACCTCCAACTTTAGCAACTTTATCAAAATTTTTCTGTGCCTTCAACTGTTGCTCTTGTGCATCCTGAGGTGGTTCACCAGTGTGATCAAATGCGCCCATTCTTAATACGTGATCTGTGGATAAAGCCAAATGATTTACCCAATGCGCATGAGATTTCAATATTTGTGTGCACTTACCATCTTTGGCATCCCAGACTCTAACAGTTTTGTCATGCGACGCTGAATATATGAGACCTAAACCACCCCATTTAACACACGACACCGATGAACTGTGACCTGCCATGGTAAGTTGACAGCGTCTCACTCCGGTATCCCAAATTTTGATTGATCCGTCTTTTGAACCTGAAACCAACCTCGGTTTATCACCAGGCTTAACCATATGCATTGGCTCCCACGAGAGAGAACTAATCCATTTAGTGTGACCTGAAAGAGTGCCCAATTCAGTACCGGTTTTGGAATCCCAAAGCTTTATGGTAGAATCCATTGAACCGGTTGCAATAACATCTGCTTGAGGCGACCACGCAACACATAGAACCCAATTTCTATGACCTGATAATGTCTTTTGAATTGTCTGTGTATTACAATCCCAAATTCTGGCAGTGTTATCTCCGGCACCAGTAACCATCTTGGAACTTGTATTTGGTGCAAATTGCGCCGCCAAAATTGTCGATCCATGCCCAGTGATAGTCGCTGATGCTCTGGTAACTGGTTTCACCTTAAAAACAGCTCTTGGAGTATAAACAAGGGTCATGAAATCTTCTGTTGTCTTGATTCCTGGTTTGAGAATTGACGTGTATAAATTATCTTTCACATCAATTAGATCTTCTCCATGTTGTAACGAAAACGTATATGGTACTGGTTCATCTGGTGTACCATTTAATTGGTTAAGAAGTTCCTCTAACTGCTTCTCACTGATAGCACCTGGCACTCTAACAGACCCACCTATGGATTCACCTGTATCTGATGCCTTAAATTTAATCAAAACATTTGGAAGATCTTTTGGTATGATATCAACCTCACGCTCCATTTGAGCTTCTCTCTTTTGTCTTTTAGACGAAGGCGGTATTAAAGTAGCCATTCTTAATTCGTATCTCAAATGTAATACCTAGTTTCTTTTAGTGTTATATCTATCATATGAAAAAAAAAAAAATTTTGTATTTCTCTTAAAAAATTTCACTGCCAAGTTCTGTCTTGCTCATGAAGCTCTGCTAACTAAACCTTAAATACAAGACGAACTTACAAGCACTAATCAAAAATTTCATCCATATCAATTTGGTCATCATTGAATGATTCCTTTTTAATTATAATTTCGTCGATTTTTGCTTTTAAAACCTTATCTTCTTTTACTAAGTTGACTTTTGGTTTGAAAAAGAGATCAATAGAAGGGTATAATGGCCTGACTGTTTTCAATGCAGGCTTTGTTTTCTTTTTTGATTTTCCTTTAGTTTCCTTCATATCATTTCCATCACCAACATCTCCGGGAGCTTTTTTCCTTCTTTTCCTTTCTTTTTTAGGGGAAACTGTAGGTGTTGAAGGAGGTGAGGAGCTAGTCGCTGAAATTCTTGATATATGTATTTGGGCACTTTCTTTACTCGTTTCAGATATTTTATTCAGTTGCTGGATAAGTACTAAATTATACTCATCATCGTCACTAAATGTATCATTGTTGTGTTTTAGGATCTCAGTATCGCCATCACTAAAAGTATCATTCATCAGGTCTCCAACCTTTTTGCAAACATCAGCATCGTCGTCATCACTGAAGACGTCACCTACGTCAGCTTCAAAAAGATTTTCAAGTTTGATTTGTTCAGGTTGCTCTAATTTGACTTTTGAGGGTTCCTGATTATTTACATCGGCGGAAAAAGCTTCAAATGCCGTTGTAAAGCCCACCAGCTGATTTGCTCCAACTATTTCTTTTTCATTAAATAGAGTGCTCTCATTATTTTCAAAATCTCTTGGTTCTATAATTGGCTCCATATTAACCAAAATTTCGTCACCTAACTCAGTCAAAAATTTTGAGGGAACCACAGGAAAGAAACCGGAATCACTTTCTCTGGTACTTAAATGAACAACATGCTTGCCTCTTGTTATACCAACATAAAAGCATCTTCGTTCTTCGTCTTCTTGCGCGTTAGCCATCGCTTCAGATACATCAGCACCATTTAACGTCACAGGAAAAACTCCTTCAACTAAAGATGGAATAAAAACTATGGGCCATTCTAAACCTTTAGAAGCGTGTATTGTACAGATTGTTACCTTTGGTTTACTTGCAACATCTCCTTCTGTTTCATTTATTTGTAAAGTAGAGTAAATGTAAATCTCATCGAGAAATAATGACAAAAATGTTCTCCAACTTTTCGATTCCTTAAACAATTCACTGTCAATGCCAAACAATTTTCTTTGCTCCTTCATTAAAATTTCGTCTTCCAATGGGTTGAATTGACAAAACTGATTCCGAAATTCTTGTACGTTGTTTTCAATGTCCCTTGCAATAGGTTCTGGATCTTTATCTTTTGTTGTCTTTATCTTTGTTGCAATTTGAATCACCGAAAAACCTATAATAACATTATTGAATAATTTCTTCCTATCTTCAATGCTAAACTCTTTTGCATCTTCATCAAGCCTAGAAAATTTTCTAAACATTTCAAGCCTATCAAGAAAGATCAGTAAGTTTCTCTTAGCCTTAATGGTAGCTCTCACTTTAAGCTCACCGTTGGCAACTGCTCTCAGAATTTCCATAATATCAACTTGTTCTTCTTTGTTTTGAAGTTTTGAAAAAACAATTGCCTCAATATTTGCTATTGACGTGGGTCCTAAATTGTCCACATACCATGTCAAAATTCTTTTGAAAGAGAGCCAATCATAATCTGAGACAACACATCTCAAAATATCAGTAGCCATCTTAATTTCCTTCATTTCCCAGAAAGAGGTACCTTTGATAATAACATAAGGTATCCCAGCATGCAATAACGCCATTTCAACCATCCTAAAGGTCTTCCTCATTCGACAGATAATTGCAAAGCCCTGAAAATCATAAATTTTACTTTCAATACCTTCCTTCGAATAGTGTTTGATCAATGCTGCAATATTATCGGTTTCATGTCTTTCTCTTTCAAATGTTGTTACTATGATGGGTGATGTCAAATTTGAGTTTGATTTTAATTCCTTTGGTACTCTTTTTTGATGTTGGTGCCTCATTAATTTTTCTGCTGCAATAAGAATCCGTTCTGTCGATCTATAGTTTTGATCTAAAACCACTTTTATCATATTCCTTTTCTTCTTTTTAAATTCTTCTTCCATGCAATCAAAATTGCTATACTCAGCGTTCCTAAACCCATAAATACTTTGGTCAGCATCCCCGACAACCGTTATATTATCGTTACAATTCCTAGCAAACTGATACAACAATTTTAGTTGAATTGTGTTGGTGTCCTGGAATTCATCAATTAAAACATGCTGGACAAAAGAAGTACATTCAGGATGCTCATCGAACAACTTGTTAGTATATAACAATATATCATCAAAATCCAACTTACTATTTACTCTTAGATAATCCTGGTATAGCTCGTAAATTTTGTTAGCTGTGGAATTAAATAGGTAGTTTTCACTTTGAACTTTCGGTCGACACTCCTCTGGCAAAAGACCTAATGCCTTTTGTTTAGAAATGTAACTTAAATAACCCTTTTTGAAATCCTTTTGATCTCTTGATTCTAAACCAGCATCTTCCATAGCCTTTTTAAAGAATTCGCTTTGGTCTGCCTCGTCTGCGATGGAAAATGATTTGAAACCAATTTTATCGCCATGCAATCTCAGAAACTTCAAACAGATAGAGTGGAACGTTCCAATAAATAAAGCTCCTAAATCAATTTCTTTGTTGTCACTAAGCAGTTCTGTCAATCGCTCCTTCATTTCTGTTGAGGCCTTTTTGGTGAATGTTGTCACTATCAATTTTCTAGGATCTAATTTATGTACAGTTAAGAGGTATGCAACCCTACATGTAATCAAATGGGTCTTCCCAGTTCCTGGACCAGCAACGACTTGTAATACAGAGTTGGGTGACGCGTAAAGCGCAGTACGCTGTTGTGCATTTAAGGATTCAAACCTTTTCAGACACGATGATGCGTTTGCCATTTCTCTTTAAAATCGTTCATAAATAAACTATTTTATTACCACTTGTGTGTCAGTAAAGATAATCTCTCTATTCTACCCCCAAATCCTTCTTGACTGCTACTCTTAACAAAAAAGCAGCGTCTTATCAAAACGTGAAGTTGAAAATATTCTGAAAACACTGAAAGGGAAGATATATTGCTCAGCCTATGGGTCAATTTGTCACAGATTCTAAAGTCGAGGATTAAAGGAAAAAGGAGCAAAGCTTATACTTAGTAGAAGTTTAGCATAAAACCATCACTCCAAAGAAGATAAATCGTGTGCTTTTAATTGACTTTGACATCGATACAATTGATGGCAAAAAAAATTCAACTGAGATGATTAACTATTTTATCTATTCAAAAATTAGATTTTGATATAGAACCTTATATTAAATAGGCAATGTTAGAGTCACTTGTTGCAGGAGTGCTCAATCGTACTTTAGGATCGTACCTTGAAAATTTTGATCCAAATCAATTAAAAATAGGTATCTGGTCTGGTGATGTTAAATTGAAGGACTTGAAGCTTAAAAAAGAATCATTGGACAAACTGAACTTACCAATTGAATTGAACTGCGGTCACGTTGGAGAATTGACGTTGCAGATTCCATGGTCTAACCTTAAAGGGCAACCAGTAAAAATTTTGGTTGAGGACGTGTACATCCTGGCCGCTGGTAGACTTCCTGAGTCTATCAACATTGAGGAAGATATCCAAAGAGAGCTTAATGCAAAAAGACAAAAATTAGAATCTTTGGAAGTTATACAAGCACAGAAAACACAACTTGATGCTGATGAAAAGGCCAAAAATGAAAGCTTTATTGATAGTCTTACAACAAAAATTATTGATAATCTTCAAATTACAATAAAAAACATTCATTTGAGATATGAAGACGAAGACGCATTTTCCAAGTATCCATATGCGGTAGGGGCCACGCTAAAAGAATTATCCGCTGTGAGTACGAATGGTGAATGGGTTCCAAGTTTTATAGAGAGTATTTCTGAAGTCTCTCGAAAGCTCGTTACATTGGACGCATTGGAAATTTACTGGGATACTGTACATCCAGACTCTATTTATTGTAAAGACGAGGCTTTAGTGTTACAGCGAATGAAAGATATAGTGAGGACTAACTCAAATTATAATGAAAATGTTGAATATTTGCTAGAACCAGTTTCTGGTGGCGCCAAAGTAACTGTCAACAAACTTGGCGCACAAGAGAATCATGCTCACTATGAAGTGGATTTAAATTTTGAACAGTTCAATGTCGATTTGAATTCGCTACAATACAGAGACATTTTGGATACCATTTCCAGAATTAATTGGTACCAGAAAACTTATAAGTTCAAGAAATTCAGACCAACCGTTTCTGTTAAGGAAAATCCGAAACAGTGGCTGAAGTATGCGATTGAATGTGTTTATGACGAGATCCATCAAAGAAATTACAAGAGCACATGGGAATACATGGCTAAACGCAGAGACCAAAGAAACCTTTATGTGAAATTATGGCTTAAACGTATCACCGACATAAATTGTTTAACTGAAGAAGATAAAAGTGATATAAATATGCTTGAGACTCAATGCGAATATGATGATTTGAAGTTTTATCGTTCTTTAGCTAGGATTCAGTATAAGAAGGCACACCCTGCAGGTGAGAATTGTCGTACTGAACCTCATGAAAAAGGCTGGTTTTCATCTTGGTGGACAGGGAACAAAGGAGTAAAGAATTCAGAAGATTCTGATGATTTGCAGATTACAGAGGAGCAGAAAAACGAGTTTTATGATGTTATTGAATTCGATGAGTCCAAAGCTCTTACAGAGTCATTAGACATTCCAAGAGATCGAGTGAAATTTGCCGTTGGTTGTAAGTTAAATACGGGTTCATTTACTATCAAATCGCATCATAAAGCGAATGCGATCGCAGAGTTTATCTCTAACGGATGCCATGTTGATTTTTACCAAAGGAAAGATTCTTTTTATGTCGGTTTTAAGTTGAACGAATTTAAAGTCGAAGATGGTTCTGAAGATACCCTCTATAAACACATAGTTAGTGTAAAACCGCTACAAAATCAAATCAATGATCATTTGGAAGAGTTTAAAAATGAATCTAATGAACCATTTTTTCAAGTTTCTTATGAGCAGAATCCTCTGGATGAAACTGCTGACTCAGAATTATTGGCAAAACTTACAAGTATGTCTATCTTTCATAACCCTAAGTTTTTAGGGAGTATCGTCAAGTTTTTTACACCTCCGAAGGCACATGAAGACACATTTGGAACTTTAGTCAATGCTGCTGAGTCCAAATTCTCAGATTTCACAAAATTAACAAGAATTGGGATTCAGTCCGCTTTTGAAAATCACAAAACTATCAATTGTAAAATGGACCTTCAAGCCCCCCTTATCATTTTTCCCGTCAATTCTAGTGATTGGAATTCTCCAGTTGGTATTTTAGATGCTGGTCATGTTAGTATTTTGAGCGATTTAGTTGACAAAGATAATATTGACAAAATTAGAAAAGAGAAAAAAGATACATATACAGATAAGGATTGGGACAATATTGGTAAGTATATGTATGATAAATTCAAATTGGTTTTACAGGATGCACAAATATTGATTGGTCCAGACATCAGATCCACTATTGAGCAGCTTCATTCAACAGGAGAAAGGCCAGCGTTAATTTTAGATCATTTGAGTATGAACTTTTTAATTGAAACGTCAATTATACCATCACTTCCTGAGTTTCCAAGAGTCAAAGTTAGCGGAGATGTTCCAAAGTTCAAAGCGATGCTAAATGATTATCAATATAAAACATTCATGGAACTGGTGGATACTGATTTCATTCAACTACCACCTAGTGATGTAGACGAAGATCTTAGTCAGCGTTTATCAAATCGTGTCAATTCGCAGAACTCTACTGGTAGAAGTTATGAATTAGAGGATTCCAGTGACGATGTCAGAAACAAAAATGACGAACCAGAGTTGCTTGAGAATTCAATATATGATGCACAACATCAAGTCGAGCTTAACTTCAACATGGACCTGATTGTGATTTCTTTGAAGCGCTGTTTTAAACCAGAAACATACGAATCTGACGATCTTGTTGACTTGATTGGAGAGGATTTCAAGTTGAAGTTTTACAGTACTCCTAAAAATATGCATTTAGATCTTAGATTGGCAGACCTTTCCATTGATGATTTTATTGAGAATTCTGATATTGACGAATTTAAAAAGTTGATCTGTCATCAACCTAATAATAAAGGTAAAGATGACTTGTTTGTGTTAGAACTTACTAGGGCTTTAAGAATCGTTCCCTTTGAAAATGAAATTATTAAATGCTATGATCAAAATATAAATATTAATGTTTCTGATTTTCAAGCTGTTTTATCTAGAAAATCTCTATTGACTTTACTCAATTATTCTTTGAACACCTTCACAGATCCAATGGCACCAGAGCTTCCATCTGATAAGTTAAGACACAATGAAGAAGCTCAACTTTCTAATGCACCAGAGCACATTAAACTCAATTTGACTTTGAAGAGTTTCAATTTGCTTTTAAATGATTATGGAGAAAAACTTGCTACTATGAAACTAGAGAATGCAAAAGTGAGTCTTTTCTTACTTCCAGACAGTATGAAACTCAGTTCTACTATTGGTGGATTTAGCTTAATAGATAACTTCAGAGGTTCCCCTCAAAAGTTGATAAGCATACAAGGTGACGATTTATGTGATCTTTATTACGAGACCTACGATGCTCAAACGAACACAAGGCTTTACGATTCCGAATTTAGATTTGAGTCAAAATCCATGATCGTGTGGTTTATGGAAGATTCGTTCAATAGGCTTTACTCATTCATGAACCAATTTCAGCAGATGAAATATATTTACGATAGGGCTAGAGATGTTGCTTTAGATCAAGCTAACAATGTTGAGTATCCTTCAAATACCAAACTTAACGTTGTTTTTAGGGCTCCTATCATTGTTTTTCCCAAAGTATTGGACCCAGCTGCAGGAAAGTATGATTCGATTACAGTCAACTTGGGAGAGATTCACGTCCAAAACAACTTTGTTGCAGAAAAGGAAGCAACTTTGAATTTAATGAGCGCGATTTTGCTTAACTCTAAAATTTCATCCTCTTTTCATTTGCCTGATGGTAGTATTCAAAATTTGGATATCATTGATCAACTTGATGTAGAAGTTGATATCAATTCATGTAATAATAATTGCGTTAACAGGCCTGATATGATTGTGAGAAGTAGCATATCAGGTAAAGAAGTTTTACTAACGGAATGGCAATTATTTACTATCCTGCAAATACTGAAGTGTTTCCCGAGAACTTTGAATGCATCTGAAGTTGATCATGACGAGCTTGAGGAAATCGAAAATGATGCGAATGATGCTAATATGATGATTAGAAACAAAGCAATAAAGACCGCAACTGAAACTGAGCCAAGTAAGGATACAAATGTTGTTGCACCACTATCTATTGCAAAAGAAGCTCTAAAACCGCAAAATACATCTTCTAGCTCGCAGATTGACATTTCCTTCAACATTCCTTTCTTTTCCATGACTTTATTCGATGATACTAAGACAGTTCTCGATGTTTCGGAAAAGCAGTTGACAAAATTTTCCTTAAATGACATTGGTATATCAATTACCTTGTCTAAAGATGGAACCTTTGTTTCCAATTCACACATAAAATCTTTTGTTATTGATGACTTGAGATCAGATGGTAAAAACAAATTTACTTCAATCATGCCTGATGTAGAATATGAAGAATACCAGTTCATGGCAAAATCTAGTTCCTATTTCGAAAATGGAAAGACAATTACAGAAGTTGAGTTAGTCATTGACAGTCCTAAAGTACTTTTGGCAATGGATTACTTTTTTTCTTTGAAAGCTTTTTTTGATATTGTAACATACGAACCAGTTTCCCCAATTGAGCTTGAAAGAAATCAATTTAAGACTATAGACCAAGCTTTAGAAGAAGAAAACAATAGTTCCACTAAGAAAGAAAGTGATGAATCGCTTTTAAAGTTGAAATTAAAAATATTCAACCCTTCTATATATTTATTGGCCAATTCAGAGGTAGAAGATACAGAAGCTATAGTTTTCAAGATTGGAGACCTTTTCATTGATAATTCGATTACTACTGAGTTAGAAGTTAACGAAATCGGAATGTTTTTATGTAAAATGAATTCCTATGACATTGCTTCACGGTTGAGGCTTATTGACGATTTCTCATTGAAGTTCAAATTGGATCCAAGTGGTTGTAATCAAAGTACTTTTGTGACATCCATCAACTCTACCATTGAACCATTAATTTTGAGATTATCATTAAGAGATATTAAGTTGGCGATTGAAATTTTTAATAGAGCATCGTTGATGTACACAGATGCACAAAAGTTGGTTGAGAAAGCTGATCAACGTCCTCGATCTGCTGATACTTTAGGTGATGACATCAGTAAGAAGTTGTCTAAGTATGCACCATCAATAGTTTCTTCGTTGACGTCTGCCAGTAGAAGACGTGCTAATACGTCTAACGTGGTTACAAAAGGCGAGAGATTGTGCATATCATTTGAAGGTCTTAGAATGGTTTTAATTGGTGATATACATGAACTACCGATATTAGACTTTAATGTCGATCCTTTCGAGTTTAAAGTGAACGATTGGTCTACAGAGCTTTCTGCTGATGTTCAACTTTCTTCTTACCTAAACATTTTCAATTATTCAAGCTCTTCTTGGGAACCACTTATTCAGAAGTGGCCTTTAAATATTCATGCTGAAAGAGGAGCAGATGGGAAATTTATTACCGACGTAATTTCTACAGAAAAAGCCGAGCTCAACCTGACTTCAAAGGCAATTGCTACACTTTCCCATTTTGCGAACTTACTGGGCTCTTATGCTGAATTAATACCTAGAGGTGAAGACTCTCCCTACAGAATTAGTAACCAAACAGGTTATGATATTAATATTTGGGTTAGCTCAGATGAATTTCCAATTGAGGAGCGTGTGAGATTAACTCTAATAAAGGACACAGAAACCATTCCATGGTCGTTTGAAGATTGGAGACAAGTTAGAGAAAATCTTTCTGTGGACAACTCCACTAGTAAGATTAATATTGAATTAGTTGATTCAAATTATCAGGTCGTGGAAGGAATTTCTTTGAGAAAAGAGGGAGAAGAAGTTGTTATGTTGACTCCACCCGCTGCCGGTGAGTATCACAACCGTTTGGCTTGTGAAATTATACTAACAGAAGACAATGTTAAGCGGGTTACAATAAAGTCGACTATTGATATACAGAACATGACAGCAACAGCAATCTGCGTTGGAATTTCAAACGCACAACAAGAAACCACAGTGGATAGAGAAATTACCATTCCACCGTATGAAAAGTGTGCTTTACCCATTGACTATGTTTACAATGGAAAATTCAGTGTTAGGCCATTGACTACTTCTAATGCTTTTGGCTATTCTAATGCTAAACTGAAAGGAGAGGCTAAATTAGTAGAATTAACATGGAACATGTTGAAAGATTCTGATATCTTTTTGGAATGCCCTAATCTCGAAAACGTTTCAAATGTTGGATGTTACTATTTCAAGGCGCATGCTATTTATGACAAAAATGAGCCTCTAGCAAAAGTATATCCTCACATGGCGATACAAATCACTCCACCAATGGTAATTGAAAATTTGTTACCATTTGATATTGAGTACCACTTATTTCAAAAAGATCAAGATGGAGCAAACGGAACTTTACTAAAAGGTGAAAAAGTCCCATTACACATTATTAACATGGGTAAGAATACAATTATGAAAATCAAGGCGATTGGTTCTAAATATGAAATTTCTCAGCCTGCTATTATACATGCAGTAGCATCATTATCCCAAGTTGATAATGAAATTCGTTTGAAATCCAATGAAGATGGACAAAGGTTAAATTTGCAATTGAATTACTCTGAAAATGATAAAGATGGATTTAAATTTTCCATTTACACTCCCTATCTGATTGTTAACAGAACTGGAAAAACAATTCGTGTCAGTGATGGCAATAATACTTTAATTTCTCAATCGGGTGGGAAAGACACTAATCCAATTCCTGATATGTTTTCCTCTGCACTCAGTGGTGACACGGGGTTTTTTGGTGGAAATTTAGAGAAAAACAAAGTTACTTTATGTGCAGATAACTGTGAGCCTAGCAATAGCGTAAGCATTGACAAAATCGGTCAATCATTTGAAGTTAAATTGGATGTAAAGAAACAAAGTCTGATTTCCTCAGGTCTTAATTCTTACCAGTTGAAGGAAAACAATATCGGGGTACACATTAGTGAAGGTTCAGGTATCTATTGCTTGACTAAAATTATCAGTTTGACCCCAAGATATATAGTTAAAAATAACTTAGACAAACCTATCAACATCGCAATAGCTGGTAAGACGGAAACACTGGAGGTTGGAGGAAAGGATATCGCTGCCTTATATGAAATGCCAAAAGTTGAAGACAAAAAAATTTCTTTAGGTTTTCTAAGTGATAGAAAACATCTGTCAGCCCCTTTTTCTGTTAACTATGTGGGTGAAAACTACATTAGAGTTAAATTATTGAATTCTGAGACACACACGTTACTAAGAATTGTAATCAGCAGTGAGAAAGCATCTATTTACATTAACATATTAGATGCTAAGGGGTTATGGCAATACTCTATTAGAAACTTTAGTGATTATGAGTTCTACTTCTACCAAGCTAATCCTGATGTTGATAAACAAGGAAATGTTTTATCAGATGAGCCATTCTGTCCAATTTACTATAAGATTCCACCAAAAAGTGCAATGCCTTACGCTTGGGATTTTCCTGCTGCTCAAGTGAAAGAGCTTGTTCTTAGACATGGTGCTCATCAAAGATATGTGCAGCTTGCAGAAATTGGTTCTCTCTTGCCAATGAAGTTGGAGCGTAATATAAAAAACGCCAAAGCGGTTGATTTGAATGTTATTGCAGATGGACCTGTCCAATCTTTAGTGATCTCTAACTATGACCCAAATAAAAGTATGTATCAAATCAAAAACAACTCTTCAAGTACTTCAGCGGTTAATGGTAGAGAGGAGTTTGAAGCAGAATTACAAGATGAAAACTACAAAACATCAATCTGTTTCAAGTTTGAAGGGTTAGGCATTTCATTAATTAATAGGAAATCAAAAGAACTATGTTATGTTACTTTGAGTGGCGCTGACATAAGATATTATGAGTCAGAAATTTATCAGTACATTGTATTGAAATTGAA
This sequence comes from Saturnispora serradocipensis, assembly GCA_030570415.1. Taxonomy (NCBI): domain Eukaryota; kingdom Fungi; phylum Ascomycota; class Pichiomycetes; order Pichiales; family Pichiaceae; genus Saturnispora; species Saturnispora serradocipensis. The sequence continues at coordinate 214,317 of JAJLVS010000003.1, read as the reverse complement.
ATGGTTTCAAGTCGACAATCAGCTATATCCATCAATTTATCCGATTATCGTATATCCAACTGTTGTTCCTAAATCCAATGTTGAAATGGAAAATCATCCTATTTTTTCCTCAGCAATTTGCAAAATGAAAGACACATCGCATGGTGTTAATTATATTAAGTTTGCCACGATGTTGCTACAAGAACTTTCCATTGAAGTCGATGAAGATTTTCTTTGGGAATTACTAGATTTTTCTGCTATTCCCGGAGCCGCTTGGAACTCTGAAATTGAAGACACTTTATGGGATCAAAGCCTAGAGATTCCGGAACCTCCAACGATTCGCTCAACAGACGATTTGTATTTCGAGGTTTTGAATATTCAACCTTTGCAATTCAATTTATCATTTGTAAGAACAAATAAGTTTATTTCTGAGAGCAGCAGTACTAAAAAAAATGCTATTCACGTGGCTATTGATGTTTTGACAATGGCGATTGGAAATATTAACGAAGCACCAGTGAAACTCTCTGCGTTGTTCTTAAACAATGTTAGAACTCCATTGCCATATTTGATGAGAAACATTTCAGAGCATTACACACATGCATTTTTGTATCAGTTTTACAAAGTTTTAGGATCTGCAGATGTGTTTGGGAATCCAGTTGGTTTGTTTAACAATATTAGCTCTGGTGTAATGGATATATTCTATGAACCTTATCAGGGTTACCTTATGAAAGAACCACACGAAGTTGGCTATGGTATTGCGAAAGGTGGTTTGAGTTTCTTAAAGAAGTCTGTATTTGGATTAAGTGACAGTGTAAGTAGATTTTCTGGTTCTATGGCTAAAGGATTAACAGCAGCTTCATTAGATCCAAGATTTCAGGAACAAAGACGTTTGAATCGACAAAAAAATGTTCCAAAGCATCCAATGTCAGGATTTTCAAACGGTGCAACTTCATTTATTGAAGGCATTGCATCTGGCGTGACAGGCCTCGCTACAGCACCTATTGAGGGTGCCGCACGAGAAGGCGCATCAGGGTTTATCAAAGGCGTTGGCAAAGGTTTGTTAGGGTTCCCGACAAAAACGGCAACAGGTCTTTTTGATTTTGCTAATAATGTTAGTGAAACAATAAAAAAGACTACAACTGCTTTTGATATCGATGGTTTAGAAAGGGTTAGGTTTCCACGTTGCATTCCATATGACGGTTCAATTGTCCCATATTCTGAAAGAGAAGCACGTGGATTATTTTGGTTGAAGGCGTGCGATGGTGGAGTCAACACAGAAGATGTTTATCTATGTCATATTGTGTTACAAGGCGGCTCAAATGCATGTATCGTCTCAATGAGTAAGATACTTGTTGTTCAAATTTCCACTTTGACCACGATATGGAAAATATCCTATACTGATATTGCTAGCATTAGACTTGAAAATACAGGGATAAGAATAAGGAATAATAATCCAGCGGATTTAGAGAGGTTTATACCAGTTTCTGAAAAGTCAGAGAGGGACTTTTTGTTCAAAAACATTAAAATAGGTGCCACAAACTTCAACAAAAAATGTGTAGCTACTTTATAAGATATTTTGTACAAGTACATGAAACTTTTTAATAATTGTAATACTTTTTTTTACTTTTTAGCAAATAAAGGTCGATTCGAAGCTTGTATCTTTAGTGCCAAATTTTTTTTTTAGTGAATTGTAAAACTTGACTCCAGTTTCAGAGCCAATCCCCTCTGTTTTGATTAATCTAGGAGATACGAAGCTGTCAATTGTTTTGACAAATAGTACTTCATTATCTAAAGCAAATTGACCAACCTTGAGATTGTAACTCGTCGATGGGGAGTAAATTGATAATTCCGAAAGTACAACTCGTTTTAGTATAGTAGAATTAGATTCTTTTTTTTTTTTTGGAAAGGCTCTCTTGAATGTAAATAATGAACCTAAAGTTTTTTCTCTTCTTATCAGATCAAAAGAAGTTAGTTTAGACCAGTCAATTTGTGATTCGGTTTTAGTAATTTTTGTTGCGTATGAAAATGGTTGCCCAGTTTCAATTACTTTATAGTTTGCGTTTTGTTGGTTGAACAACTCGTTCTCCAAAACTTTCCTTAAAAGCTGTCCTCCTTTGTCAGATAATTCTTGACTCAATGACGCTAAAGACTCATCATCTTTTATTTCATGTTTTTCAGTCATAAGAATATCGCCTTTATCAAATTCTGTCGGATGCAGTGTCTGAATAGTGACACCAGTTTCATTATCATGATCAAGTAATGCCCTTTGCAGTGGCGCTGGTCCGGAATGTTTTGGTAAGAGGGATGGATGAACGTTCAAGCCACCATATTTCAGTGTACTTAAAAACGTGAAAGGAATTAAACGTCCATAAGAAACAGCAATGCACAAATCATAATTCCGCATACCAAGACTATCAAATTCAGCCTTCTTATCGGCTCTGAGTAGTGGTAAGTCATTTTTCAACGCGAATGCAGCAATAGGTACATCCTTCAGTTGATGCATTCCTCGACCTGAGAATTTGGGGTTCCTTGTAATGACATCTAAATGTGAAATTATCCCTCTTGCAGAAGCTCTCAATGGTAATATCTGCTCAAGACAATTAATACTGAAGAGATCTGAGCCAAAAAAAGCTATTTTCAAAGCTTTCATTCCAATACTTCTTATTTGCTGGATGTGATAAGTAGATAGTAAAAAAAATTATATTTGATCTACTCTTTCAAATAAACATTAGATTTAAAGCTTACTCAATTGCTATATAATGTCAGATTTCAATTTCAAAACGATCTTTATCTTGGTTGGAATTTGCGTGCTCAATTTGGCTGCTGGTACTATGTATCTCTTCAGTGCATATTCACCTCAATTGGCTGTTCAGCTCGGCTATTCCGCCAGTGAGATATCACGCGTGGCTATCTGTGGACAATCAGCCATGGTTATATTTGGACCAATTGTTGGTAAAGTAATTGATCTGTTTGGCACATGTGTGGTTGCGGTACTCTGTGCATGTTGTGTTTCAATAGGCTATTTTTTGGTTTACCTACAATATATTCATGAATATAGTAATGTTTTATACAGCTGTGTTCTATTCATATTTATTGGAGCAGGATCCAGCTCAATGTTGCTTGTCTCAATGAAATGTGGACTTTTGACTTTACCACATCATAAAGGTATTGCAGCAGGTTTGCCTAATACCTTTTTTGGTGGAAGTGGGCTATTCTTTTCAACGATCGCATCGTTGTTCTTCACTGGTGACACTAAAAACTTACTTTTTTCCTTGTCCATGACTACATTGGGGATATTTGCTCTTACATTACCTGTGGTCTTTATTGTGGATAGAGATGTGAAAAAAGCTAAGCTGCTACAACTGCCACCAGACGAAGAAAATATGCAACAGGTGCAATTACAAACAGAAGATATGGATATCCATCAAATTCATAATGTTGAAGTTGAAAAGTTGGTTTTAAAGCGTACTAACTTTTGGAATTTGACGTTTGTATTATCATTTTTGGCTGGTATTACTCTGATGTATATTTATTCAATTGGATTTATTGTGCTTGCACTCAATGGAGGTTCTAAATTTTTTGAATCAAATACAGACTATGATTTCGCTTTACAAAAGCAACAACAGTTACAAGTGTTTTTACTATCTTTGGCGTCATGTTCTGGTAGATTGTTCAATAGTGTTTTAGGCGACATTGTTGTACACAAATTTGATAAAACAAGATTACTCATATTGGTTGTTCCATTGGTATTGACAATTTTAGGTACACTATTGGGAGCCTTGAACACTTCATATGAATATCTTTGGATAATGAGTTTGTCTTTTGGATTCGGTTATGGCTCGCTATATTCCGCAATGGTTCAAATAACAAGTGATTTATGGGGTGTAGCGAACTTTTCATTCAACTGGGGACTACTAAATTTATCACCAGTTCTTTCAAATTTGGTTCTTGGTAGTTATATTGCTTCGCTGTATGATAGTCATTCAAAGCTAATTGACATTGGCAACAAAAAATCTCTATATGTTTGTGATCTAGGTTACAAATGCTATAATTCTGCATTTAATATTTGCGTACTTTTGTCAATAATTGCATGCTCGTTGTCAACTTATACCTATTATAGGGTAATCAAAAATAAGTGAATAATGAACCAGACATAAGATAAGCAGACTGCTTAATGTAGTGCTGATAGAAGAATATTGTAATATACAAAAATTATTAATAAACTCAAGCAGGAATTTAGTTCTGCATATTGTTTATAAAGTTATAGGATAGCTTACTTGAGGTTAGCTATAGTTGAACAAAACCGCCTTACGCTTTTCAACGCTATCATGGCCATGTAATTTCAGCAGCTTTTCATTATTAGGATCACCTTTGAGTAGCTCATCATCCTTTTCAGCCCAAAATCCAGAGACATTCTCCAAAGTCAATTCTCCAGTTTTCAAATAATGAATAATTGCATCATTGAAAGTTGGTAAAACACCACAGGAACAGTCAAACCAGTATGTTAGCCAAAGCATAGATAAACCCGTATTGTCTTCGAGATCTTTAAAAAGCTCAAAGGGTGTCCCATCAATAAATCTTTCAAAACATTTGGTAACATTATCTATCAGAGCGTCAATATTCAGTAACTCTCTATTTTTTAAAGGTTCAGGATCAATTTCGATGAGCTGTTTGTAATCCATTAAGCCATCATCAGCTTTTGACACATCATCATCCATTTCATTGTTTGCAACTGCAAATACAGCTACATTTCGTGTTGCTTCGGTATCCATTACATTCGCAATATTACCATCCTTTCCGATAAATTTGCTAATCTCATTGATTTTCTCGTTACTTTTAGACTTATTCATATGTTCTTCGTAACCTTTAATTTCAGAATCACTGACTGCTTCGAATAAGTTATTACTAATGCTATTTGGAGTCACAGAAATAACTGCTTGTTCATTTGTACATATACCATTAGATTCACCAGTATTGGAGCTTTGCTCTTTTTTCGTTTTTCTTTTTCCTTTAGTATTGTTGTAAGTTTTACTGTCCATTTCATCTTGATTTATTTTAGCAATTGCAGCAGCAGCAACGAAAGCTGTATCATCTAATTTCATTTTAGTTAAAGAATGATTTAACTTTAGCCTTTTCTTATTTGGTTCACTAATATCTTCATTTTTTAGTTTCTGTTGATTACGATCGCATCTTGAACTCATATTTTTCATTGGGAGTGGGATCAAGTTTTCATTAAGACATTTTTCATAATAATCTATATATTTCTGAAGACCATATTTAGTGGCAAATTTTCTATATCTATCACGCCATGACATTGTACTGTGTCTCGGATTTTGTAAGGATAGCAATTGAAATAAACTTTCAGGTATAGCGCCAAGATCAGATTTTCTTTTCAAAGATGACAATTCTTGTATATTTTTACCATTTTGATAATCTAGTATGAGCTGACACAGTTTATAGTCTTCCTCTGCAGTGTATTGAGATTTGATTAGTGAAGGCTCTTCTTCGATTTTAATTGGCTTATTAGTTAGCGGGTCAAGTTTTAGTTCATTTGTTATTGGATCCACTAAGTAATAGTATTTCAATTCTTTGGATAATATTTTTCTGAATCTGTACCTGATAGAATTACCCGTATGACCTGACAAAGGTACGAACAGCGATATTCTCTCAAAAAAGCTGTGAGTAGATCTCAAGTTCGGGTTTCTTCTCACCAAATCTAAAATATATTCGTCTTCTTCCCTGGTGAATTTTGTTGTTTTTCTCTTTTTAGCACTTTCATTATCCAGTATTCCCTTATTCAAAATCAAATTATTGGATTCGAGTCTCTTTGCATCTTCGTTTGACAAATTTATCTTGATATCCGATGCTTTTGTTATTCTCTTTATAATATACTTTGATTTATCTTGGATAAACCCTTTCTTGAACGTATCAATGATAAAATCGTACGAATAACTATTAGTGAACCTCGAATCCAACTGATTTTTGTATTTAACCAACACGATAACACCTCTTCTTGGCTCATCGATAACCTTCCCTCCCATTTTCATAATCACATCAACAATTTCTTCATCATATGGACTTGCCAGATAAAATGTCATCTTTTCCAAAAGCTGTGATTTGCTCTCTTCGTCCTCTAATTTAATTGTACTATCATTCTCTCCTTGTTTCGTGTAAACTTCATCAATATTGTCTCTATCACTGATCATTATTGATAATTACTGGTTTACAGGTGTTTTTTACTTTTTGTATGGAAATTTTGAAAAAATGAAAAATTTAAACCAACTATGTAAGTGACCTAAAAAATGCTCATTGCCCTACAATACATCAAAAACGAATCTCAAAAACGAAACAAGCAAAGAGTACACGGTATAACGGTTAGCCAAATGGAGTATCATCAGTTCTGACTTCCTCCTTTTCAATTACTATTTCTTTGGAAAGAAGCTGGCGAAGATTTGGGCCAATCTGTATAATTTCTGACTTGTCCTTATGAACACCAAGGATTCCAGCATTAGTTCGGTCAATCAGCTCCACCATTTGCTTGAATTTTATGAACAATAGCTCGGACCTTGTTAAAAGTTCAGAGATGTCATGATTACCATTGAGATCATTCACGTACTTCAAAATATCCTCAAAAGAGTGTAGATTATTGATGATAATTTTGCTGTGTTTTTGCAAAATTCCCAGAGCAAAGAATAGAATAAACTGCGAGGAATAATAGTCTGTCCACATTATTTCCCATAAGTCTAAAGTATCGTTAAAAGACAACTCCCTTTTAAACCAAACAAGCAACATTCTGAAAAAGAAGAATAAATTACTTGAATCACATTTTTCCAGATGTACAAACAAATCTGGCAACATAAACTGGACAAGCTCAGTAAGTGCTAGCATTTGTGCTTTCATTCCGTTCAAATTTCTAATAAAATTACGCTCCATCCTTTCCATAAACCTGGTGAAAGCCCAGAAGGTCGTCACTTCATCTTCAAAGACAAAATATAAAGGAGAAAGCAAATCGCACATTCCTTGAACATACCCAAGGTTCCAATTGACTTCATTGTAGCTAAACAATATGTCCCTCAAAATATTCAAGTTTTGGTTTTTGAAGTCAAAAATTTCATTACTGTCATTATCATCGTCATTTTCATTTTCATCATCATGTTCATCAACAGATTTGAATAGATCGATATCTCTGTCGGTTCTCCTTACATCTTTTAAGATTCTAACCTTTTGATCTCTCCAAAATTTGTTTTCCTTTTGTTTTTTCAAATCAGCTTTCCAATTATTCTTATACTCAACGTACGAATCGTTCAAAGTTTTCATTAAAATCTTTCTCTCTTCACTAGAGGAATCCCAAGGATAAATACCAAGCAAAAAAGGCCAGCACTCCTTCCTTATTGAATGGTCTAAACCTGAATGAAAGATATCATCAATTACTTCATCAACTGTAAATTGCAAACGACCTGTGGAATCAAAATAGTTTTTCCATTTATCGATTGTGATTGGCTCATTCCTAGTTGCTTTTGACACTTCATTTGGCGTTAGCTCAATGAAATTATTCCCAAGCTCAGACTTGATTAAATCTTTATAATAATTATTATTGATTATCATTTTTCTATTCTTTTCGGCTTCTTCCTGAACTTTGAGAGCCCATTTGGCTAAATAAATATTAGCAGAATCAAAATCATTATTAACTTTGGATTTAAAATCATCCTTCTCAAATAGAATTTTCAAAAATGATGGCACCGAATCATTTTCAATTAAGTTATCAATTTGGTTCTTCGTGAACTTAGTGACATTTGCCAAATTTGTTAAAATTGTCCATTTTGAATTATTGATAAATGAATTAAAGGAGTTAGTTTCATTTATATTGTCACTGTTTTTATCTAAAATGTTTGGAATAAAATTAAATGAATCTTCGTTAGTCGAATTGACTAAAAACATCCCCCTTTCAATTGTTGATTCCTTCAAATCACAATAGATTTTCAAACAAGAAATAAATCTGTCCCCTCCCCAATAAAGGGCATTAGTGCCAATGATATTATGTGAAAAAGGGTCCATTAACTTTGACTTCAAAGATTGCTCTCTTTTGGTGCCTGGCGATTCATCATCATGGAAAAAAATTGGAGGTAACTGATCCATTTCATGCTTAGAATGTAAGATAATGGAACCGGACCAAAGATTCGTTGTCTTTGGCCTAAACTGGATGGAAAAGATTTCATCAATTGATAATCCAAATGCATAAGACGATATTGATGAGAGCTTTGGTCTGTTGATGAATGCGTTGAATTTTGGTTTATTGTTTGAATGGTTATTACCATCATCGTTATTTCCATAAAAATCAAATTTATCACCGTCTAAACCATATAAATCAAAATGTAAAAGTGTCTCCTTGTCTTCATTGGACAAATCTGTTTCTGGTATGAATGCAATTATGAATGAGTTTTTAATGGAGTCAGGGAATGGCTTAACAATAGTTAAAAACCCAGCTACGTTATCTTTCTTCAAATTTGTCAAATGCAGATAAACCTTCGATTTTGCATAAAGTAGTTGGCCTTTACCTGGTGGGAAGGATATCGCTTTCATTTTGTGTGATGCACCTAGAGTAATATCACTTCAGAAAAGGTTGAGTTCAGTGTGATAAGATAGATATCACGTAGGCGAGATCAAAAAAAAAGGAGGCTTTCTTAGTGCACATATATTATATAAATACAAAAACTCATGAGTTTTGACGGTAGTTGCATTTTGAGACTAGAACATCGTCCCTATTGTTATAGAATGATGGATTTCTGCCACGAACTGAAATTGGCTGTGAACAAAAATCTTTTATAACGATTTCCATAGGGTGGGATCTCTTTTGGCCAGAGTGGTGATCAATGAGGGTAGCTTCTGCAACAATTTTGACATGTAGGTAGTAATAATCTTTTACAATAAACTTACCATTGTTAGGAGTTGCCTTTTTAAATTGAAATCTCTTCACTGTGTAGTTGAAATTCCCATTGTCACTTGTACTTAAAGTTAGAGGAGTTCTAGGCTGAAAGATTGTGAAGGGCTCTAAGAAAGGTGCGTTTGCCATTGCTGAAAGAGTATTCGAGGGAGATTTTGCAATATTGAAAAATAAGAGCTCCTGATCATTGTCTGAGAAATTACAGGAACAGGAGATGTCAAGATAGAGATTTTCGATATGATAATTTTCACCAGTATTATTGAACGCAACCAAGGAAGGTATTGAGGAAATACTCAGATTAATATCCAAGCTGTTGTAATTTCTTCTGTAGCAAGCAATTGGATAAGTATTTGATGAGGTTTTTGACAGAAACCTTGAATTTAGGTAAAATTTCCCGTCCAACTTTGCATTTAGTGATAAAGTGACAGGCTCTTTGAGCATATTGAAGAGCTCAACATTGGTTGTATATATATCGCTTAGCAGTAAAACACTTGGGGTGTCTGCATTAAAAACTGTTGGTACTATTGGAGAATTGGAAGACTGGCTCTCATTGTTTGTTTTCAAATTGTTACCAGGCATGTATCGATTGTTATCTTTATCTTTCACAATTCTCAGGTCAGTATTATTATCGTTAAAGTCATTGGAAGAATGATTAACACCTCTCAATGACGCCTCTGATGATATGAATTGCGAATAGTGTGCTGGTCTAAAGAATATCTGCTTTAAGTTATCATTATACTTCAGATGTGATAACAAATGCACATGCTTTTGTGTTTTCTTAGCCAAATCTATCACATTATCATTCAAAAATGGGGCTAAGTCGATATTGCTCAAGAACGCTTCATTAAACTGATCGAAGCTCATTATTTCAAATAGCCATTAAAGTGATAACAATAAAAACTAGTCTCAGGCTTGATTTTTAAGCGTAAAAAACGAAATTATGAGCTTGCCAGTCTTCATCCACTACAAACGCCAGTTAAAAATTGAATGAGTTCTTGTATGCCCTCCCTTAATACAATGGTAACCAGAGTGTGTTGATATTTTGTGGCGTCGTCAGATAGTTCATGCAAACAAGGGAATAGCAAAATGGTTTTTAACCTGTATTTTTTTGAAATGTAAAACGCCTCCTTTAGCTACAGTTGTGGAAAACTAAATTTAAGTGGAGGAAGCTGAAGGTTCACTGCACTATAAAAATTACTATTAGAAACCCAAGCTGCCATAGGTCGCTGGTCAATTATGTACTAGAAGCAAGAATAAATAAAACTTTGCTCAGTGCACATTATTATATATGACCGATTTAATAAGATTGCTTTAGTCCTAGCCTAAGAGCCTTGACCGAACATCAATAGCATACGCTGTAATTGTAACCTTAAGATAGATGACAAAAGAATGTATGAATTGAGGAGTCTGTTAAAATTATCAATTTAAGATGAAATGTTAACTATATGTCTCTTTTCCATTGAAAAATTCTACACCTTGAACCAATCCGTTGCAAGAAACACGTCTAGACCTTTGAAGTGATCCAATACTTGAGTTATCGCATAAGAAACCATTCCTGTGTGAAAAATAGTCTATTATTGTTTATTTTGATTAGTATCAACGTGCATTTCGCTTTCCATAAGCAAACAATATTGACTACCTTTGTATGGACAACAGCAGACTACAAGCGAGGGCTTGCGAAATTTTTAGCAACAGTGATAGCACGTAGAAAGGCAGTTCAGCGGTGAGTACAACGTAAAGTAGAGAGCTGAAAGCTTTCTCCGAGTAGATTAGCCACAAACAGGTTGAGCAGAAGTATCAAGTACGCAATAGTGATGAAATCTGCATGGTTGTGTCAGCAAAATGCTTTACTCGATTGCATGTTCACCAGAAGTGACAAATTGTAGTCAAAAGTAAAAGTTTTTCAGTTGTTAGGGTATTTCTAAAAAACTCCTTTGATTTGACTGAGCAGGAAGCTTTTGTGGAGCTTTTTCTTGAGAACTCCACCAAAGCATCACAAGATGATTATGGCTTAATATTCATTAGACACTCTAGCACTGAGTTCACAATGCTGTTATAAGATTACAATTGATAAAGCGAGCTTTTGTGTCCAAATTGTTATGAAACGAGTTTTCTAAGCCTTCCCTGCGCAATTAATTGCACAGCACTTATTCCAACTCCAGAACTGTGTTTATAACCGACACAGCTATTTCCACGCCAAGTGTATGCAAAGTTCCCAACAAATTTTCGCCTTGTCAAGTGTACTGTATACCAGGAGTAGATAGGTCAGAAATAGCAGACAAGGCAGTGCATGTCTTCAGCTCCTCAGTGAATGAGCGCCCTTAAACCCGTCTTAATTTACCAGGGACTTTGCAGGTCCATCAATCTTTACATAGTTTCCATACTCTACAGTGAACGTGGTTGTACGGTGCTGTCTCTCCACTGTGCCATAATTGTAAACAACACAAATTGTTGTGGTTAAACCTCGTACAAGTAGTAACAGCCCATATCGCTCGATTACTCGCCCACTACTGTGTAACGCCAACAATTCGCACACGCATTCTTTGACCGTAGATCGCTCATCTAACTCACGCCAGCTGAAATGAGCAAAAGTAATGCCCTTGGTACCTAGAAAGTGAGTCTTTAGACATAGACACCGTCAAAACTAAGACCAAAAGTGAAACCCTCGGTCTCTCGCCCCTGTCCCTGTAAGCCTCTATGTGCTTCTCGTGTGTGAAAATGCCATTTTTAAATACTCTGAATTGGAATACTTTTACTCAGTTTGCTCATTTTTAAAATGAGCGCTGCTAAAGCAGCCCTGCAAGATCCCTTCGAACGCCAGCCACTGTAGATCGCCCAATCCGTCCTGCAAACGCCAAACACTAACGAAAGCTCAGCCACTTTTCCTTCACTTAGCTACCCTCGCACCTAATGTAATGAGCAGGAGAGCCACGCCAAGCTCATCCTGACAAGTAACAGTCAACCCCAAGTCCTTTTGCATTTTCCACAAGCCTTGCCATCTACTATCCGCAATATGCCGCTCTGGTGACCCCAAACCCCATCTTAACCGTATCCCGCTATGAAACAGTGCATTGCGTAAAGAAAATGTGGTTGCCACCAGGACAACATTTTTGTTAGCAGATGAGCTTTCTTCCTCCTACCTTGTGAAATGTGTGACATGTCTCGTCGACACCATCGTCTCTCCTGCTGCATATTTACTATCTCCCCCAACACCTTTTGTAACCATTCCGTTGCATTTCTGCATCTAACACAAATCCCCCTATGTGCCAAGATGTCGCCAGTGGTGACTGAGCTTACCACCCTGTTCATTTTTCCTTTCCGCCAAGTGTCGTGCCTAAAACCAATTCGTCTCTCTCCACCTCGCAACACAACCGACATTGTCTCCCTCTACACCTCAGCCGACCTATTGTCCGTACACCTGTGTTTTACGTAATACGCAATGCTTGCCTCTCAAATAGCGATGTTGTTGTTGTTTTTGTCTTGGGAATTGCCATTTACGGCTAAATTGGTTTGTTTACTATTATTGTTTATCATTCTAGTACCAGCAATAAAAAACAAAAGCAAGCCGAGCGCTCAACACACACTACCTACGTCCCGCTTTGCCATCGCAACAATGCCTTCACCGCTTTCCATCGCCTCCTCTGCCTTGTTACCCCCATACCCAGCACTCCTACTCTGTTTAGATCTCTACTGCTAACATTTGGGTCTATTACTTCTCCCAATGCGGAGTTAATGGAAAGGGGCAACGTTTGAAACGTGCGCGCCAGCAAACACACAGAGTAAGACACGCCACTTTGGCTTTCGTTTGTGATTTATTTTTGGTAATTGAAACGCTATTGTTGAAGATATTACATGAAACGAAGCCGGATAAGGACAGTGACAAAAGTTGCAGCTCCGACTGCAACGCAGCGTTAGCCCAGCGTGCAAGTTAACTGCTATGGAGTCAACCTTTTCCGCATTTTTCTTCCGGCAGGTGGCTGAGTTGCGTTCTATTTTTGGCAAAAAGAACAACACTGGGAAAAAAAAAGGCAAAATCCAAAAAGGCCTCCAAAATTCGCGAAGAATCTTGTTTGTTGCCCTTTTATAAATAAACAGCGATCGAAAGGGATCAACGAGAAAAAAAAAAGCAAGCGTTCCTCTGGTAACTAGTTTCTTCTTGGTCAAACAACAGTTCTTTCATTAATCGTTTGCTTTCATTAATCCTTTCGTTAATTTGTGGTCATATACATCTTAACAAACCATAGTAAAATAAAAAACAGAAAAGGAGATAATATCTATATATAAATAAATATTTATTTAAATTTTATCATTGAACGACCATTATTGAAAACAAAAAACACTTGTATACACACTAACTTGACTACAACAAAATGAGATTCAATTTATCACTTTTAGCACTTGCTGCTTCCCTCGTCTCTGCCGCAGACACCACCACCAAGGCAACCACTACTGCCACCACTGATGATGACACAAACACCAACACCAGTATCAAGGCCACTTTGACTTCTACCACATCTGTCTCAGTTGCTTCTGGCTGTTCCTTCTCAGACACATTCACTGCCACCGCTCAAAGCGATTTGGACAGATTAAGCAGCTGTGAAGCTGTTGAAGCTGACATTGAAATCCACGGTGACTTAGGTTCCGCTGCCATTGCTAACGTCAAGGTCATTTACGGTGACTTGTCCGTTTTCAACGCTACTAACTTGGGTGCTTTCACTGCTGATTCTTTGACCACTATTACCGGTTCTTTGAAACTAACAGGGTTGACCATCTTGACAACGTTATCCTTTGCTAACTTGGAATCTGTTGGTGCCATTAACTGGGTCACTTTACCAAATTTGGTCTCTACTGGTTTGAATACCGTTACTGAATGTAACTCTATTTTGATCTCTGATACCATGTTGAACAATTTGGAAGGTTTGAACCCTTCAAATGTTGAAATTTTCAATGTTAACAACAACAAGAACTTGGCTTCTATTTCTTCCAACATTGAAACCGTTAGTACTGCTTTGACTGTTGCTTACAATGGTGATGATACTGTTGTTGAATTTGACGATTTGAAATGGGCTAACAACTTAACTTTCTACTCAGTTTCCTCAATTTCCATGTCCTCGATTACTTACGTTAACAAGTCTGCTGGTTTCTTCGAATCTTCTGTTGAAGAGTTGGAATTCCCATTGATTACTTCTGTTGGTGGTGACTTAACTGTCAGCCACAACGATGACTTGACCTACATTGACTTCGGTAATGTCACTACTATTGGTGGTGGTTTGGTTGTTGCTAACAACACCGAATTGAAGACCATTGATAACTTAGACAAGATCGAAACCGTTCAAGGTGCTGTTATCTTAATTGGTGACTTCTCCAACTTTACTATGGAAAGTTTAAGAACTGTTAGAGGTTCCTTTGACTTGGAATCCACTGGTGAAGTTGACTGTTCTCCTTTCCAAAGCTTGGCTAAGAAGGGTTCCATTCAAGGTGATTACGGTTGTAAGGCAGCAACCATTTCTTCTTCTTCTTCTTCAGGTGCAACTTCAACCAAGAAGTCTTCAACCTCAACTTCCTCTGGTAGTGGTGATGGTGATTCCTCTGCAACTGTTTCTTCAATTTCAACTACTTCTTCAAAGGCCGCTGCTGCTAATTTACAATCAACTTTATTTGGTACATTTGCTGCCATCGTTTTAGCACTTTTATAATGTTTGTGATCTTATTTGTTTGTTGATCTCAGTTTCTCTTTTTTAAAAAATATTAACAATAAAACGTATTATTTAATTAAAAGCCATTTACTTTATTACTTAAATTTACAATCCCTTACCATAGTTACCACTCTTGAAGAAGTCCATGATTTGCTTAACAATAGCACTTAACCCTTCAACCCATTCGGTTAATTGTTGTAAAACAACATCAATCGGTTCACCAAGCTTTTTGAAAAAGTCTTGTCTGTATGGGCATGCTTTCATCGCCAGTTTGAAAACAGGTTTGATAATGAATGAATGATGCTTGCTCAACGTTTCAGAATATGACTTTTCAAAACACTTCGATAATTCCCAGTCCTTATTGTCAATAGCCTTTCTCATTGCATCACAAGTAAATTCCAATCCTCTTGTTAACCAAAGAAGACCTTGTGTAGCATCCTTCTTACTTTTGTCAGCTTCACTGAGGATGATTTTTTCCAAAGTTTCAGACTCACTTGGGTCCTTTAACAACTTAGAACGGATCTTGGTAATGTTACCGTTCATGTCGTTTTGGACAACTGAAAATGCGCTAGATCCAAGCAGATCAAATAGCTTGACAAGTGATTCTGATGCATCTAAAAATTCCAAAGTCGCAATTTCTCCATTGGGCTTTGGAATTGTGCTAAAGCTCTGTTTCATATCATCAAAGAAGGTCATTTTGGCTACACAATTTGATTTTACTTCAAGATGAAATTGTTGTTGATAATGGGTGGCTTTTTTTTCGTCAGATCTCTATCGTTTACATGAAAAATTTTGAGAATCAGATCTGCTATTTTTATCACATGCGATTACTTTCAACTAGTAAAGAAGAAATGTCCATTTTGAAAGCTATCAAATTCAGTTGTGACGACAAAGCAAAGCCAAAATTGGAGATTTTGAATCAGTTGGTCATCCCGCACAAAACAGTGTACCTCTCCGTTGACTCAATTGCCCCATTGAAAGAAAATAAATTGGCACGTTTTTCTGGTTATGAAGCAATCAAAGGTATGTACACGCGTGGTGCGCCAGCAATCATGTTGGTCGGTTGTTACTCCATTGTTGTTGAGCTTAGTAGGGTCTTGAACGATGCCGCATTTGCTTCAGAGTCTGGTTATAATTTGAAAGATTTGAAGCAATTCAAAAGCCATTTCATTGACAGGATCGATGAGTTGATAAGCTCAAGACCAACAGCGGTTAACTTGTCAAATGGCTGCAACCAAGTGAAAGATATAATTAACAGCTTTACTTCATCCAACTTATTCAGTCTTTATGAATCGATTTTGCAGTTTGCTACTAATCTCTATAATGAGGACTTGCAGTTCAACATTGACATTGGTGAAAATGGACTAAAATACATAGTCGAAACATTGGAAAAGGCTAACTTTAGTGGTCCGTTTTCTGTTATGACTATTTGTAACACTGGTTCTTTGGCAACTTCAAATTACGGTACTGCGCTGGGTGTTGTTCGTCATTTGAATACATATCTTGCAAAATCTAAATCACAATACAACTTTTATTTTGAACATGTTTACGCTTGTGAAACACGTCCTTATAATCAGGGTTCTAGACTTACTGCTTTCGAATTGCAATACGACAACATCCCTTCCACTTTAATTACCGATAATATGGTTTCCTTTTTGATCGACAATTTAAATAACCCGGAAGATCATTCAAATCAGAAAATCAAGTTGAAATCTAATGCTCCATTGATGTTTATCATTGTGGGCGCCGATAGAATTGTTTTGAATGGTGATTTAGCAAATAAAATTGGTACCTTTCAACTATCTTTAATTGCTAAGCTCTATGACAATATTAAATTTATTGGTGCTGCTCCAACTACAACAATTGATTTGAATACAAGGTCCGGTAACTACATTAAGATTGAGGAGAGACCTCACAATGAGTTGACGGAAGTTTCTGGTGCCCTTGTTCAAGAAAATCCCGCTAATGGTGAAATCACCCTAGCAAAAGTGAGAACTGCACCAACTGGAATAAATGTTTGGAATCCCTCTTTCGATGTCACCCCTCATAAAAATATCGATTGTATTGTCACTGAAAAAGACTATTTCAAAAAGGATTTTAATGGTGACTTTCATTTTTAATCTAACTTTATTCCCACTATATTTTCCTCCATACCGATCTAATTAAAAACGTGTTATACTTTAAGTAATAAATAAGAGGAATAATTAAATCAAATAACAAATAAACAGTAAAATCAAATAAAAATGGGTCTTATCTTTTGTAAAAAAAATTCTAGTAGTAAACAGAGTTTAATGTTTTATCCTCTTTTACTTTAAATTTCCTTCGTGTCTTCCTTCCTTAAAAACCAGCATTACCGAATCCCATTCCTGTATTTTGTAAACCTAATGGTGCTGCTCCACCAGATGGTCCATTAGTAATCATTAATCTTTGAGCACCTTGTTGTTCTTCTTCAGTACCCTTCTCTCTGGCTTCTCTTGCTTTGAAATCATGATAAATTGCATCTAATTTTGTTTGATTTTCCTTCAAAACTGACAAATGATATGGCTTTGTTAAGTTGTCCAAACCATGCAGCCAAGACAACTCTAAAACAACATCATGTTCCAAGTATGAATAACATGAATATAATGTGGCAACAACGTTTGATTTATTATCTGTTTCAACAAAGTAAGTTAACAGCTCCGTAGCAACCTTGACATTCTTAGAGATAGTGGCTGTTTCGATAGCATCCGCCCAAAGTCTATCCTCTTTTTGGATCGAAATTGCCTTGTTGAATTTCTTATTAGATCTATAGATGACCGCAGCAATCTGTCTAAAGAAAATTAATTCATGCTTTTCTAATCTTTCAGCAAGGCTTAGTTGATCGAATTTATCATATGATTCAATAGTAACCCTTAACGTCTTGTAGTCTTCCTCTTCAATCAAAATATCGTGGTAAGCTTGGTTAACGACCGAATTATTCTTTTCTAGCACTGAAATTAACCATGGCTTAATCAAAGGCAAATTATCAGATTTTTGGAAAATTCTAACAACTCTTGGTAAGTCTAATCTAGGAGTCAGTGATGCTAACAAATCAACCAATAAGGTAGGATGTTCGTTTGTATAGAAATTAATTGCTTTATAATAGATTTCTAAGTTAGAGACCTTAACAATTATTTCCTTAAAGGAGTTGTGATCGAATGATGATTCTGATCTGTCCATCATCGTTAACGCAGCATTATCCCATTCATCATAATGAGAATATAAGAAAACCAATTCAGGCCATAAATATGCTTCATCACACGCCTTGATTGCCTTAGGAATGTTCAGTCTTGACCAGAATAACTTCAAATGTTCCATTGTCTTTTCTGGCTGATACTTGGTGTACAAGATTGCTAGTTCGGTAAACATACCCATATGTGCTCTTTCCAATGATAATCCATTTTCAAAAAGTGAAATCAACTCTTTGTAATATCCATTGTATTCATATTGTAAAACTAATGGACCAAGTTCTTCTGCATGAACAATTAAATGGAGACCACACATTTGAGCCAACTTGAATTCTTGATTCTCGATACAAGCTTGGTTAACTTGTTTCCAAACATTAACATTTGATGCCTTTCTGGCACAGTCAACAGCGGCAGTGTAATCCTTCAAATAGACCAAGGTGGATGCCAATTTAGAATAATTAGAGACGCTGTCAAACAATAACTTAGCAGCTTCATAGTTACCTGCAGCGTAAAGCTTATCACCAATAGTTTCTAGATTGGCAACGTTAGACAACTTCAAGAATCTAGCAATATCACTCAATTGACCAAGAGTGGCATAAGCATTGATGATAGCACCATCAATAAGCGGTTCTCTTAACGTTTGTCTAGCCATTAGCAAATAAGGAATCAATTCTTCTTCTTTACCAGCTTTTTCAGCAACTTCAATAACATTGACAAAATTAGAAGGATCCTCTGCTTTCAAGTATGAGTTGATAGCTTCAGCAATTCTCAAACCGTTTAATTGAGCCGCACCTAATTGAGACCAAATCTCAGATTTTTCGAGTTTTTCGGCATATTCCTCACCTCTATCCAAAGACATGATATCCTCAACAAGAACCTTCATTGAATCGGTATATCTCTCAGCCTTATCATAGATGTTGAAAGCCTCATCGTTCAAACCATTTTCTATACAAATTGGAGCAACTTCATCAACATCATAATCATCGATCTTGTCAATGTAATTATTAACACGCGATGGATCAACCTTAATTGCAGTCAACATTAATAAAGCTTGTAACGATGGGTTACCGTTAAATGGAGAAGGTTCTAACACAATCTTTTCTAATAATTCAATCAATTCAGATTGCAAATTGTTATCCATAAAAGCTTTCACAGCAACAGAAATAGGTTGTGGATCTTCTAATTCTGGAATAGCAGTACCGACAACCTGATCGACCAATTGTCTTCTATGAATATTTTCATCATTTAAAACTTGTCCCCAAAGATCTAGATCAGATCTTTCCAAAAGATATCTCGCTTGGTACTTGAACATGGAATTTTCATTTGTAATACTGATCAATTCAGAATCATTGTGACCTTTTTCATAAGCAATGTATGCCAAGAATGGGTCCCTCTTCTCACAGTATTTACCAACAATCAAGGTATCATATTCATCGTTTTCTTTCAAAAACTTTTCAGGGTTATTATTGGAATCAATGTAAATTTTTGCTAATGTATCATAAACAGCTTTGTCTTGAGTACCTACAGTTAAGGTGGCCTCTAAGAAAGGTAATAAAAGCTTCAATCTATTTCTTTTTTCAACTTCATCACATAACTCACCAACAGGAACTTGACCGATAACAGATTGCAAAAGAGCCTTAATGATGGTCTCATCACAATCGACATCTAAAAGTGCAGCGACAACCTGTGGTGTCTTAGATGGATTGACTTGTTGAACATAAACTTCAATGAACTTAAAAAGCTTGTTTTTGTAGAGATACAAGATTAAGTCATGAACAAAATTGTATCTATCACAAACAATAATCAAAGGTAACTGATCTTCTAATTGAATTTCTTTCAAAAAATTCTTGACTTTTTCACCATTATACACATGATTATCTCTAACAATTCTCTCGATTTCTTTAATTTGACCTAAGTTTGCAGCGCTTTGAATGTATTTGAGCACAACTTCCGGATCGTCTGTAACATTGACAATAGATGCCAAATAGTAGTACAATCCTTCAACAGAATTGAAATCTTCAAAAATCTTAACCAATGTAATGGGACCAATCAAATCAGAAAATTTGGTTGCAACTTGAATAACAACCTGCAAGTTTTGAGCAATGTTAACACTAAGCATTTCTCTCAAGCAAGCAGTTGATTGTTCAATGTTCAATCTACCAAAAAATCCAACTAACCAGTCAATTGGTAGACTTTCAGCATGAACAATGACTCTTTTGATATCTTTGATATTGTCATATAATTCCAACGCTCTTTGATACAAACCTGCCTTTTCACAAAGCTGTGCAATTACCGGCTTATCAAAATGGGAAAACATGTTGTTGCCAAGAATTGCATCTGCAACTTGAGGAGCATTCAATAGATTGACTTCCAATAATCTCGTTTGCAAATGACTGTCACCAGGTTTGTCATCCTTTAATGCATCCAACAGGAATGCAGTTGCCTGTTGAATATAATTCTGAGATAAAAAAATATCAGCAATTTGTTGAACATTGATGTCTGGCTGAGTCTGTAACAAAGAAGTAGCAAACTCGGCAGCTTTGTCAGGATTGGATCTCAAAATATTCTGAATCAAAACGACAAAGTTTGGAGTGTAATTAACTTTTTCACAGAATGGAACAATTTTGTCAAACTGTCCTAATTCAGCCAAACATTGAACAACTTTAGATGGCGCATTAGCTTTGTAAAAGATAGCAAGAGCTAAAGTTGTATTAGCTGGTTTAACTAGATCACCTAACTCCTCAGAGTAATCCAACTTGTCTTCTTTTAAATACTTTTCTAAAGTTTCAACTCTATTTTGTTGTAATAAAGGTCTGACCAATTCAAGAGTTTCAAATTTATTTAATGATCCTCTATCTAGCAAGTAGACCAAATATTGTAAAATAGGAGCAGGGCCTTGAGTTGCAGGCAATGCCTTTAATCTAGAAATAGTTTCTGGAGTTCTCAATTGGGCAGAAGAAGCAGCAATCTTAACAGCGGATTGATAATCACCAGTGGCAATAGATTGGTTGAACTGTTGGGAAAATAAGTTTTCAGCTCCTGGTAGACCACCTCTGGATGCCAAACTCAAAGCTAATTCGACGTCACCCAAATTTGAAAGAATGTAAGGAATGATTCTCTCTGTAGACAGTTCAACAGCTAAAACAGAACCTGCTCTGTTTATGGTTATAAGACCTGTATCGTTATTGAACTTAGCAGCTGTAAAAACGGCATCTGATGAAATTCTGTTTAAGAAAATCTTTTTACCAGTTTCGACATCGTAGATATGGATAAAACCAAATTTGGTTAAAATGTAGGCAATACCGTATTTTGATGAGATGTCGATGGCCACTGGGAAATCATTTTCAATTTCTGGAGGAAAGAAAATTTCAGCCTTCTTTTTTGAAAAAGCTGGGGCACCATCTTGATGATCAATTTCGGATATGTGTAAAATACCACCCTCTGGTGTCTTGGAAGCAAACGCAAATAACTGGGTTGCAACAGAAGATTGTTGAAGGTATACCTTGGTAAATGTACAAACGTGACCCTCAATTGGTTGAGAGATGTTTCTCTGTTTTGAGTATAACTGGATGTGACCAACAATTCTGTTGTTTTCCTGTGCAATACCACCAATACCAAACCAAGAGAGGTCTTCACTAGCACACAATTGTGTGATTTGGCAGTTCGATAGTGTGACGTGTCTAGAAGTTAAGAGAACTGGGCCAGCGTCGGTGCCATCAAAGATGTTCCAAGTGTAAACGTTAGATCCAGTAACGACACCCAAAGTTTGTTCATTGAGCCATTTCCAAAACACAATCTTTTCAGACATGACATGCGACTTTAGTCTAGCCTTCGTTTCCAAATTGAAGATTTGCACAGTGGTATCGTTGGCACGGAGTGCGATTACCAATTGTGAAGGATGCATGATCACAGAGTCAGCCGACATCGTCTTTCTAATAACGTTGTTGTTGTTCCTCAAATCCACAATCACTGCTGCATTGCCTTGAGCTGTGGACTCTCTAGAACAAACGTAGTGATCTGACTCCAGCGTAGTAGAGAGAAAGTTGAATGACTGTGAGTCAATTCCCAGAGAGGACAATTGACACACGTCAATGAGTTCAATAGGCGGGTTGTCAGACATCCTGCTTATTATTTATTTAATCTTATTAACGTGTTTATATATTAACAAGCTGGTAGCCTACATAGTAAGCAAACTTCCATTTCCTCACTGCGCGGGAGAGTTATCAAAAATGTCTGCCATTTTTGATATCGGCTTTTGCCACCTTTCTTACGTAATATCAACTTCTTGAGGCTCATGAAGTGGACGACAGAAGTACTCAAGAGCGTCCGTTCACTCCAACAACTCCTCCTCTAGCAATTTTTCCATTTCATCAACGGAAAATGGGATGTAAAGGACATCGGCACCAGATCGATCTCTTGTCAAACGACACATCTTGTGTTCCACAAATTCACCTAGCACTGCTCTAAAGGATATCTCGTTGGAAGTAATGAACTCTGCAACACACTGATCGTAAAACTCTCTAAAGGAAATACAGGTTTTAATGGAACCTTGCAAAGCACCCCTGGTCTCCATTAGCTTTTCGTCTTCCGTTATAGCAAGGTCTATTTTCTCCAATTGCTGTATGAGAAGCGTTTTGTACAGGTTTTTGGCATTAGCAGTTAAAGAGCTCAAAACGTACTTGGCACCCTTAGAGCCAACAAATTCGTCGGACTTCCCAAGCGACAAGGGGTCCCTGAATGTAACCTCAGTTCGGTAGCTCACGAACGTTGATATGTTATGCCAGGTAAAATTAAAATTGTTCATTGCAGAGGTGTCCCAAAAGAGAGGGGTGTTTACATTATCCATAGTGCAAATTATGGTTACTTTGCTCAATTTCGCCATTTCACTAAATATGTAGTGGTATTTGTCCACCCGCAACGCTTCACCGTCAATATTGTGAATTAAAAGAATTAGGTCTTTGTGTCTATGACTTCGCCTCGCGTTGCTAAACTCTTGAATAGTGTTATTTAACAGATCCAAAAGTTCCCTGGAAGCAGGTGCCGTCTTTTTAAAACACCTCTGCCAAATTTCTTTCAGTAACAGTCTAGGATGGAATTCAGGGTTGTAGCCATTAATAACTAAACATCTGGTGTTCTGCACTCGAGGTAAAATGATCCGCTGAACAAATTTATTTATCAAGTCTCTTTTGGATCCCACACCGTAAAACGCTAAGTTAAAACCTTCTTGGATTTCAAACAGCCATTGCGCAGCCTGCCTTTCGTAAAAGTAATTCAAACTGTCAATAGGCTTGCTACACAGTCCGTCCAGAATCATATTGTATTTGTGATACTCATCGTAGGAAATATATGGTGCCATTGCCATAGTGTTGGCAGATGGTCTGCTTCTCAGCTTATTTTGCTCGAAGTACCCTTCAAAGCCATTCAAATACAGAGATTGCTTTTTTGATTCTTTATCAGTGTTAATCAAAATGTCATTTTGGTCATCGTATTCGGGAACCTGCATTAGCTTAATCAATTTATGGTTTCTTGGTTTGATGTCTTCAAGATGTGAAAAAACCTTGGAAGCGTCATAATTTCGATTCAATCTTCTAGGTGTTGCTAAAGGTGATCCGTTTGCAGATGGCGGTACAGAGCTAAGTTCCTGCTTTGCTACTAAATTCAATCTATCTGTTAAGTTCGATGATCGCAATGGTAAAGATCTATTATCTTTTGTGGGAACAAATGGTGTGTAGTGATTATCACTCTTCAATGGTGATAAAGCGGATATCCGCTTTGTCTTGATGGGCGATGGACCTCTTGATGGCGAATTGGACGGCGAAGAAGATTTTGTTGGTGTTCGTGTTCTTACAGGGCTTCCGAAATCAATATCCTCGATATTTTTAGTAGGAGTATCAGAGATCTTTGCATTTGCAAATTCAGCTACCAGTGGTTTCTTTGTTCTCCTTCTTTTTTTAGTTGGTTCAGATATAACAACATTTTCAGAGTAGAGATCTTCTGGATATTCCAAATCAATTTCCAAACCAAACGGTTTTAGTGTTGGCTCTAACTTACTTTGCTCAATGATTTTATCTGCTAAAGATCTCTCCTGGTCATATAGTATATCATCATTTGTATTTCTTTTCTCAAAGGCTAATTGGACAGCCAATCTATTCAACTCATTCATTGATCTTTTTGGTGGAGATGTCAACTTTACGATATCAACATCCATAACATCGTCTATCTTTTTTTTCTTAGGCGATCTCACACCCAGTCTCCCAGACGCTGACCGTCGTTTGGATGGCGTTAGTGGCTCGTTCGATGACATATAGTAATGGAGACGTGTTAATGCAAAATGATAAATGTCTGTAAATTCCAATAGATCAAAAGCATTATAAATTTTTTTTCCTTTTAATGAACTTGAAGTATACAATAACATATCAAACTAAATAGACATTAAATAACTTAATTTAGTAAACCATTAGACACACGGGACAAACTAATTACATCTATAACATCGTGCAATAGAAACAAATAAAAATGACATAGGCAAATAAAGAATATGAGCCATCAATTAGGCTCGCTTTTGAATTGAAACGCTTAGCAATTAATCAAAGGTCTTTTTGTTACCCTTGAACTGAACAGGAATGTTGTTAGCACCAGAGCCAGAAGGTCTTGGGGAGCCTCTGTCACCACCTCTGTTGAAGCCACCTCTGCCGCCTCTGTTGAAGCCACCTCTTCCACCTCTTCCACCTCTGTCGCCACCTCTGTTGAAACCGCCTCTGTCGCCACCTCTGTTAAAACCTCTGTCTTGTTGAGGTGGTCTTGGGGTTGAGAAGTCTAATCTGACTGGTCTGTTGTCCAGGTATTCACCATTCAAAGCTTCCAAAGCCGCCTTAGCTTCATCAACGGAAGAGAATTGAACGTAACCGAAACCCTTTGGTTGTTCGGTTTCTGGGTGAGTTGGCAATCTAACACCGAGAATGGTACCTTGTTCAGCAAAAAATTCAGTAACAGAATCTCTGTTGGAGTCGAAAGACAAGTTACCAATGAATAAGGTGTCAGATGGTTCAGACTTGGTGTCTCTGAATTGCTTAGCTCTGTCGTTGGATCTTTCGCCGTTGGATGGCTTCTTGTAGTTAGACATATCAACATTGATTTCTCTACCGTCGACTTCCTTACCGTTCATTTCAGAAACAGCCTTTTCAGCAAGTTCCTTGCTTTCAAAGTCAACGTAACCATAACCCTTGGATCTACCAGTGGCTCTTTCGGTCAAAACTCTGGCACCCAAAACACCACCAATGTGTTCGAATTCTCTCTTTAACCAGTCATCGTCAATGTTCCATGAAAGACGACCAACAAAAATGGTAGCTGGTTCTTCTTCGGTCTTGGCCTTTTTAGCTTCTGGTTCAGGACTTTCGCTGGCAGATTCGTCTTCTGCCTTTCTCTTCTTGGAACCTTCTTCATCATCTGACGAAGAAGATTCTTCCTTCTTTTCTTCTTCTTCATCAGAAGAGCTAGAGTCAGCGTCAGACGAATCGTCCTTCTTGTCTTCTTCTTCGTCAGAAGAGCTGGAGTCAGAATCAGATGAATTTTCCTTTTTTTCGTCCTCTGATGATGAGGATTCTTCCTTCTTTTCTTCTTCTTCATCAGATGAAGATTCGGAATCGGATGATGACGAGGATTCTTCCTTCTTTTCTTCTTCTTCATCAGAAGAAGATTCAGAATCAGAAGAGGATGATGATGATTCAGATGATGATTCAACCTTCTTAGACTCCTTCTTTGAGCTCTTACCAGATCCCTTAGCCTTAACTGACTTACTTTCCTTCTTAGATTGCTTAACTGCTGACTTACCCATCTTAATTGATACTTGCAATAAAGAAAAAGGTTTGAAAATTTTTCTATAATTTTTTAAATTTTTCAGTTTTTTTTTAAAAAAATTTTTATTGCCTAATCAGGCATTGTGCACTGCCAGGTTCCCAGATACGCTTTCTTTTTCTTAGCAATGAAGTTTTACCTTCTGGTTGAAAGTAAAAAGAGTTGTAAAGTGACGCTATTATGTCGAATGCAGTTCAAATTCCACAAACAGTACTCCCAGGACAACCTATATTGCCAATATATACAGCAGGTGAGGGATCAGAGGCAACCAAATACGTTGCAGGCAACAATGTTCGCTTGGAAAGCATTCAATTCAATGAAAACAGAATTCCAGCATTAGTGTCGTCAGTGCTGGGGCGTGTACGGATCAGCGATAGTAAAGAAACAAACACCAAGGTGGTTAGCGTCATTTCGAAAAATTCACCAGAGTTCAACAATTCCGGAGACGCTGAAGACAGTGTGCAAAGTAGGAAATATAAAGCTGTGACACCAAATGTAGGAGACATTGTCCTTGCTAGAGTCACACGAATGACAAACTCAAGAGTGAACGTTGAGATATTAAGTGTGTCAAAGGATACGTATGTGGAGTCAGAAACAGAAAGAGTTGAATCACAAAATGATTTCGATACATCAAAATATGATCAAAGCGCAATCCACTTGACAAACCTATTGCCTACCGAAAACGGAGAATTTTTCAAGGCGACAATTAGGTCCCAGGATATAAGGTCAGCAGAACGTGATAGTGTTAAAACGTGGGAATGCTTCCAACCTGGTGACATTGTGCGTGCGTCAGTGATTTCGCTCGGTGACGGTGTCAGCTACTATTTGACAACAGCCAGGAACGACCTTGGAGTGGTGTTTGCAAAAAGCACCGATGGTGAATTACTGTATCCGTTGGATTGGGAAAGCATGATTGCTCCTAGTACTGGTGTTGTTGAGAACCGAAAATGTGCAAAGCCGTTTTGATCTATTGCATCAAATCTATCAAACTACATTGAGGCCTGTTTAGCTTTAAAATCAAATAATTTAGAATAATAAAAGTGGAATTATATATAATTTTTTTTATCTTCATTCTTAGGAAATATCCCTACCAAAGATACTTCAAAGTTACGTTAACAAGGACAGCTGACAACCTTGAAAGTAACAACTCAACCAATATTCATTCTTGGAAAGAATTTACCAAAAACATTTATTCTTGGGAGGTATCTCTACCAAAGATGGCAACCTTAATCCAGTCAGAACAGACAAAGATCTTACTCTTAATACCTAACAGCATAGTGACATAGGCAGTTCTCCAGAAGAAGAAAGTTAAACTACCACCAAGGGCAACGGTAGACCAAGAACCCCAAGTCAAGTCAGCAACGGCTCTTTCCTTACCAATGTAAGCCAAAGCACCTTGGTGAACATATTCGAATGGAGTGATGACCTTCTTGGCACGAGCGACTCTCTTTTCAATCTTGGCAGCTTGTTCAGGAGCGGCCTTGGAGAGTTCGTGTTCCAAATCTTCTAACTTGGCCAATTTGTTGAAGTGTTCACCAAGATAGCAACCCTCTTGGTAAGCAACTTGAGCAGTTGGTGGATTGGCAGTAAAGGTACAGTCACCAAGAGCCCAAATGGAATCATCACCATCAAGCTTGAGGTATTCATCAATCAAAAGACCTCTTCTGGCAGTACTTTGTTCGACAATCTTGGAGGCCAAGTTCTTGGTCACTTCGCGTTGAGCGTTACCACCTGCCCAAACAAGGGTACCGTATGGAATGACAACATCTTCAGTCTTACCATCTGGGTAACGATAAGCAGCGTAAACATTCTTTTCATCAACCTTTTTAACCATAGTGTTACATCTCAATTCTAGCTGTTGTTCTCTGAACACTTCTTTAGTGTATTCAATTAATCTTGGATGGAATGAAGCCAAGACGTTTGATTGGGCTTCAATAAGAGTAACTTTCATTTCGTCTTCAATACCAGGTAAAATTTTACAAAGATCTTGTTGAATGTAATCCTTAATTTCAGCAGCAAGTTCAACACCGGTTGGACCACCACCACAAACAACAAAACTCAATAATCTCTTTCTTTCTTCCGAATCGATTGGCAACAATCTAGAGGCCTCGATTTGGTTGAATAACTTTTGTCTAACAGCAGTTGCATCATTAGCTTCTTTCATGAAAGAAGCATGCTCATAAATACCAGGAATACCAAAGGTGTTAACAGTGGCACCGACGGCGTAGACTAAGTAATCGTAGGACAGTTCAGAAGTAATTGGTTCGGTTTCGGCAGTGAAAGCCTCACCAAGGAAAAATCTAGGGTCTCTGTGCTCAATTTTAACAGTTTTTTTGACAGGATCAATATCGGTGGCTTCAGCTTCCAGGTAATTAACTTCACCCTTGTTCTGTCTGGCAATGGTTCTAACAGAGTCACAGATGGATTGGATGTTAATGGTACCGGAAGGTACAGAAGGCAAAAGCGGAGTGAAAAGGAAGTAGTTTCTTGGGGAAACAATAGTAACGTTAAACTGGGTGGAGTCAACTTTGTTCAAAACAGAAATGGCACCCCAGCCGGAACCCAAAATAACAATATTTTTCTTCTTCAAACCGTTCTCCTTAAGTTCGGACTGTGGCAGTTGTTTACCTGGGTTCGATTCGACGTACACCAGGTATGTCAGGTAACCCCAAAAACCGATAGCACCGACTAGTGCCGCCCTGAAGGAAAATGTAAGAGCACCCGATTTCAAGTTAGGAGCAGCTTTAGCTTTCAAAGGCTGACCGCTGTGGACAAGTCTTCTTGCGGAAAGCGGTCTCAAAGCTCTTGAAGACCACATAGAGACTCCGCGCATTGTTGATGATGAAAGACGAGACATCAACATCTTAAGTTCTACACTTCTTGATATTTAGGCAAGAGGAAATAGTGTATTCGAAAGTGAAAAAAAAAAATATTCCACTAGTGCCACTTCTCCTATTATGTAACAATCGGTCTTAAATACTAGGAATTCCTTCTCAGCTTTTTTTTTCGAGTCACCTAGACAATAAATACCTCATACAGACATCCCGCAGTACACCTATTGTTCTTCCAGCCTACCGGTAGCACCTTTGCACTTCTACGCCGATACAACACACTCGCGCGGATGACAATTTACCTCGGAAAAACCTTAGCCATCCAATAGATGCAAGCCATTGTGGTTTCCTATTGGTGTGGAGTAGGGTGTCACCAGGTCCTTGCGTGTAGTAGCAGCTGTAAAGTAAATCACAAGTGCTTCTAATTATGTTTTGGAGAATTAAAAAACTACAAAAGAATTATTAAGTAAAAGGTAAAAACAAAGGCATTTTATACACAAAATAGAAATTTGAATATGAATCGCAGTTTTGGTTCTAGATTATCTGAAGTTGCTAAATTCTGTAATTTATACTTCAACTGTTACTCTATAAACTATTACATAAGAAATATATATAGGAATGCGACGCATCCCTCTTTTATAGGTGTTTACGTGTGCGAACTCTATCAGCTAAACGTGCTTAGCTAGCCCAACTAGGTTTTTACCGAGTTCTGTTAATGCTTATATTTGACAGAATTAGTTGAGTAAAACTTTAATGCAATATGTAAAACAGTCCTTTAAGATAGCATCTCTTAATTCATACTAATTATTTTAATTATTGTTTTTAATCAGCTATACAGGCTACTTTTATAAAGCGGTATTTGTTGGAATTACTTTACAGCAATGTTAACTGATAAATCCAGAGTTATTTATTCAACCCGTTGATTTTAAATTAAGTATAAGGAAGTTAAAGTCAAATATGTCGATGTTAAAATAATAGCAAAAGACACTGAGCATATGTACTATACCATTTTCAAAAAGAAATGTTCAAGACACACATCAAGAAATGAAGCTTCGTATTATTTATCAGATGACCTAAAATCTAATATAATTTCTAATATAGAAACCGATCCCCACATTATAATTTATAGTAATTATATACACTTTTTTATCAAGCAAACTAAATCGTTATTACCGCTATACGGAAATTGTAACACTTCACTACTTATACTATTTTGGATTAAATGATTATTTTCTTGAACAGTAAGGTTAAATGTCACGACTGTCTTGGGCAACTATTTTCATCATTCTTTAAAATACAGATTTTTATCTTAAACTATGTTCTGAATGATTAATAAACTATAAAAGAATTATAAAGTAAAAGGTAAAATAAAGGCCTTTTATACACAAAATATAAATTAGAATATAAACTGTAATTCCGGTTCTAGAATATCTGAATTAGACAAGTGAAACTTTAATACAATGAGTAAAGCAATCCTAAAGGATAAAATTTCCTAATTGATACTAATTAGATAAAAGATAATGTAGGTCAGAGTTGAAGTGCATTTAATGCGTGAGCATAACTCCTAAAGAGGACATCTTATGGTCTGATCAACACTTTGGGTAACTGTATGTAATCGAATCAGGTAATTCAATTTGCATTGGCTTGAGATAATTAATAAGGTTTAATCTAATGATTAATTAAAGTTTCAGATAGAATTTAACTTGGGTTAACATAATTTAATTCATAATTTGACATAGTCTTTTATAAATATTTGCGTTTACGAACTCTATACGCTAAACTTGCTTAGCTAACCCAACTAGGTATTTACCGAGTTCTACTAATGCTTATATTTGATAGTTTTAAATACAGTTCTCCCTCACTGCCAGCTGATTCTCTATTCTGACTGTTGCTCATTTCACATTTTTTGTGGGAAGTCTATTCACGTGACTGATTGTTCTTACTTTGAAAGAAACCAATAATGCTTTGGTGGCCCAGTCGGTTAAGGCGTCAGTCTCATAATCTGAAGATCGCGAGTTCGATTCTCGCCTAGAGCATTTATTTTTATAAATACACTACTATTTTTTTTTTGAGAGTAGAAGAAGAGTAAAGAGTTATTACTATACAAGAATTATATTAGCCAAACAGAAACTTACTGAGGCTGCGCTGAGATTGTTCGTTCTTCAGTATATCTTTGAATGTAGTTCCATATTTGTTGAAGACTTCGATTGTCATTGGTTGGACCGAATCCATTGATTTGAAAGTTAGCGAATATCGATTACTTATATCTTTGTTTGCATTGGCTTCTCTTGCAGGAGGGTTGAGTAGCTGATCTATTTGTTCTTCATCAATATCATCATCTTTCATTAAATCGTCGTCAATATCGTTCTCTAGCTGTTTACCAATTGAGTATATGGAAAGCGAAACTGAGTCTTCGTTGAGTAGCAGTAGAGAGGACTTTCTTGATGAGGTGTCTGTGATCGCTGTTGGAATGGGTTGATGCAGATGCGGCTGCTGCCGTATTTCGTTTTCATGAGTATGAACGTCATTGCTTTCTAAAAAGGATGTAAACGGAGATTTTAGCTCGAAATCGATCTCGTCTACTTGAAAGTGGCACATGTCCTTTAAAACCACCTCAAATTCCCTTATCACGGTCTCATCTAAAGTGTTCAAACTGAGTTTCCAATACCTCGAAGGGTTTCTAATGGGCAGTATAAACGTGTTGGTGCTCACCTTGATAAACTTAGCGCTTGTAAATATCGGATGGATCACATCTCCACAAACCATGTACTTCAATTCGCTTGATTCTATTTCGTAGATCTGGAACCGCCCCTTGCTCAGTATGCTGCATGACTGTGATTTAAGTATCTGGTGGATGCTAGTTGATGCTGTTGTGGATTTATACACTGAAATCTCACACTCGTTCAGATGGAACAAAACGTTCTTGTTGCTGGAATTATTACTTAATGATCCTATTGAAGTTTGCCTGCTGTTGCTGTTTAGCGACCTCGGTTTTGTGAGTATTGCTTGATGTCCTTTATCATTTGCTGTTTGTGTATTGTTGGAATCTTCTCTTTTGAGCTTTGTCTTCGGCTTGAACAAACTTTTGAACGATGTTTTGAACTTTATAGACGGCGTACGTGCAACACCTACTCCATCATTCACCATCTTAACCATTCAAAGTTGCCGCTAGTGCTCCCTTTCTGGATCCTGTTTTTTCTTTAAAGTCTCTTCGTTATTTGGAAATTTGTCAGATCGTCAGATTACGTAAGCTAGACTGCCAATTTTCCATGCGATCAAAAAATTACAAAACAAAAGCGCCAATGATAACTTCTTTTTTAGAAACAGGAGACGTTTACAGAGGTAAAATAGAGGTTGTTATGGAGATTAATAGTACGAATAGCAAGTTTCAAGAGTTTCAGCACCGGTTCTTCAGAAACCGTTCGGTTGTGGATGAATTGGAGGTGCCATGCACTTCCATAGAAGACGACGCTGAGCTGTTGATAAGTCCAGAGCCATCGATATCATCGGAGGACTACACACGAGGGGGATTCATGATCAAAGAATCAATCAGTAAACTGACCAAGAAGATTGGTGGCAACAACGACTCGATGCTGAGCTTATTTTCTAGAAAAGGATCGTCAGAGACAACAGTCTCTTCAATGGACCAAAGTTTAGACTCTAAGCAGCCAGTTTGCACCAACCCGCTGGTGAAACTGCAGTCATGGTCCAGAAAGCGGTCGTCCAATAACGAAGATGTGGCCGTTAACTTCACGACCAATAGGAGTAGGTCAAACTCAACCATCAATGAGACAAGTTTTGGAGGCTCGATTCCACGCAAGGTGCCCCCGATATTCCCATTTAAAAAGAAGGTGTCTTCACAGCAGTTGCAACACCAGTCATATTCAAGATCGAGTTCAATATCGGTCATATCAGATCAGCCTTCACAGATACACATCCAGTTGCCTACTTCCACGATGAACAAGACAATAGTGCCAAAGATCTCGTCTTCTTCTCTTGGCGTGCTTATGAAACCCGCTATGGAAACCATCGATATCGCCGACGAGTACTTTTCCAGAAATCCTTCTGTGCTAACGAGCAAGCAAGGCACAATCAACAAGAAGCATTGCAAAGAGCACGGAAAGCAGTGCCTCAAATACAACAGTTGCCCAGAACCGAACGCCAACTTATTCCAGCTCAATTTTGGTGTAAGCCCAGTCACTTTACATTCATGCCAGTTCAGCAGTGCCAGTCATCAATTTGATCTGAATCCCAACTATGAAGAGGTCGATGACCCAAGCGAGCACCAAGGGTGGGCCCTTCATCACGGCGTGCTAGTCTCAAATGATGACTTAACAAAATCTCTCAGCCAAGAAGTGAATTCAATGGCCTCCAATAATGATGAGGAATTAGCCGGTCTAATTGCTCAAGATGTTTTAAACAAGATTGGTTGCGACTAAATTGATACTCTTCTTCCATATGTCCAATGGTTACCAAAACTAATGTCATTTTTTTCTCTATTGAGCGCTATCAAAAAGGTGCACTCAAAAAAATTTTCAACTCCGCTTACAAAAAAATCCCGATAAGCCGAATCTAGTGACTTATCAATTGATATAAAAGGTGGTTCAGATGTTATCCAATTGTAAGAATTCAATAAGATGCCAAATTATCGTTTACACATAGAACTATAATGACAACGTTTGATTTTCAAAACCAATTAGAAAAATTACCGATTCCAGATATTAGTGATTCGATTGCGAGATACTTAGATGTTTTGAAACCACTCCAAACCACAATTGAGCATGAACAGACAATCAAGGCATGTAATGAGTTTATTAAATCTACAGGACCTGTTTTGCAGGAACAATTGATTGAATACGCAAAGACAAGAGATTCTTATATTGAACAGTTTTGGTTTGACTCTTATCTTAATTATGATTCACCTGTTGTGCTAAACTTAAACCCTTTCATTATGATTGAAGATGATCCGACACCAGGAGAAAACAACTGGATAACAAGAGGTGCTACATTAACCTCATCTGCGCTAAGGTTCGTTAGGGCATTGAGGAAAAAAGAATTAGGAGTTGATTTTGTTAAGGGCGGTAAGCCACTTGATATGGATCAGTACCTGAGGTTATTTGGTTCTGCCAGAATACCTAGTAACAGTGGTTGTATTTTACAGACGGACCAATATTCAAGACATATTATTGTAATTGTCAGATCTCAAATTTATTGGTTTGATGTGCTCACTCAAGACAACGATTTAATATTGACTGAAGATGAATTAAAGCTAAATATTAAATCAATAATTGATGATGCTAAAATAACAAGCGTTGAGGATATTGCAAAATCAAGTTTTGGTGTTTTGACCTCTGAAAATAGAAGAGTTTGGTTTAATTTGAGGGACTCTCTCAATAGTGATAAAACAAATAAGGATATCTTAAAAATTGTGGACTCTGCGTTGTTTTGTTTAGTTCTTGATGATATTGAAATTGGCGATGACGCAAATCGTCTAGCTGCCAACTTTCTTTGTGGTGAAAGTTTATTGAAAAATGGTATACAGGTTGGTACTTGTACAAATCGGTGGTACGATAAGCTTCAAATGATAATCACCAAAGATGGCAAATGTGGTATTAACTTTGAGCACACTGGTGTTGATGGTCATACAGTTTTACGATTTGCTTCTGATATTTACACAGACTCAATATTGAGGTTTGCAAAGTCAATCAACAAGAATTCGCCTTCATTATGGAAGTCATACTCTAAAGCAAACCCTGACAAAACAAATTATTGCTGCGAACCAAGAAAATTGGATTGGAATTTAACGAAGGATTTGAGTTTAGCTTTGAGATTTGCGGAAACAAGGTTGAGTGATTTAATTCACCAAAATGAATTTTCAACGCTTGAATATAAAAAGTTTGGTATGGAAAGAATTAAAAAAATGGGTATGTCGCCAGATGCTTTTGTGCAAATGTGTTTCCAATTATCATATTATTCACTTTATGGTAAAGTTGAATCAACTTATGAACCTGCAATGACAAAAATCTTTTTGCATGGGCGTACTGAAGCAATCAGAACAGTATCAGAAGAATCTAACGAATTTGTGACAAAATTTCTTCAAAGAGATGTATCTGCAAAGCAAAAAATTGAGTTGTTGAAACTTGCGTGTAAAAAGCATTCGGTAAGGACAAGAGAATGTTCTTCAGGCCTTGGCCAAGATCGTCATCTGTATGCACTTTTCTGCATATGGAAGAGGTATTTTTCTGATGATAGTGATATTTCCACATCCGACGATGATGAATCAACGCTAAATTCAGACAAATTACCTTTGGGTATAGGTGGTCTGCAAAAATTGAAAGAAATTCCTAGTTTGTTTGCGGATAATGGATGGGATAAATTGAATACAACAATCATTTCCACTTCAAATTGTGGTAATCCGTCTCTAAAGCTATTTGGTTTTGGACCTGTTAGCGAGAATGGTTTTGGTCTTGGTTATATTATCAAAGACAATTCAATTGCTATCTGTGCTTCTTCCAAACATAGACAAACAAGCAGGTTGATGTCCAACTTGGAGGCCACCTTCGATGAAATTGAAAGGACATACAGGGAGGCTTCAAAAGATGAAAATGCGGGTGAGGTTAAAATTGATAAGTTGCTTGGTGGCTATGATAGTTTCAAGGTTGATTCCCGCAGTGACGATATCAAATCAGATAAGCCTATCAATGCCAATAACGATCAGGTTTATTTCACAGACAAAGAGATTGGTGTTAAGTTAAGATTGGCGGAATATTGAGTATTTGTGCCAACCTTTTTATTTGTTTTAATCAGGATATATTGACGAGCTAGTAGATACGTTTTAACGGTCCTCTGTTTTGTATTTTATTTATTTATTCTTTAATGATGTTACGGAATCAATGGTACTCTGCTCTGGAGTGTATAAACTAACAACCAAATATCTACCTTGATAGTTGATACCTTTAAGCTTGTCGCTTGCTAATTGAGCTGCTTTCATTGTTGTATATGTCACAATTGCTTGTCCTTTATTTTCAGATGAATCTCCTATTCTCAATTCTAGGATATTGCCAAATTGTTTTAGCATTTCAAAGAATGACTCTTTGTCCAAATCGTAAGGCAAGTTCTTTAACAAGACAAAGGGAAAACTCATTTCTATTGTATGATGTAGCCAGCTTGAACAATTAGTGTGCTTGAAAGAGTAGAAAATTTTTTTTTGTAAAACCGTGTTAGATCAAAAATAAAGCTAAGAAATTGAATAAGCAAACATTAAATGGCTGGTAACCCCATTGAGAACGACCAAAAGATAATATATGAGCTGCGACCCGATGTAGATTTAAAAAAAAAAGGTGAATTGCCTTTTGTTCGGCTGTTGAATGGTTTAGAACCTATATGTAACGTTAAGTTAAGATACAATTTATACAAAAGGAACTGGGCGAAGCAAACAAGATCAATTGATAACATACTGAATAAAACTGACAAGTTTATTTACAAAAGCTTAAAGACATTTCTATGTTATGATGATCAACATGACAATAGATTGAATGCAGGTTTAGTTCATTTCGGATCAAACATTGCAAACCACGCTAGATTAACAAAAAACGTCTCTGAATCAATGAAAAACAAGGATGAAGATCAAATCAAGCATGAAAGATCACTGAAGGGATTACCGGCACTGGATAATGTTGACACATTGGTGGAACCAGATAAAACTATTTGTTTGGTGCATTTAAATTCAACTGCTCATACAACAATGGAAAGCGTCTTGCGAACAATTGAAAACGAAGTCATGAAAAGAATCAGTGAAGAAGGTGGTCTTGGTAGAGGCAAAATTAGAAGAAGACGTGTGAAAAGATACGAGTATAACTACGACTCTGCAAGTTCAGACTCAGAGTCGGAACCGGAAGTTGAAACAGAGGACCTGTTTATAAAACAAGAAGAAGATGATAACGAAAAGCTCAATGACGCATCTTTGTTGGCAAGACCAGATTTTAAGGTCAAAGAAGATATTGACGAAGATATGGTAGATTTCAAAAATGTAAAAGACGAGAAAGAACTCCTCAGAAGGTCTAAAAGACTGAAGAATTTGAAGCGAGAACAGGTTGATGATGATTATAGTCACAGATTAGCAAGAGCAAACAAGTTCACTGATTTGAATGATATTCTAGATCTCTTAAAGTCAATTGATGTTAGGCTAATTGTATTCATTGAAAATTGTGACTCTATGAACTTACAAATTGTTCATAGGTTAATCAAATTACTTTGGAGATATCAAAAGACAATGAAGGTTGG
This sequence comes from Saturnispora serradocipensis, assembly GCA_030570415.1. Taxonomy (NCBI): domain Eukaryota; kingdom Fungi; phylum Ascomycota; class Pichiomycetes; order Pichiales; family Pichiaceae; genus Saturnispora; species Saturnispora serradocipensis. Next base: position 177,527 of record JAJLVS010000003.1, on the reverse strand, counting down.
GTTGATTATTGGTATATCTACACCTTTTGAAATTTTTGAAGAGAAATTACCAGTTCTTTTAATGAATGATTTGAGAACAAAGACTTTCTCAATTGACAATTCAAGTGATGCAATCAATGAAATCATGGAGGATTTATTGTTGAACATCAATGATACTTATAATTCATTGATTTTTGATCCAAAACTAGTTTTAGATTTTTTAAAAAGAAGAGACAATATTAGTATCATCCAGTTTTACAATTTTATGAAAGCAATTTACATGAATCATTACTTCAGTGAACCAATGTCTATTTTTTGGACTAAAAAGTTTACCGGAATTGAATTAACCAATGAATACTTTGACGTGTTTAGTCGATTACCTTCAGTTATGAACTGTGGAGAAGATTTGGAAAATGATTTTTTAAAAGGTATTCTTAAAAGGGATATCAACAAAATAGGCCAGCATTTGAGGATTAATTTGAATAAATTGATCAACTGGAGGTATAATTTTAGAAATATTTTTGACTTTTTCAATTACTTACACGTTGAGTATTTGAAGACGAACAATAACAAAATTTGGGATAACAACCTTCATCTTTTTCAATTGATTTTCACAAATTTCTATGAAAACAGAAAAGAAAATGAAGTGAACATTAAACAAAACAATGCACTGGAAGTTAAAAAGGAAAACGAAGATAGTTTCGAAGAAGGAGAGCAAGAAGAAGAATATGAAGACGAAGAAGAAGAATATGAACCACCTTTGAAAAAAGGAAAATTTAATGAAAGGGAAAATCAATTCCATAAATTAGAATTTTTGAACCCATTGTGGCTAGAATTGAAGACATATTCCGAGAAAAGAATTCAACATATCTATGAAGAAATTTTAGGCGATGATCAATTTAATTTTATTACAGGACAAGACAAGTTTCCACCAAATATAACAAATGAAAAGAATTTTAATATGATGATCAAGTGTGTTAAACAGGGGGTAGAACAACAAGTTAGAGATTTGGATTTAACGAATCAACTATTCAAGGAAATTTGTGTTATTGACACCTCAATAAATGAAAAGCTAAACATGTGGTTTTCACCGCCAATTAAAGATCTAGTATTAAGCGGCTTAGAGTCAAGCAAATCGTTGTTATTCAATAGAGAACATTGGGGTTCTTCATTAACAGGAGTTGACTGGGAGGTGTTCAAAGTATTCGAACCATCGGTGTGTGAAATCTACAGGAACTATAAAGATGCAGGTATTGTCATAAATGTTTATGATTTCTATTGCGTTTACAAAGAATCAGTTATTGATAAAATGAGAATGATACAAGTGATTATCAACAAATTTAAAGAGCATTATATGGAATATGAAGAGGATGATTTCGAAGAGATAATGGAGACACTAAAAATGATTAGGAGAGATTTGAAGGAAGGCAGAAGTGAAGAGTGGGATAAAATGATGTTAGCATGGTTTTTGAAAGGATTTCAAGAACTGGAAATTTTAGGATTGATCAAACAGAACAGATCGAAAACGCTATCGATTGAGAAATTAGTCTGGAAAGGGGTTTGAAAGAGGTCGGTTGATAAAATCAATCAAGTAGTACATTTGTAATATAAAGAATAAAAGTGAAATAGGGAAACCAAAAGTTAAAAGGCGAAAAGGCGTAAAAAAAAGCAATAAAAGATGGGAAGGAATAAAATAGCAAACAGCGGTTCATTAGTTGAAATAGAGCGAGGTCCTATGGCACTTGGATTTCAAGGGCGATATATTGTGAAGATTTTTATCACTAATATTATGATTCTGCAACTGGTCATTGAAAACGTCGGTAGAGCTGATATAACCTGTAAAAGAGTTGTCTTTCACCATTATAAAGGCATCGGACTTGTAAACATTCGAGTCCTTTAGTATGCTATCCGTGTTTGTTGACGGCAACCTCAACTCTGGCAGCTTCTTTGGTACAGCAGAGATTGTATCTTCCTCTGCAAAGGGCTCCAGCGTGTGGGTTTGTAAGTTCTTAGGTATGATCACTTCCGAATCGAGTATCATAGAGTGTCGTTTTTTGCTGCTGTCACGCCTTGGTTTTCTGACACCATACTTGCCCTGTGAATCGTCTTCGTCTTCTTGCTTCTTGGCATGTTTGGCGCTACCGCCAGTGTAACTTCTGCCAGAATTCATCTCCTTCTTGGTCTTGTGTGTGAGTGCGCTGATCGGCGCTTCTGCAAACAAGATGCTGTGTCTCTTGTTCTTGCCAGAGATCTGGGAGAGGAAGTTCATTGTCGTTTCTTCTGCTATTGCTAGTGATTTTCCAGTGAGTACCGTTGAGTCAAGTCCGTTCTACGATGGTGTGTGTCCGCACTGCTATTGCCGGTGCCTTAATAAAAAGGTGTGAATAAGTTACCTGAACCTTACCTGAAAGAAAGATCTGAGTAGTAAAACAGCAGCTCCAGAGCAGTGTGTTAAGTATATGGCACTTCGCTGCTTGTCTTCGATGTTCTTTTATTAGCCCACTACTTGGCTTTGCCTCACAATACAGCTGTATCGATCACTTACGCTGACACGCTCGAACAATAATTGCTTGCTATCGCAATAAGTTACAGGAGGTTTCCTATTGTTGATCTCTATGGCTTTTCAATGCAAGTTAGGAACCGCGTTTTGGGGGAGGGCCATGAGAAAAATTTTCACTAGGGAACAGAAATGCCATGTGTCGGGTAGTCGGGTGTCGGCTGGAGCACAAGGCAAAGACGGTGCTTTGTGTCAATGTCTCGGTTAGTCGGATATCGGATGCGTTTTGGGAGCACTCCAGTGAAGCTTCCTTGCCTCCAAAGTGTAACTGTGAAGCGTGAGGCGTGGCAGTGTTAGCTGTTTTTGAAAACTTCACTTGTTGAAGCAAAGAATCGCACCCTGCTTGTATGTAGTTTGTGATAGTGCTGCGAACTGTTTGGTGTCAACCCTCTCAATTCTTTTTGTATTGCAATTTGGCATTTCTGCAGCTCGACAATAACAGGGCAGCCGCAGCAATGAGGGCAATGAGGGCACTATTGTCGAATGTATGTCTAAGATGTGTTTCTATTTCAATAACTGGCAGGCAATTTTCATGGCAGGCATTAACAACCGTATCGCCGAGAGTTTTAATGCTGCCTACAATGCTTGCATGTCCATATTGTTTGTTCGGTCTAATAAAGCTTACGCAGCTGAATCACATTAGTCACCCAGTACGAGCGTCTAAGTGTATATATTCATGGCACAATGTGCAGCCTTGATTAGAAACAAGACTCAAAATTGCGGTTCTGCGTTGGTAGACGTAGGTTCCGATGCTGTAAAAATACTGAACGTAATTACAAAGCCTTTCTCGATGATGCGTAGCTCTTCAAACATAGCTGGCGTCTTTGTGTCGCAACTGTAGGCCCGCAAGCGAAGCTCAGCTACACCAGAATCAGCTAGCTGATACTCACCATGAATTCTGTATGCAACATAACACGTCTGCGACTCAACAAAGTCTTGACACCGGTCGTATGCTCTGAATGCAATCAAAGTCACAACGTTTATGTGTATTAATGCTTTTTTAATGTCTCACTGGCATCAAACGATATGGCAGCGATCTGTTTCCATCATGTGAATTTACAGTGCTTCAAGGCTCTTTCAACGGTAAGGTTATCAGTATCCAAGCACTCTAATTAATGCGAATGATCAGTTGAACCTGGCGCTGTCGTGGCCTCTTCATTGTACGACTGCAAGCGAACTTAGAAAAACATGATCTGCAACTTAGTCGAAACATCGAAGCATTAATTTTGGCTTCTTTTACAGGCTGGCTTTTGAATTGTGACAGCTAGAATTACAGCGTTCCAGCTCTAAACAAAATTACAGACATTCGCTACTCTATCTGCCATCTGCAGAGCGTTAAGAGCTTAAAGCTTCAGGGAAAGGAGCAAAAAAAGGGGGCAGTTCCTCGCACTGAATTCATCAACAAATTGTTTCAACCTAGTTGTAAAATATAAATCTATCTGGTTTGATAAAGAGCACTAGTGTTCTTCAATTTGACATAGGACAGCAGTTGTGAGCTTATTTACACATTAGGACCCACCATACATTCAGTGAAAAAAATACAACCAAAGAAATGCAAATCTACTATATAGGTATAATTAGACCAAAAAATGGCGAATACAAAACACTTTCCCTAAGTGAAGAGAAGGACTTGAGTTCGTTTTCATTTTTCCAAAGGTCTTCAATCGGCCAGTTTATGACATTCTTTTCTCAAACCATCTCAGAAAGAACAAGCGCAAACCAGAGACAGTCTGTGGAGGAAGGCGAATATGTTGGCCACGTCTTCACTCGTCCAGAAGGCGTCTCAGGCGTTCTCATCACCGACAAGTCATATCCGATTCGTCCTGCGTACACGCTACTAAACAAGATCCTTGAAGAGTACCTCTCTGCACATCCAATGGATCAATGGAACCACATCGACGAGACCAACGCTTCTTGCCAAATGGAACAACTTGCAGACTACCTTTCAAAATACCAAAACCCAACACAGGCAGATGCTTTGATGAAAGTCCAACAAGAACTCGACGAAACCAAGATCGTTTTACAACACTCAATTGAAAACGTTCTTCAACGTGGCGAGCAATTGGACTCCCTAGTGGACAAATCAGAGGCCCTCACTGCCTCTTCTAAGACCTTCTATAAACAGGCCAAGAAAACTAACTCTTGCTGTACTATCATGTAGGCTTCTAGTTTACAATATCTTCATTTTATACACTAAAGATATGCTTACGTAAGCTTAGAGCTAAACCTGTTCTGATGGCAAAGGAAAAAAATTTTAGTGAACTTTTCTACGATAGTATATATTACTAATATATATATTACTGTTGTATATATACACACATATATACTTCTATATCTATAGTATATACAAAATAATATTTCCATTGATCTGTTAGATTATTAAATTTTGTTCTGAGAGCTCCCCACATTTGATAAACAATATTATTACAAAATGCTACGTTTCACCTTAAGAACCTCAAGATCCACCATTAAGAATGCTATTAAGAATAACGCGTTTAGAAGACAGCTTTCTTCTTCTAAGTTATACCAGGGTGGTCAAAACGGAGGTTCAAAGTCAATGGTTCCGCTATACACTGTGGGTGCATGTGCGTTGACATCTGCGTCGATGTACTACTACTTCTCTCAAAGGATTCACAATGACACTACCTCCTCTCCAGCTAGTGAAGAAGCTGATAAGCATGAGCCAAGAATCATTGAAATTGTTGAGGTTGATGCACCTGCCGAGGTTGCAGAACCATCCGTCGATGCCTTTGTTGAGGATGTCGTTGTTACAGATTCCAAGGATAATGTAGTTGAAGAAGTTCTAGTGGTGGAAACTCCTGCAGCTGAAGAAGTTGCAGCCGTTGCAACTGTTGCAGAGGAAGCAGAAACGGAAGCAGAACAACAAGGCGCTTACAATGAAGAGACTGGTGAAATCAACTGGGACTGTCCATGTCTTGGTGGCATGGCCGACGGTCCATGTGGTGAAGAATTCAAGGAGGCATTTTCCTGTTTTGTTTATTCAAAGGAGGAGCCAAAGGGTATTGAATGTATTGAAAAATTCAAAAATATGCAAAATTGCTTTAGAAAGTACCCTGAAGTCTACTCTGAAGAGTTAAGAGACGAGGAAGAGCTTGCCACCTCAACCAACACTGCTGTTATGAATAACGATATTATTGAATCCGTTGAAGAAGCGAAGGAAGAAGCGAAGGAAATTTCAAAGAAGATTGCACAACCAGCAATTGATCTCTATGGGGCAGCTCAAAAGAAAATCGACGATTACCATAAGAAATAAGTATAATATTATTATAACAAAGTATGTTTGAATCTTACGAGTGACAAGGTTCTAAAGTTTATTTAAATGTATCAAAAGAAAATCAGACCAATAAGAAATGACAAAACAAAGTTTACCTGTATATAGTACTTACATAGTATACTTGTATGAAGAATAAAATATAATTATTATTAGTTTGTTGACCAGCGAATCTTTCAATAAATGGCTTGTTTGTGAGTATCATTTTAATACTAAATTTTTTAGCTCCGCTAAGCTTGTTGGGTGGTAATCCTTTGCATCTGTTTTTGACCAGATTATATCTTCCATGAAATAAATCGACACATATTTGGTGTCGTCGTGGTAGAATATTTTGAAAATGTTTAGTCCCAAGTTGTTTGCTTTATCAGGAATAATACAAATGTTCTCTCTTGCAAGTTCTTGGAAAACGATATCTTTCATTGTTGCATGCATATCGTTATTACCTTCAATTATAACACTTTTACTTTTAGCCCTTTTCGCTTTGGCGATTACTGCAGCTATGTCATATCCATGTTCACGATGAATATCAATTATTGGCCCAAATTTTTCCCATAGCTGCCCTTGTCTTTTGTTGATAAACTGCCATCCTATCTTTAAATCGTTTAATATTTCAGAGTTTAGCAAATCCAATTGACTGAAAACATTGGTCCAGTATCTCCAAAAATCGACCTGCTCCTCAACTGATGTTTCTTCTAATTCATTAAGCAGTGGATTAAGCAGCTCATTTTGTATTACTGCACTGAGAATACTTTCTTTGAGTTCAACACAATCAAAGATTGACAATGAAACTAATTTCTTATTCCTTTCAAGAAAATCAACAACATTATTATACTCCAAGATTTCTTTTTTTCTGAAATGGGTGACATTATTGATAATTGATTCTTGAAATATCTTGCTAGTATAGTACTTTTCTTTGCTAGGTATTAGTAAAATCCATTTCCTAATCTCGTTGTAATCATCATAATCCTCTTCGATGATTCTTTTGACATATTGATCAATGATATAGTCAAGCAACTTCATTGATGTGCTCTCATTAACAAATACAGTAAACCATTCCAAAACATTGATTTCATCCCCCCCATTGTCAAGATACTTAATCAACCTTGGAAGGATGAGACCATTAATCAAAACGTTTTCAATTTTATCTGACGAAAATAATTTTGAATCTATTGTCAGTTCCTCAAAAATACCAACTCCAGTATTGAAGTTTATAGGATCCCATATATTATTATAATAATTAGTCAGCTTTTCATAAAGTGGTACCAGTATCATTGATTCCATCAAGTTCAAATGAATGTACTTTTTATTCATATCAAACCCATTACTAGGTTTTGCTTTAGTGACGAAGCTTTTGGGTATTAAAAAATGACAATAGCTATAATACTTCTCGGCTAAAGCCATTAATTCGCCGAAAGATTCCAAATCAGAAAAGTCACACTTTTCAATACTGCTTGACCATGGTACAATTAATTTTGAGATAACTAACTCTAAAATATCTTGTTTAGTTTCATCTGACAGCATTTCAATTGTACTATTGCCTCTAATAAACTCCAACAAAAGCTCCTCATCAATCTCATCAATTAATCTAATAATATTTTCTAAAACTTGAATTTCACTATCAACATTCAAAATTGATTTATCAATGCTGTCAATTTCATTGACTATATAATTTTGTTTATTTCCATCTATCCTTTTACTTTTAATAAATAGCCACAAGTTATTCCTAAATTGTAGGTTGGCCATTTCGTCTGGTAATTCCAAAACCTCTTTTGGAACATCAATCTTCATCGTTTTAAGTTCGTTAATCAAAAATTTCAAATCAGGAATATCATATCCACTTTTATCGAAAGAGACGGGCCTTCGTTCAGCTTCGTCTACCTCTTCTTCACTAGAAGAAACATCCCAATCATCTGTTACTATCGATTTCATCTGGTTCCCGCCAGCTTCGACTTTTATTCCTTCACCCTTAGCCCTGAGAACTGGCATCACAGGTTCAACAATCCCCTGTCGCTCACTTCCGAGACCTTTTCCGGGAACGTATCCCATCTTGAGTAATAACGATGCACCCTTGCCATACTTTTTTACCAGATCATTCATACTCAAACCATGTCCAATAGTTCCTTCACTAGTTCAAATTGAAAAAATTCATTGTCTCCATAAATCCATCAATATTCCTTTCTTTATTTCAAATCTTTGATGAGAACATTCAAAAGGTTCCAATCCACCATAAGATGGTTTTATGCTACAGATGCTCCGAAATCAAAGCCATTGGATCCTGGTTATTCTTGTACGAAAGTACCACAGAAGTTTTTACCTTTTTCTGCAGTAGATTCCAGTAAACTTGAAGAGAAGTGGATCAAATACAAACAAGACAACAGCCGGATTGGTGACTACTTAGTCAATGTTAATGAAGATGGCCTATTCCATTGCGATTTGAAAGAAATGGATATAAAACCCACTTATTGGAGGGGTCCCAACTACGAAATTAGACGAGGTATTTGGTTTCTTGACAATCAACCATTGCCAGGGCATATGACCAAAGAAATAGAAAAACAATACCAAATTTACAGGCCCGTTATTGGAATGGAAAATGCGGAAGTTCCTGGCATAAAACTGAAAAGTGAAGTTGAGCTATGGATAGCAAGTCAGCGAGAGATATCTAATAATAAGAAGATATCGTGGCCTTATAAGGAGTGGGATGATTTGTGTAATGTTCCGAAGACTCTTTACTTTAAGGATATGAAAAATGCAATATTGTTGAACCAAGGTCAGTTATTGCCAAAAATTGTAACAGATCAACTGAGTTCGTCAAATCAATATTTAGGTTTATTTTCTATTTCAAGGGGCTATCAAGTGCAAGATAAAAATAAGGAAAACGAAAATGAGAAATCAGATGACACCTTCAGTATTCAGAACCCATTCAACTTTGAAAAGCGAATATTTAAAGGTGATCCTAGTGAAGTTAGTGATGAGAAGTACCAAAAATTTATGGAAGATGACTTTTCCAACGATACGTATTCAATTGCAAATAGTGTCAATAGAGAAGTTGACCATTTGATACTTGCAGTTCATGGCATTGGTCAATCATTGAGTAATAAGTACAGTGGAGTTAATTTTGCTCATGACTGCAATTATTTGCGTCAGTTGATTAAGAAAGAGTTCATAAAAAATAACAAAAGGTACAGAAATTTGGCATATCCAGAAGGAGATAAAGTTCATAAAATAGTTGAAAACAATTGTAAGGTTCAGGTATTACCAGTTATTTGGAGAAGTGATGTTGAATTTGGATGGGATCATATTTATGATGATGTAGATGTTGATGGCAAAACGAGAAGACTTCCGAAGTTGTCAGAGTTGAATTTGGAATCAGCGGGACCAATTAGGAATTTGGCGGCGGATGTCGCCTTAGACATATTACTTTACTATGAGCCAAGATATCGTGATAAAATTTTGAAGATCGTGACAAAGAAATTCAATGATATTTATGAATTGTACTTACAGCAACACCCCAATTTTAAAGGAAAGGTGTCGATTTTAGGTCATTCACTTGGGTCGGCTATTGTATTAGATATCGCCTCTATGCAACCAGAGAAGAGAAGTGAAAACGTTGATCGTGAAAAGGTTCTCAACTTTGATATTGAAAATTTGTTTTGTATTGGATCACCAAATGGGGTTTTTCAATTCATTAAAGGGTGCAACATTAGGGCAAGAAACTACAACGGAGAAACAGTGCACAATACCAAGAAGCTGACGCTTCCAAAGGTGAACAGCATTTACAATTTGTTTTACGCCAGCGACGTTGTCGCGTACAGAATGGAACCCTTGATTTATTCACCTATGGGTAGATACGAGCCCAAGGAGATCGATGTCCCCACTAAGGCGGAGGTGATCAAGTCTAAGATCAAGGAAGTGGACCTTACGAAAACAATTTTGCAAAGGTTTGGATGGAGCATGGACAACGTGAACATGAGTTTAGACTCTGTTGTTGGAAGTGCGTTGAGCTCAGAGGTGGATTTAGATGTTAACGAGAAGGTGAAGGAACTACTATACGCGCTTAACAAGAATGGGAGGGTCGACTACATACTACCGAGAGGGTTTTTTGACATTGATTTGATCAACGTCCTTGCGTCGCACATCCAGTACTTCAACGATGCCGATGTTGCGAATTTCATTTTGGGTGAGTTGTGGAAGAAGCCAGAACCAGGCAACCCTATTAAAGGCCGACTCAAGCAAGTCAAAAAATCGAACGACCACTAGAGTTGTCTTCTCTTTTGGAACCGTTGATCTATTATTGCTTTATAACTGTTAGCTGTGTATACCCCACCTCTAGTGTCACCTACATTGGAACATTGAGAGTGGTTACCCAATGCATTATTATTACACTTTCGGATCTTATTGTAATTGCTATTATGTGGCTCGCGTTTCTTTTTTGCCCCGTCTTTGTTCCTTTTTTAGCAAGTGCAAATACTTTTACCGATAAGTGCTCTTGTGAAAACAGTTGTTTTGATGAAGAAGTTGAAAGGGAGCCACTGGTAGGCATGACAAGAAAAATAGCCACAGGCTCTTGGACAGCCTGGTCGCCTTTGAATGCTGTACTCGTTGGTGAATTTCCATGGAGCTGATGTTTTTATAGGAAACAGGCTCATGATATGGACCCCAGAATTTTTACATATCGGTGATTTCGTTCTAACTTCCCTCAAACCACAGCCAGCAACTATGAACGAATGGCTTAAACCGTGTTGAGAAGACAAAGCTGCCAAACCGACCTAGGTGCAAGACCTTTTCACGCTGCTGCGGTTATCGTAGTCTTTTTGCGTGTAATTGCATCTCAAATATTACTCTGGTGAACGATGTGCAGATCGCATACCACATTAGGCTAAATTGCAACAATATAACTACCGCAAAAGGGGGAGTGGCTCCAAGTAACATTTACGGAGTTATTGCATATATAAGGTAGCGCATCTGCAGTAGGGACCCACGGGTTGATTGCAAATGGGTGTATTATAACCTCTTTCCCTTCCATCTGTGGTTTGAAGCTAAGATAAGGCCAGCAACATGGAGATGTTTGTATTCCCACAGCAGGACACACTGAGGGACAAAAGCGGCGACAGCAGGTGGACCACGCCAGAAGGAGAGTACAGTTGCGATGCTACAGCACGATGTGCGGAAGAACAGGAAGGTGCTAGCACCTCGCCGCGTGGTTCGCAAGGGCCAGCAACGCCAACGAACATCAGCACGTGCGGCAGCGCAAGGCTTCCACGTCGGTTCTCCAACTTGGTATCAAAGACCTACGGAGCCGACCACCAGGACTACCCAGCGGTGGTCAAAGACGAAAGCCTTAGCACACCAGAATTTCGGACATTGAACAGGTACCAAATCGAATATGCAGCTAACAAAGGCGACTTGTCCATTACGCCTCCAACAACCCCTAAGGTGCAGTCGGAAGGGTTTGCCCTCTGGAAACAGCAGTATTGCAGCACCCCTTCTGCACAGCATGCAAGAGCATCTCCGGCATTCAGAGCCAGACAGTCGCTTGGTTCGCCACACTCCCTGAACGATCCAATAACGCCGCCAACCACAAGCCAATCATCAGGAACATCACCCACAGCACTGTTTGCAACATCAGCATTCTCGCATAACCTCGTAGACGACGACAAAAGTTCGTCACTAAGAAGAATGTCAAGATGCTCCATTCCAGGTAACAGAATCGGCCACCGCAGGTCCCTTTCATACGTCTCGAACTGTTCCGTGGATGATGATCACTCAAACTTATCAGCAACTGGCGGCGATCGATCTCTTGTTTCTCCGAAAGATGCTAACTACATTCATACCCTCGACAAGACACCAAAATCCGATGTGGACCTAGCCGTAGCCGAAACTGGACGAGGTTCCATCACTGGCACACGAAGGCCAACCGTTGTTTATTTAGTCGATAATCCAACACAAAAGAGCATTGACCTCGATGATATCTCTGTCGGCACTTACAACAACAAACCATGAACACTTTATATAAATATTCTTTTTTCTTCTTTCTATCGTATAAAATCTAATTCCATACACTTTTTAAGCTTTTACAGCTACATACAGGTTATAGGGTTTTAAAACCAGTTTTTATTTACTGTTACTTTTATTTTTAACACTTTGTAGTATAATATTAGTTTTTATACATGTGGATACCTAATTCAAAGTTTCTCTCAAGGAATTCAATTGCTTAGTGATTGCGGACTTGGCGGTACCACCTGTTGCGTCCCTCCTTTCCACAGATTGCTCAAAGTTAAAGGTTTCGAAGACATCCTCTTCGAATCTCATATCGATAGCCTTAAATTGGTCCATGGTCAATTGGTCGATACCTGAAAGGTTACCCTCTTCCGCGGCTCTGACACATTCACCTGAAATGTGGTGAGTTTCTCTGAATGGGACACCCTTTCTAACCAAATAATCAGCCAAGTCAGTTGCAAGCATATCCATACTTAATGAGGCCTCCATATTTTTCTTGTTTGGTGTCAAAGTAGAAATGACACCTGTTGCAATCAAGATAGAATGCTCCACAGTTAGCATACAATCGAACAAAGGTTCTTTGTCTTCTTGCATATCCTTATTGTAGGTAGATGGGATTGACTTCAAAGACATCATGAAGCCTGCAAGAGAACCAAAAACTCTACCTGATTTACCTCTCAATAATTCCAACGAATCAGGATTCTTCTTCTGTGGCATTAACGAAGAACCAGTGGAGTATGCGTCTGCAAGTTTGATAAATCCAAATTCACCAGAGGAGTAGATAATTAAATCTTCAGAGAATCTGGATATATGGTTCATGAATAAAGAAGACCAGAACATTGTTTCAACAACAAAATCTCTGTCGGAAACTGCTGTCAAGGAGTTACCAATGACACCCGAGAAGCCCAATTCGCTGGCCAAGAATTCTCTATCAATACCATATGGATGACCTGCAAGAGCACCTGAACCTAAAGGCGACTTGTTTAATCTATCTATGATTTGCAATAGTCTATTGTAATCCTCAGTAAAATACGTAGCGTACATACTGAGCCAGTGTGCCCATCTGATTGGTTGCGCTCTTTGCAAGTGAGTGTAACCGGGCATTAAAATGTCGATTTCCTTTTCTGCTCTGTTAACAATAGTTTCGATAAAAGATTTCAAAAAGCCAGCAAGCTTCTTGAGTTCGTCTCTGACATACAATCTCATATCAGTGGCAACTTGGTCATTTCTGGATCTACCAGTATGGACCTTACCAGCAATATGGGTACCGATGATTTCCCCAAGTCTTCTTTCGTTGGCTGTATGTATATCTTCATCACCTGGCTTTTCAACAAACTTCTTATTCGCCCACTCTTCGGCAATTACCTTCAAACCTCTGTGAATTTCTTGAAGTTCGGAATCATTAAGTAGGCCAATTTTTTGCAACCCAATAGTGTAAACTCTAGTACCTTCCAAATCTTGTGCATACATTTTCTGGTCGTAGGACAAAGATTCGTTATAAAGATGCATCAATGGATCTGTTGCACCGGTAAATCTACCTCCCCATAGTTTCAATTCTGCTGGTTGATTCTCTGTCATAACTAATCCTAATCAGTTTCAAAATAAGAAAAAAATACTTGTTGAAGAAAGAAAGTGTGAAAGAATTTGCTCCCAAACAATTAAGTTTTCATTTTTCCAATCAGAATTACATCTATGAGTCAATTAGCCGCGATTACCTAATTTGGCAATTCGGAAAGCCTTTTATTACACCGCCACAAAAACGTCTCACCAGCCACAAAACAAGTAATAATCACGTGAGATAAACGGTGCTTTTTTTTACTGAAGTTTTGATGAAGTTCTTGCTCGTATAAATCACGAACAACAGGGAGTAATTGTCTTTAATTGTCTGAAATATTTAGCTCACAAATAGCATTGGAATCAAAAAATTCAAAGGGATAACTCATATTACAAAAATGGACTCTGTTTTGCTTATAGGTGGTGCAGGCTTTTTGGGTTTGCATTTGATTCAACAGTTTTGGGAGGAAGAAGAACGTCCTGAAATTCACGTTTTTGACATCCGTCCTTTACCTGAAAAGATCTCTGAGTACTTTACTTTTGACCCAAAAAAGATTCATTGTCATGTTGGCGACTTGACGTCTCCCGACGACGTCAAAAAAGCCATTAAAGAGTCAAAGTGTTCAGTTATAGTTCATTCTGCTTCGCCAATGCATGGATTGGGTCAGGAAATCTATGAAAAAGTTAACGTGCACGGAACTGCTAACTTAATCACTTGTGCAAAGGAACTTTCTGTAAGAGCTTTGGTGTATACATCCTCTGCAGGTGTTATCTTTAACGGTCAAGATGTACATAATGCTGACGAAACATGGCCTATTCCTGAAGTTCCAATGGACGGTTATAATGAAACCAAGGCAATTGCTGAAGAAATGGTCTTGAAAGCTAATTCGCCAAGTGACAAATTCTATACAGTGGCTTTAAGACCAGCAGGTATTTTTGGTCCAGGAGACAGACAACTTGTTCCTGGTTTGAGACAAGTTATGAAAAATGGACAAACAAAATTCCAAGTTGGTGACAACAATAATTTGTTTGATTGGACTTATGCCGGCAATGTTGCCGATTCCCACGTTCTTGCTGCCCATAAGTTGTTGAGCGATTCCACTCTCAATGGCGTCGCTGGTGAAAAGTTCTTTATTACTAACGACTCGCCTTCATATTTTTGGACATTGGCAAGAACTGTCTGGAAGGCTGATGGGCATATCGATGCTTGGAACCTTGTTTTAAAGAGACCCGTTGCTATCGCCATTGGTTATCTCTCCGAGTTTTTCTCCAAGTTATCAGGCAAGGAGCCTGGGTTAACTCCTTTCAGAGTTAAGATTGTTTGCGCATACAGATACCACAACATTACGAAGGCTAAAACTGTCCTTGGTTACAAGCCTAAAATTGATTTAGAACAGGGTATTAGATACACTCTTGACTGGATGAATGAAACTGATCAATGATTATTAATTCTTACTGCAACATTAATCCTTTTCAAAGAAAGAATGCGTTAAAATGTTTATTTTATTTATACATGTAATATAAAACTTCCATTCACTAGGATTTACAAAATACGCAACTTTTTGCTTTATTAGTCATACCCATGCCTTCCAAACATTTTGTATGATAAGCATGCTTACATTGGAATGCATAAAATTGTAATTGTTTATAATCCATTGGTTGTTTATATTGTTTCAATCCTGCATCGCCAAGTCGATGATTTTTCCAACTATCATAAACTTCGTTACCAATCTTGGATCCCCACAATTTCTTGCCACATATCTCGCAATCAGTGGATGTTGGTGACCATCCTCTTTTTTTCATGTTTTCGATTAATTCTAAGCTATTAAATATATCTCCTTTGACCAGTTTTAAAATCAATTCCGTTATAATTTCATCGTTCATATAAGAATAAAAAACTTCATTCAAAATTGACCTTATATTACCCAAAGTGGTGACTTGCACATGAGATCTATTCAAGTAACTTTCGAAAATTTTGGAAAATGATTGAGAATTTGATTTGTTCAAAGTGGATATATATGTAAAGGCTTTGTTAACCATAGTTTTGCACAACTTTAACCTTAGGTCACTGCTTGAATCTTTGGCTCCGCTTACATCATTAAACAGTGAGATGGCAAACTCAATGATGATCAGCAATATATGCTCTCTCAAAGTAAGATCACTCTCAACTATTACCTCATCTAATTTTTCATCACTTTTTTCAGTTAGTAAAAAACACTGATTAAAAAGTTGAAGTATATCTTTTCCAATATTATCATTGTAGCCATTGCTTTTTATTAGGTTGCTTTTGCTAATTATTGAGTCTTTTAATAGAGACAAAGCTTTCTCATACTTTTTGTCTTGAACATAAAATTCAACAAGAATACTGTTTTCTTCGAAACCAGAGTCCATTAACAAATTTTCAACTTCAGTTTCTAATACCTTGGAACTCAGAATGATCTTTCTTAATTCAGTAACATTACCATCAACGTTCTTGTCAGATTTTCTACCATGTTGCAGCTCTTCAACTAGATTTTTAACATACTCTAACTTCAAATTCTTATTCGTCATGATGCTAGAACTTGATTTCTGACCTTCACTACTCAATTCAAAAATCTCTTTCAAAAAAATGAACTTTATTTTTGTATCATCTAAATTGATGATTTCCTTTATAAGCTCAGAACAATCATTAAATATCACTCTGGCCATACCTTTTGGATCATAGTTGATGAACAAATTATAATTTTTGTGTATCAAATCAATAATGTTGCGTCGTTTTATTGGAGTTGAATTTTCCAGGGCAGTAGAAATCATGTCTGGAAGAGTGTCGAAGAAGTTGAACACATTTCTTAGATATTTCTGTTCATTAGGGGATTCACATTCAACTTGTGTTTCACTTTCATTATGAAGCTTGATCCATAGCTCAACAAGTTCGTAAAACATGTTTTCCGATTTGTAAACCCCATATAATGCATGAAAGTAGTGTGCATCTTCAAGTTGGATTATCAATGGTTGAATATCTAAAGGTTTGTACAGTGGCAACAAGGACTGCAAACACAATTCACAGTCTTGAACTAGATTGAAAGTAACATGTGATTTCTGGGCAAAGTTTTCATCAGTAGAGCCATTCAATGGATCTGGCGACTTTTGAGAATAATATATCGAGCCTACTTTACAGAGAAGGCAGATTAAATCGTGTAATATCGAGTCAGCTAAGCGTATAAACTGCTGGTATTTAGGATAATTTCTGGAAACGAAAATCGAGATATGTACTTCATCAATAAATGTAAGTCCAAGTTCATCATTTTTGAACATGCTTAACAATATATCAATGATATATTGTCTCGTTACCTTTACATCATATTGTCTTTCGGTCGATATGACGTTTTGATCATCATCATTCAATATTGGATCCTCAAACACCTCATTCAAAGATCTAACCATGCTTTCACTGTCAAATTTGAGCAATGAGTGGAGGTAAGGAAAAGCTGGCTCATTTTTGTAATCTGTCACTGTATGAAATTTTTGTGCACCAGGAGGCCATGCAATAGAGGATCCCGTAAATAAAAAAAAGCAAATTTTATATTTTGCTTTTTCAGATTTGTGATAATCTATCGGTTTACCTGTTGGATATTGTCTTCCAGTGAAAGAATAAGAAATGAATGGATAAACATAAAATACATTTTTATGTATTCTACTTTTCTGCTGTAGAGTCAAAGCTGGATCCTCATTGTAAACCTTGATTTGTTGCAATGCTTCTGTAATCGGTGTTATATAATCATCAAGAACGGTTGTCCATATATATGAAAGGCAGTCATTCAAATTGTTCATTTTGCATATTTTGATCGTTAAATCGATGTCAAGTTGGCTAGTGTCGAGTGAGCATATTAGTTGCTCTAACATCGACGTGTTTTCATTAGAAACATAATGTTCAACCATGGCTTTCAAGATTGACGGTGATAACACATAAATCTGCGAAGCCACTATAAAATCTTCTAGCTCTTGGAGAAATAGATTTTCATACCCATGTTCAGTGAATGTCTCATACACAGTGTCAAATAGCTCAGAATCAGCATTCATATCAATGCAAATTTGAATGGTATAGTGAAGAAATTGACAATACAGATTTGCGCTATCTTTGTTCTCTAGTTTATTATCCCCTCTTTCAAACATGTTATCAACAAAAGCTTTAAATATATCAATAACATATCTCTTAACAAGCGCATGTCGTGTCTCATCTTTTTCAGGTAATCCAATTAAAGACAGAGGCATAGAACCAGAGTATTGAGTTTTAGCCATAATTAAAGCACTAAGATATTTTTCACTGTTCATTTCTTCAACTAACATATCAGCCCAATTCGCTACGCTAGCAACAGTAACTGTATCACGCTCTAGTAAAAAAATGTGTGATTTAAAGCATGTAAATGTTTCTTTGTAAGATCGCCGTTCAAAACCTGAATTATTGTCTTCAAATACATTGACGCTTCTAAGACCTCTTTGAAGGATATCTATTTTTTTCAAGACAGTCAATGTATTCCGGGACAAGAAATAAACAACTTGTGTTTTCGTCATCACTAATAAAACGTTTGCGTTAAACCATTTAGTACTTGATATAGTCTCAGGACATTCCCATATCCTTTCGTTCACAAATCTTGGTTCCATACTATGTTCTCCAAATTCATTTTTAGTTTTAATAGTATCAACGTCAATCAATGAAAGGATATTCGACCAGCAGTATGCTAAAACAGGTGATAAAATTGTATTCTCCGATTTAGTACTGGGAAACCAAGCAACCGACCCCGCTAATGTAAAATTTGCATTTATTGATGTTGGTCTAGTATAAATACGTTCAAGACGATGATTTTGTTTGGTGGACACTATTAATAACTGCTGAGGATAAATGACTGCAAATAATCCCATTAAATCACTGTCGTGTAATGTGTTTCCTAACGGAAGCTGATCCATGTCTAAGATGGCATTCTCAAAATTGGCTTTGGGGCTTAGTTTTAGACTATATTCACCTAAAGTGATTTTTGACTGGCAATAAAATTTACCAATAAGTGATCGGCCACAAGAATGGTAAAACATCATTCCAGCATGGTCAGTTGTAAACAATGCAGTATGCCTTTTGTTTTCAAACACTATCTTTCGAATTGGTGTGTTCTCAACATGTCCTATGTGATAATGACTACCGTTATGCTGAAGTTCATGAAGGGTAACTGGTGAAATTCTTACAATAGGATCAACCTTATTCAAATTCCATAAATTTATTGATCCATTGCTGTAACCTGCAGCAACATAGTTAGAGTCGAATGAGAGCGCAACAGATGTTAGAGTAACACCAGGTCTAGTATTGGTCGTTTTCATAAGATGGATTAGTTTCTGTTCCAAATTGAATACGTAGAGAAAACCTTTCGAGGTACCAATCAGAATTCTTGTATCACTTGATGCAATCACCACTGGTTCACCTTTAGTCATTAAAGTGCTATTGTCATATATTGTGTCTGATATCTTACGTAACGTTGCCCAATTCATCTTGGGTTCCAAATTGACGTTCAAGTCAGAAGCAAGGGATGAGTTGTGTAATGTATATTTATCCTTATAAGTTTTTGTTGAATGTAAGTTACCTGCCGCAGATAACCTTCGATCGAAGGAATGTTCTGAATAGTTGGAGATAGTTCCCGATGAGGTCTTTAAATTGATCAGGGAAACCTTTGATCCTTCCGAATTGACGGAAGAAGTATCCCCCATTGAAACTGTTTCTAGAGTATCATGGGATGGTAGAGTATCCGAGTTTTTCATAGATATTGGAGTACATATGGATAAGTTTATAGACAATTTAAGCAATATGCCAAAAACTCAAATGCGATACTCTACATAAATTTTCCGAGTCCTTATAAAGTGACGATGTTCTTTTGATAAACAATGGATCCGTGGAACGCTCTGACTGGAGGGTTGGGTTTGCTCTCAACAAACAATGGGATGTCTCAAATAAAGGCAGCTAAGAAAGCATTAGAACTTATGGCCGGCAATTCTGATCTTGTCATTAAGTTGTGCCTTGCGTGTGCTGAAAACGATGTGTTCACAGCTAAAGACGTATTATCCTCAGACAGCAGTATACTGAACAAATTGGATAAACAGGGTGTTCCACCTTTGATTTATGCTGTTTGTTTTAATCATAAAGAAATAGTTGAGTTACTTTTAACCTTCAAGGTTGACGTCAACGAACAAGATAAACTTCTTGGTTGGACTCCAGTGATGTGGGCTACCAACTTTGACTACGAAGATTTACTTGAACGATTGATTTCATATGGTGGTGATCCTTTAAAAAAGTCCAACAAATCGCTAAAGAATGCAATTGATATTGCCAAAACAGGAACAAAGTCTTATGAATATTTCAAAATTCATGGTTATATCAAAGATGAAAAGAAAGAGGCATTTGCAGCTGATTTTTACAAAGACGACTTTCACTCATCTGGGACTAAATTAATGGAAAAATTGAGTATTAATAGAGAATCATCAAAAGGGACATTT
This sequence comes from Saturnispora serradocipensis, assembly GCA_030570415.1. NCBI lineage: Eukaryota > Fungi > Ascomycota > Pichiomycetes > Pichiales > Pichiaceae > Saturnispora > Saturnispora serradocipensis. Next base: position 157,635 of record JAJLVS010000003.1, on the reverse strand, counting down.
TTATCTGATGACGTTGTGGATTTTGACCCTTCAGTAGAACATTTAATTTTCAATTTCAATATTGTAACGAATAAGCAATATTTGAAGTTCAATACAGACTCTATACCATCAATTTTATCTTTTGTCAGTGGATTACAGAAAAATTACCATACTAAGCCTATATACTCCTCAGCTATCATTTTTCAGTGTATGAGGTATGCGGAACGCAAAGTTCAAAGTCCTGGCCTGGTGAAAAATTTGCTTAGTCTTTATCTTGCAACAATTAGAAATGCAACTAGGACCACAAGTGGTGTGGCCAAATTTGAAGGCATCAAGGAGCGTAAAGAAAAGGAAAAGGAAAGAAAAAAGTTAAAAGATCCCCAGCCAGTACCAAAGCCAGTAGATATTATGACTATTGGCTATTGGATAGCAGCATTGAATCATTTGTATTATTTTATGACCAGGGATTCTGCTTGCGACTTTTTCCCAAAATATCCAGACTTACTTCAAGAGATTGTTTCCTGCCTACAACTATTAACATCCAAGTTGGCACTCACCATGGATGAAAAATTGGAGCCATTTATTGAAGAATGTATTTTAAAATATAACAGTGTTCCTGATATGGACATCTTGTACAAAAACGATTGGAAAATTTTCAAGAGTAAAAATAAGCAACCAAAGACCTCATTTGAGGAGATCGTGGATGTTCTGTATCCACCATCCATTACTGACCAAATGAAACCATCACCTATCAGGATAATTCAAACTTTAGGGGCATTATTGTACATCATGGAGCTATATCATATTAATGACCTCATCAAACAACAATGTCTAAGTTCTGTTTTGTATTGGTTTGGTAGCTCAATCTTTAATTTGATTTTAGAAAACAAGAAATACTGCTCAAGAGCTAAAGCGCTCGAAATTCGACTAAATTTATCCTACATTGAAGATTGGTTGAGGTCCAATAATTTTAGGCCATTTATTGATAAGGATGGAGATTTATCTACCGTTTCAAGTTGGAGGGATTCTGGATTTCCTGATAATCTATCAGGATCTAAATCTTTGTGGCTCCAGCATGTAGCAAGATATAACAATAATTTCAATGATCCGGAGGATGCATCTTATTACTACAATTACCTCTATAAAATTGGACACTATACAATACAACCAATTTTGGAGTTAACTGAGTGGTTACAAATATTGTCATCTTTAACTGATGAACAGAGCGTTATTGACATTTGCGAAAATTTTGAAACTCTCAATACTTATCAATTGGTTCAATGTATCAGAAATTATAATTACGAAATTGACGAGAAGAAGTTCTCAAAAAGCTTGAAGAACTGGTTAAAGACATTTAAAGTTCAAAGTTCTGTAGATGTTTATTTGTTTCACAAAGAAGACAGTAAAGGGGAGCCGTTATACTTGAATGCTCTCGAACTATTTCCTATAGTGTTACCAAATACTGTTCAATTGCTTCATCAATACGGTGCTGATTTTGATTACATAGATAAACCAAAGTTTATTGCATATCAACCAAATATTCCTTTAGAACTGAGAGATGAGATTGAAACTATTATAGAGGAGTTTATTGAAGAAGAGTTTAGAGCTGAGAAGAAGGAGGATGAAGAAAGCTTAAATGAATATGATGAAGGCACCGATTTATCGCGTAATACTTTTGACAATAGTAGAAATGACGAAGCCAACAAGATTGTTAATGAGTCAGAGGTTAACTACTCCGATAAAGACCGCGGTTTGAGAGAAGAGGAAGATATTTATAAACAAATTCAAGAGCCCACCACTCCGGCTTGGAAATCCTGGGAGCATGAAACCTCAAATCCTTGGGTATGATTGTTTTTAGACAAATCAGCTCTTCATTTATAGATCCGGCATTTTTTAGCTTATTATGTGTATATATACAATCTTGAGATCATGAGCATATGAGCGCATTGATTGCGTGGCATCTCTAATTTCAGTTTTGAACACTGAGGGGGAGATTTAGTGAGGTATCGTGAATAAACCTTTGAACGCATCAGAGGGTAAAAGATGGTACCGCTTACACCTTCATCTTCGTCGGTTAATGAAGCCAATGAAACTTTTTTGGCCAATGGTGATACTAAGAGGATCAACTTTGCCAATTTCAACCAAGACTTTTCCTGTATATCAGTAGGATTTGATGACGGGTATCGCATTTACAATTGTGAACCGTTCACGTGTTGTTACGAGCACGAAGAAGGTGCTGTTGGTATAGTTGAAATGTTGTTTTGTTCCTCATTGTTAGCAATTGTGGGTTCGGGCGACGATGTTCAAATGTCGCCAAGGAGACTAAAGATTGTGAATAGTAAACGAAACACAACTATATGTGAACTAACGTTCCAAACTTCAATTCTCGCAATCAAGATGAATAGAGATAGCTTAATTGTTGTTTTGGAAGAGACTATATACGTATATGATATTACTGGGATGAGACTACTTCATACAATTGAAACGCCACCTAATCCAACCGGCCTAGTTGCTTTAAGTTCTAACATTTACAACAATTACTTAGCATATCCTTCACCACAAATGCTATCACCAAATAATAACGGCGATGGAACCGAGGCCGGTGCCAATATAGGAAATGACGCTCAACCTACACAATCTATTCGAAACGGCGATATTGTAATCTTTGACTGTACGTCTTTACATCCTATTTCTGTGATTGAAGCACACAAGACACAAGTTTCGACTATGGCGTATAGTAACGATGGAACACTTCTAGCAACAGCGAGTGATAAAGGAACTATAATTCGTGTTTTTTCAGTAGAAACAGGAGTTAAACTTTATCAATTTAGAAGAGGTTCATATAACGCACAGATATATTCACTTGCATTTTCACCAGACAATATGTTTGTTATTGCAAGTAGTGCTACCGAAACCGTTCATGTTTTTAGACTTGGGGAAGAAGAGGCTAAGAATACAATTATCAAATCTAAGGGTACTACGAGATGGCTTTCAGGTAAACCAAATGCATCTGATAAGGACATAGAAATAACTAGACAGCAAGAGTTGGAAAAGATCTTAAAAAACAGAGAAAATAGGGAAGTGGAAGGTACAGATGACGAACTAGAAGAGGAACAGGAATTAGTGTTTGATCCTTTGCAGCACTCCGATTCTGAAGATGAGGGCATTGAATTTGAAAATGGTGATATTGAAGAAGAAGAGCAAGATGTGCTACAGCCATTACCATCTTCGTCACCAAATACGAGCAAGAATGATACAATGGCCACTGATTCGATATTTTCAGCAACCTCGGCGGGCTCTAATGGATCAGGGAATAGGATAGAGCCTATTGTTGACAAGAAACGTCGTTCAATGGCCCGCCTGTTGCGCAAAACGTCGCAGTCCATAGGAAGGAAAGCTGCCGAACGAATGGGTGTTTACTTACCTCCAAGGTTTTCGTCGATTCTAGAACCAAATAGACATTTTGCTTCTTTGAAGGTGCCCGTTTCTAAGGAAACACCCACTGTTGTTGCCATTGTGCAAGATCCGGATGACACCAACAGTTTGGCAAGCGTCAAGTCAAACCTTGTGCACATCTTGGTTGTAAGTGCAGAAGGGAAGTTCTACACCTATGGCCTTGATCCCGAACGAGGTGGAGATTGCATCTTGCTTTCTGAAAAAAGCCTTCTTTAAATAATGTAAAACTAGCTATATTTCTCTTATGTATAATTGGTCGAATAGACACGGAATACCTTTACTTACTTCGCCGAAACGTGCTGCAGTATCGTCAAAGATATAATTAGCTACTACTTGACGTTTTTCCATGCTGAGCGTAGCGAGAAAATCCGGGGCCACTTCTGGCATTATCAACACCCTCTGAAGGACAAGGACACTTCTTTTATAGAATTATGAAGCAATGGTGAAAACAGGTAAGAAAGCTAAATTGCCACTCTTTGATGTGCGTATACGGTGCAGTGATAAGGACACTGTTGTGCTGAAAGGTCCACCGGGAGAGGCATCACCAGTTGCTATAGCTGGAGTGGTGGCGCTCTCAGTAACGGAACCTATTCACGTAAAAAAACTCGATTTAAAACTGTATGCGACACTTAATATGCATTGGGATGAAAAGTATCACAATACCAGTGGCCAGCATTTTGTTAGGCCAGTCAGCTTTTCAAAAATCGTTCATTGCTACGAATGGGATCCAATAGATCTAGACGGATTTCTTCACACGCATGATCCTCTTAATGCATCATTTATCAGTCCCCAAACAACAAGTGGTGAGGTGACAACTTCCTCTGGGTTCATGTCAGGAAAGCAGACGAGATCTAATCCTGGCTCGAACACCAATTTACGCAATTTAAGTTCCAGCAACCTCAAAGAAATGATGTCACAGTCTGCAACTACTTTGCAAGCTTCTAAATCTTCAAGTTCATTTGGCGATAAGAAGAAAAACACCTCCTTCCTAGGATTTGGTGGTGGAGGAAGCGGTGGAGCGGGCAATGGAGCGGAGATTGTGTTGCAGCCTGGTAACTATGAATTCCCATTTTATACTGTTATCGATGGCTCTGCTCCTGAATCAATTGTTGGTCAGCACTCCTGTTCAATAGACTATAAGTTGCAGGCCAGAATTGAAAGAGGTAGATTCACCTCTCCCATTATCACTAGAAGGTTAGTGCACGTGATAAGAACGTTGACAGCTGACAATTCCGAATTATCAGAAACAATTGCTGTTGATAACACTTGGCCTCAGAAGGTTGATTATTCAATTAGTTGTCCAACCAAGGCCATTGCTATAGGATCATCTCTGCGTGTTGACATCGATTTATCACCTCTGGCAAAGGGCTTAAAGCTGGGTAATATCAAGATCAAACTCATAGAATATTCTAATTTTAGTACTTTTTCAGGCAATCATGTTGAGGAACATACACTGACTACGAAACACCTTCCAAAAGTTGAAAAAGATCATCATGGTTTAGACATCTGGTCTGACGATAGAGAGGTTGATGTTGATGGAGTCTTTTATAGAAGCCACAATACGGTACTTTCAACTGAAAGATGGGAAATAAGGACATTTTTAAACCTTCCAGCGTCATTAGAAAAATTGACACAAGATTGTGATATTGGCCAGCTAGTTAAAATTAGACATAAATTAAAGTTTTCCATTGGATTGATTAATCCAGATGGCCATGTTTCTGAATTGAGAGCTGCCCTTCCAATAACTCTTTTCATTAGTCCCTTTGTGTCTATAAAGGTGAAGCCATTGTCTGAATATCCAGACAACTTCCATCAGGGTGCATATGACGATGTTTCCATTTTACCAAAAGGTGAGGTTAAGTTATTTAGTGTTGATAATAACACTTCAAGATTAGCAAGATCCAGACGACAATCATTTACAGATGACGCAGATGAAGAAGTCCCCGTAGTAAACACGGATACACAGTCCTTACTTGCACCACCAAATTACAACGATAGGGTATATGATAGGTTATTCGATCCTAGAAATATAAATGCCGATTCAGAGGGAGAGAGTAGAAATAATGTGAATGATGCAGCGGAACTGAATAATATGCAGCAAAATGAATTGGAAGAACAAGCTGTTAATAAAATGAAATTTAAAGGTGCAACATTCAGCTTTGGTGATGACGATGATGACGAAGGTGACCATGAAAGATCCCATGCCGGGTTTAATCTTCTCTTGGGGAATTCAAATGATCAGAATGTAATCAGTGGGCCTGCATTTGATACAGGTGTTCACATGCCAATCTCAAGGGTTGGGTCGCAAACAAATCTACACTCACCACTTCCGTTACAGTCCCCCGTTCAACACTTATCTAGATCAGGATCTTATGTCAACACACCATCGAATGTACAAGGAAGCTCAGACAGCTACTTCACATTACCTATTCAGAAGAATACAAACTCCATCATGAATGTCATTGAGCCTCCCGGATATGATGACGCATTGATATCTGATGTTGAACCAGCTGATTTGACACCGGCTTACGAAGGGTCTTCATTTGGACAAGATTTGACGATACATCTCGATGCATTAGATTCTAGATTGCGAAAGATTCATTTATCTAGATTACAATCTGCAGAAAATATAACATCTTCAACATCAGACGCTTCTCCAAGACTCTCGAGAAATTCATCTTCGACTCACATTGCCTTGAACGCTAATAACTTGTCATCTTACATTTCAAGTAAAAGAAGTAGCGCGGTAGCGCAAGAGACAAGTAAGCCACCAGCATTGTTATCCCGGGCAAAGAGTTCGAATGCTATTTCTACTTTGAAACCTCAAAAACAATACAAATCTGTGTTAACGCCGCCAAAGGTAGCAAAGTTGTCAGAAATTCATAGAAAAGACAAGGAAACGGATGTAATCAACATCAACAACTTGAAATCTAGTGAATGTTCAGGCACCCAGCAAAGTTATTCAATCGTTCAGGATGCTAAAAGTCTAGGAACAAGTCCTACCGTGAGCAAAAAAATCGTAGCCAATCATGAAACTCCAGTGAAGCCTCCTTTACTAACAAGAAAAAGCACAGGGTTTCTATCTAGCTTCAGGAAGAAACTTTAGACATCTATAAATGGTCTAGAAATTGCATTATTTCAAGTATGTATCTTAAATAATCTTTAATGTTATATGTTTATAATAAAACTATTTTTACATTTATTTGCGAGTGTGATTTGTTATCACTTAAGTATGCGAAAAAAACATAAATCCTGTCACCCACCTACATAGTTTAAGGAATGGTATGTGTGAGATGGTATCAAGGACTGATTAGAGAGACAGCATTCTGTATAATTGTATATCTCAAATATGTATAGGCTTGAATAAACAAGTACCATGTCCCATAGAAGATTCCAATGGCCATTCCGATAGCCAGAATCCATGCTGTGTATTTTGAAACTTGAACGCCTATCCAAATAGGCATGTAAACAAAAATCAGCAAGGTAATGTTCAGCAAATGAACCAGCAAGTGAGTCATAGTAGCTAAGAAAGATTGCTTCTTGGCAGTACCATCCGCTGATTGTGACTCATCTTGATGCCTTGTGGCAGATTTCCTTGGTATTTCTAGGTATGACGAAGATGAATCACTTGAAGCAGAAGAGGACCTTGAATGATGTTTTCTGGTTTCAGAAACAAACCTCTGACTTTTTTTTAATGCGGCGATGTCTGTAACACTTCTGTATGTATAGCGCAAATTAGACAATGTTGTATTAGAGCCCCTAGGTGAGAGGCTGGGAACAAAGATTACCTCACCGCTGTTGTCATGTCCGAATTCATGAGCATGTTTCAAGTCCATAGAGCGATCTCCTGAAGCAGCTTTGCCATTGCTCACGTTTCCTACTGCATCGCTTTCATCCAGCAGCCAATTGGTTCGGTTCATTTGATATACAAGATCGCTTCCACTGCTTGTTTGGCGCCCCAAATACAATTTGCTGTTCTTTAGTCTGGGCATGCTTGCTCCTGTTAGACATGACGTATTTGACAGAAACGATCTGTTTCTACGAATGTCACCCTGGCCTACATTCAACACCTCACGCGACCCATTCAATAACTCTAACGAATATTTATTGGTTTTATCTGATGCTGCGTTGATAAGTGTATCATTGCTGTCCTGTCTTGACTCCAGTGAAAATACAGACTCACTGGGACTTATACATCCTTTCAAAGAATTATCGTGTTCCTGACTGCAATTTTTAAGCTTACTTTTCAGCTTTATACTCTTTCGCCTTAATATAGTTGCAACATCTACCATAACAGCCCACTCGAACCTTTGTAGATCCTTCCTTATGAAAGAATTGCAAGAAACATTTCTCTAAGAATAGTTTTTTTTTTACATGTAAGTGAATTCTCTCGTATTATTTACTCGTTTATAAATTGATTCTAGAAAAACTTTCTTTTATATATGTTACGTAATCTTTATATTACTTATCACGTGATAAATTTATTGATGTAGTTACATAAGTGTCACGTGCTGTTTTTTAGTTTCAAAACTGAGCGTTATTTCCAGATCTAGCGATGATCCATTTGTTAACATGAAGGGGTGATTGAGCATCCATTAAAATTAGGCAGATGTTTGCCACCTAAGTGAAGAAGACATTGTTATTCTGTTAAAGTGAAGGCGCTTTGTTTAATGGACACTTGCAAGCTAGGATCCGGAGGAGAAAACACGCCAAGTGGAAGCCGTCAACCGATGACAGCGTTTGCTCAGTACACTCCGCAACAATATGACTATGCAACTAATTCAACTAGAAAGCAGAGTTATACTGATACATTGGGACAACAGCAACAACAAGCATCAAATGCACAGTTTAACAACTGGAGTCAGCCAAGTGGACAGCAAGATAACGGTAAAATAGCGGGAATGGATTTTTGGTCGTTGAATGGTATAAGTAATAATAATAATAATTCTCATAATTTGCCCAGTGTCAGTGGTTACGATCTTAATGGAACGTATTCTACCAATAGTGAAATTTACAGAAAGAACAGATACGCCGGTGTAGAAATGGATCAGTTATCGTATCAGATGCTGGCATTGAATGCAACTGAAAACTCACAATTATCGTCCCCTAATACAGTGCATCCCGCAGGCTTCTTTAATAACTCAGCTTTGCAGTCCACACCAAACCTGAATGATACATCAAAATTGAGTTACAGCAAATGGGCCACTAATGCCGATCCTGCAATTGGTGTTTCTGGGAATTCTAGTTACACAAGCTACATAAATCAACATGCTCAACAACAACAAAACTACAATCAAAACCTGAATTGTCACAATAATACATCCATTAATAACAATAGTTCTAGTCCTGGTGTTTACAAGTCACAAAACAGTAACAGCATTAACAATAACAATAATAACAATAACAATAATAACAACAGCTATTCTCATTCTTCACCAGTTTCTCAATTAACTCAGCAAAGTTACAATAACAAAGAGTTCAAAAACTACGATGTGACCAAGCTTAATGTCACCCAATCACTCTCAAAACACAATAATACCTCATCTAAAGATTCCAAGCCTCAATCCAGCTCAACTAATCCAACTTCTGTCGATCCAAGCGATGTTGAAAATTATAAAATGAAACTTCAACTTAAAGATATTATAATTGCCAAGCTTGAATCGGAACTGGAAAAAGAAAAGGATTTTCAAAAAACTGTTTCAACTTCTTCAATTGATAACAATGGCAATTTTGAAATTCCAAAAAATCAAGAGCAATTGTATAAGAAATTGGTCGAAACTGTACAGATTACCAAAAAGGAATTAGATGATACAAAAAATAGATTAGAGTCATTAGTTACTGCAATGGCTTTAAATCCAAGTTCATCAAATTATAAGAATGGCAGATATGATGAAGAAGAAATTGCGCATAAAATTATTTCAAAGATGCAAATGCTTACAGAAGAAAATGAGGAACTATCAAAAATGTTAAGTTATGGTAAGTCTAAGGAAAAAGACATTGAAATTGGATTACTTAGAAAGCAAAATTCAGAGCTTCGGGAAAAGGTATCAAAACTTGAATCAAAGTTGAACAATGATAATCCTTGAAGATTGATTGCTTCTAAAGCTAGTATTATTATTTTGTTTTATTTTACTTGTTTTATTTCCAATTAGCAAGAGACTTTCATTTTTTTTGTAAGCTTACATCTCATTAACAAGATCGCAAGTCCTCAAAATGACTCTTACCTTGAATTTTTTGTTTTTTATTTCTTTGTTTGTTTTTCATTTCTTTTAATACCCACTCCATCAGTCCAATAGCAATTCTATTTTCCATCATTTGCTCATTTGACTAACTAGTATATTATCACCAAGTAAATTAAGAATGCTTCTAAGATCTTTCCCTATTTAGCCAACATTGCTCAATACAGTCGATAGTTTATACTTAGTATTATGTTTTGCTTTTATTATATAATAACGTCCTCCTTTATATTTGACTAATTAGCAAATTTATAACTGATATAAACAATAAGCTAAGACCCCTAAATGCGTTGGTAAACGTAAATGTAGCTGGATGATTCAATTTCTTTCAGACTTGCTTCATCAACCAACACAACTTTTTCATCATTAAACAAAACCCACTTTATTTCACCATTGATATTCTTTTTTATAAATGCGACATAATGGCCTGAATGAGTCGAGACACCTTTGTGGCAAATAACTCCAACCAAGTTGTAACATCCGCTACCCTGATTTTCAGACTTTAATTTTTCGATTATGTCCTCGCCGGAGTTACCACCACTAAGTGCAATCTCTCCATTGTCATCTGGATGCGAAAAAACCCAGTCAACAGCCTGTTCAACATTTTCGTTGTTAACAACCAATGCCTTCTTACATAGCTTAGCGTCGAGGCCCATTGAAAGCATCATGGAGAGTTTTTCAGCGTCCACTTCCACTTCATTCCTTGGCTTAGTAGCAAAAGGCTCATCAATGTCTGAATCTTCCATGTGCTCAAAAAGCCAGCTCATTGCGGCTTCCAGATTAGAGTTTCCAGTGCTGTACAATGCTTTCTTAGCTCTGTTTTCCGTGAAGCCCATTTCAATCAAACTTTTCATGGCTGATAAGTCAAATTCATATTTGTCTGCAGCTTCTTCAGATAAAAAATGCTCAGTAGTGGCTCTGCCAATAGGTTTGAGATGGTCAATGGATAGCTCATCCTGGATACTAATTGGTACTGTAACTTTTGTCGGAACCCAATTCTCTAATTTAATTCGCATAGGGTTGATAACAAGAAAATCGGGAAAAGTTTCAAATCTGACAGTTTTGATAGCAACGACCTTTTTCTTACAATCTGAACACTCATAATCTATATTTTCTGGACTTTTCCAGACTTGAATACCTTCATCTAAAGTTGTCGTACAAAAAGTATTAGATGCATCACTTGAATTGAATAATTCCTCTCTAATTGGGACACTTATGCTTTCACTCAATTCATTGCTTATCCGAATTCCATTACACGACGTACATTTAATTTTAGTTTCTAATACAAATTTCAGGACTTGAGTTGGTGACTTATTTAACTTGCCATTAACTTTAGCTTTTTCGAGTTGATCAATTAAATAACTCCAAAATTCAAAAGCATCCTGCTGCAACATAGTACTAAACTCAGAGTGTCCTTCTCCAATCAAGCTTTTGAAACCAGCAGGTTTAATTCCCTTCTGATACTTAACTTTCTCTTCTGTAGTCTCGTCTGGAATGGAATATCTGCCAGAGTAAAGCCCATCTGCTAGTTTAAACATTTGAGTCTCTAAATCTTTCCAAGGTTGATAATTTCCTAAGATTTTATCTAGTGGCATTCCGTTTTCATTTTCAAAAGCTTTTTGAAAAGATTTAATAGAAAATAATAATTGTAAAACAGAAGCCATGTAGCATGAGTTCCCCAAATTTTTTAAACCTGTTAGTCCTTTTCCAAATAGGGGCTGCAGTACTGATCCATCTTTCTTATCCATATTAAAATCCCAATTAACATTTTGTTCAATTTGAAGTTCTGTCAAGTTCTTTTCTGTTTTTATGAACGACATAATGTCAATACCAAATGTTTTTAAGAATGCTGCTAGCTTTGGAACTTTGACTTCATCGTCACAGGTATAGCAATATGCATCTGCCGAATCAAATGCTAATGAACCTAATTTAACTGCAATATGATGAGAAGGTTGCGCGCTGTAATGCTCTACGGCATGTGAATTTCCAGATACACCACCAAATTGCTGACGTCCGCAACCCATGTTACCGCAATGGAGACAAATCCACAAATTTTCTTTTAAGTCACAAGATCCACATTGTTGCAAATTTATATCAGAGTTTGGAGTCTGCACCAAACTGGAAGCGTGAGAGCACACCTTGATATCTTGGGTCCACGACTTTATCTCTTCTTTTCTTTCATTTGATGTAGAATTCAAAATCTTCTCAACGGTTTGGGATATTTTTAGAGGTAGCTTAGGGTTTTTTAGCTCAACAAATTGGTCAACCTGCTGGCAGTATAGTTTGCATTCTGTTTTATACAAACTATTTTCGGCTTCGTTTTTAATTTCCAATTTAAGCATCTTTAAAGGTTTTTCCCCTTTCTCTCTCAATGAATGTGGTGCTAAAACTCTTTTGTAATTTAAAAAGACTCTGTGATCAAAGAATTCTGAATGCATTTGCGTGTAGTTGATTTCTCCTCTACTGAATGCTTGATGACATGTTAAACAAATGTCGAGGCCATTAGTACCAAAAGCGGTATCAAACGAAAACATACAGTCATCTTTGAAAACTAGATCCCCATTATGAGGTTCCATAATGGTGTCTAAGTTAAGTTGATTCAAGTACTCCATCGTGGTTCGCCACTAAGAACAGTATATTACACCCAGGGGCGGAAAATTCTTAATCAAACATGCTCATGAGATTTTCATTGGAGCTAGTTGATATATTTGATGTTTCTGAAATGTCTGCTTTGTTATCATCACAAGCATCTATGACTAGCTGAATTTGATTTCTGATTGAAGCAGAATCAAATTTCAGGATGGTATTTTTAGCTGCCAGTGCAGCTTTATCCGATTTTAACGAGTCGATGGTGCTATTACATCTGATTGTTTTCGTGTCTGATTGTTCAGTCCCAAACTCAGAATTTGAATCTGTCTCTGTAGGAACCAATATAATATGATCATTTTTTCGAAGATTTTCAGCGGTTGATTTTCTTTGAAACAGGGCTTCTAACACATCTTTAGTACCAATGGGTTTCATAATACAATTGGTGTCATTGCTAAAGTCACTTATCGGTATTACACTTCCATCAGAAAAAGAGTCGTCAAGGGTTATAACTTCTCTCTTGACATTGGTTACTGGAACCTTTTTTTCAAACAATATTTCTTCTTCTTGTCTCTCAATACAACTTTCATCAGGAATTTCTCCAACATAATCATCATCACCTAAAATTCTTGATACTTCCTCATCTTCTTCAAACCTTTCAAATTTGGTGCCAAGATCAATCGGAAGTTTTGGTTCATTTTTCAACACATCAGTGATAGACTCACCGCGTCTGTGGGCAAGTCGTGACTTTTTCTTAGGAGACTCACCTTCAAAAGCTAACTCGTTTATTCGTTTGCATTTTTTTTTTAAAGTATTTTCAGCTTGATTGAATGCAAAGATATTCTTATTCGTCTCAAGATTGAATTTTGGGACTTCCGGAGAGCTCAGACTCAACCTTAATCCCAAATCAGATTTTGAACGTCCCACTACTTTGACCGGTGACTTGGGTAAATCTAATAGATTAATTTTTTGAGGTGAATGTTTTGGAGTTCGTGATCTTGATGTTGGAGAAGCTGACTTCTTCTGTTTTTCAGCACGGCCAAGTTCATATTGTTCAATCAGCCGCTGACCATTTTGATGTGTTCTTAACAAATACTCCGGCAGCCACTCGTTTTCAACTTTATTAACAAGAGAAACTCCGTCTTCATTTAAAAGATTTATTTTTAATAACTTTCCCATGCATTTTTGTGGTTTATACGAAATTCGATAAACATCATCATCAAATACTCTTCTTGAATATGATTCTCCTGCAGCTTTATGTTGCGTGACTAATATGTCATTGTCTTCAATATTTAAAAAATCAATACATGTAATAATGCGAAATAAATAACACTTGGTGAGCTTGTTTAGTAATAAAGCTTCTGGGTTGCTAGAGTTAGAGTTGTAGTAGTACTTTAGCGTTTCAAAGTTGGGCTTTTTAAACCAAAAATTGGTATCTTGGAAAGAATCGGCTGAAGTAAACACAGTTTCATTAGAATTAAAATCTGTATAACCAATCAAACTTGATTCTGATCCCCTGTTTATTTGAATTGACAAAGCTTTTCTGAGACTGGATTTTTGTGGGATGTATGGCAATGTATTCAATAAGTTGTTAATGTGACCACTATTCATAGTGTAAGACTCAAATTGAAACAATACAGGAGATGTCAACGGGTAAAAATGTAACATGTTATTGTAATCGTTTGGACTGTCGTCAGAATTTGGAAGCGCAGAGCATGGTAATATCCGACAACTACAAGCTCGACCAAACGCAGACCTTCCATTTTTTAAGATAAAAGAATTGATTTTAACTATAAGTTTATTCATTAATGCAATTCTCTCAGAAACCTCTGAGTATATTTCACCTTTAATATAGTGCACTGAAGTACCTGGAACATAGATTTCTCTTAATTCCCTTGAAAAAGGTAGCTTTGTGCTACCTAAAACCAGGGATCTATGCACACCAAGTCCCTTCCAACCATTGGAATAATCGTCACCTGCGGTAATGGCAATAAATGCCATGCAATCTCTGTTAACATTAAGACTGTTTAAAAAAGTCATTGTTATCGGCGTAACATAATATTTTGTATTAGAAGAGTAGTCTGCTGAAGAACTAGGTAGATCCTTTTCTGACCTGGAGAAGTTCCGTAATAAGCATTTACCTCCGTACACAAATATGTCTGCATCATTAGATATAATCGCATCTATTTCACCGCAGTCGTTCAATCTTGCGAGCTCTATCTCTCCATCATTTGCGGCAGTAATGTACTTTATATTAAGCTGATCGAAAGCCCGTTTGATCTCTATAATTAAAGGGTGACGAATGTGATGCTTTTGATCAATAAGTAAATTGTTATCAGAGATGTATTGAGATCTATAATCTAGATTTATTGATACAGTACCATCATTCCTCAGTTTTCCTTTTGTCAAGCCACCGTCAAACACAAAGACAAAGTTGGCATTATATCCTATTAACGTATAAGTCTTATTCAGCAACACAGAGATTACATGTTTGATATTCTTGGCATTAGTCGGAAAAGCTAATTCATTGGGTAATGATTCGAAAATCATTTGATAAAGATCAATCCCAATTCTTGGAAACCTTTCATTTTTTTCATAAAACTCTTTCACCCACTGATGGAAGGGAATTCTAAATTGAGAAATGTTTTGATGATCGGATAGCTCCTTCCAAAAGCCATTGATTGTCATCGATTCAGGATCAGTTTTACTGGTGATGATCTGATGAAAAATAATAATATTACGTAAGCATCAATAGCATATGATTACGGGGTATATTAATAATGTATTTATAAAGAACTAGTAAAGAAAGTGGCTACATTTCACTGTCACTATATTCTAAAAAGCTTACACCTTTTTCTGCTGGGGCAGTTCGGCGGGTGTGATTTTGTAACAAGGCCGCTATTGAATTCTTTTCTTCCACAGGAGCTTTTTTTGATTTACGTTCGTCATATCTCATGAACCGTTCAGGGCTAGCTGTGTATTCTGCAAGATTTTCTAGCTGTGTCATTTGGCCAATGGGCTTTCTAGTGCTGTTTGCGTTTAGTTCAAATTCACCGGAGTTAATTAAAGCCACTGCATCTGATGTTGTGTGTAAACCTTCATAAAATTCCTTAACTTTTGGATTTGTTCTAATCTTTTCTTTCCTAAAGTTAACAACTTGTAAACCTCGCCTATGAACTGCTCTTGACAATGCTACATATGCTTGACCTGTCTCAAACACTCTTTGTAAATCAACAGTTACCTTTTGTAGCGTTTGTCCCTGTGCCTTATGAATTGACAACGCCCACGATAACATTATCGGCACCTGCTTTCTTGATATGACAGGAACTCGCTTTTCATCTTCAATCACAAATTCTTCGTTATGGACTAAAACCATTCTTCTTTCTTTATCGCTAATTTTAAAGGCTACCAAAGGATATTTGACAGAACTGGAGTTCTCATTTAATAATCTCATTAGCTCCTCTTTTCTTTCTATATCGTGCAAAATTTCCTTTTTCTGTTCCAGGCTCAAGTAATGAGTGTTCTCAGTGTTTGCTGTTTTTGATAGATCTGCATCACTTGGAGCATATGATGCATCACTGGTTTCAAAAGTGTTTTCTATTGGTAGCACTACGATTTCTTTATCTCTTGTTTGTGGATCTTCTATTTGTTCAAGAAGACTTCTTTTGATCTTTGCTAGACAATCGAAAATGCTAGAGTCCAGAGGAGATGCGAACTTTTTCCATAATCTGTTAGCTGAGGCGAATGGTTTGTTTGGCGGCTCCTCTGTATCTGAATTGTAATCATAATATGTGATATTTTCTTCAGAAGGTCCCCCAAAATAATCATTGTTCAATCCTTTAACTTGAGAAAAAGTCTGGTTATCCATAAATCCAACAACAATTCCTAAAGTACCATTAACTAATTTTTCATCCATATTTTTAATTAACATAACTTGAGCACCAAGTTTCAATTCTATTTCAGGAGGCGCAAGAAAGTTATCAAGCATCTTTCTTCCCTGCTCAGAATGAATCATTGACCCAGAATCTATTGAAGTAAATTTGAAACTTTCACCTGGTAAATTTTGAAGCATTTGTCTGTTCACGTTTTCTGTTTCCTTTCTGGTAGGGAAAAGCCTTGTAGGTAGAACACCGTCGTCAATATTCAATGGTCTTGAAAGAGACTGAAATTTTTTGATAGTTGACTCTGAAACGTCACCGTCTCTGACTTCCTGTAACATATCCAAAAAAACTTTATCTGTCTGTTGTCTAAAAACCTTGCAAAGAATAATTTGTAATTTAACATGTTGTTTCCAAAACGAGCTCTCAAAAGCATAAATAACTTCTTCTTTTTCAAACTTATCCTTTTTTCGATCTACTGGGGGGAGCTGGTAAAAGTCACCACATAAAACAACTTGAATGCCCCCAAACGATTTATCTTGTTTAAGCAGTCTTCTGGCAATCCAATCTAATTTATCTAATAAATGACCATTGATCATAGACACTTCATCAATAATTAAAACATTCAACCCTAACCATCTTTCCTTGATCTTCTTATTATTTTTTATTCTTCTTAAAATTTCATCAGGCTTTCCCTTGCCTATTCCAATTCCCAAATAAGAATTGATCGTCATTCCTCCAATATTGTAAGCAGCGAGCCCAGTTGATGCTGTAACTGCAATACCAGAACCAAATTTTTGCTGCAAAATTTTGACAATATGTTTTAAGAGAAACGATTTACCAGTTCCTGCTGAACCAGTATAAAAAATATTGTGGCCCTGAAGTACCAAGCTTGCCACTTCTTGTTGTTCTTTACTAAGTTGAATCACGTGTTTAGTCCCATTTGCTTGCGTGGCCTTTTCAAAATAAGGGCTTTTCACATTATCTATCTTAACCTTTGGCGGACTGCTGTTCATCAGTGGTCGAATTGTGCTCATGGCTCTTTTTTGTGAAATTGGACTTGAGTTGGCCAAAAGCACGGGCAAGTTTTCCATGTATTTCTTAACTGGAGTTACAGTTTCCTCTGCTTGATTTTCGTTTGCTATGGTCAATGGTCCGCAATCAATGACTGAATCAACCTCATTCTTGATTTGTAGTTTGTCTTCAACACACATACCCTCCTTTAAAATGCTGTGATCTAAATTATGAGAGGACATAATGTTTTTCAGGGAATCCAAAATAGTTTGAAATTGGGGCACCGAGTCTCCGTGCTTCTTGTAATTGGCTTGAGTCCATTCTAAGACGTGCTCAAGGTTCATCGAATTGAATAGAAACATATCTTTGGAAAATCTACGGGTTCCAGTTGTGGTAAAGTTTGGGTATCTAGTCCCCAGTGATTGTGTAAAGTCTTCGGTAAAGGAAACGCGTTTGCTCGCACAACTAAAGTCACCACTACTGACTTCTAAATGTCTCTTTCGCCTCTCTCGATCCACTATTATATTCGAAGAGTCTGATAAAAGCGGTTGAATTTTCTCCATTTCTGTAACTAGACGCCGAATTTGTATAACCCTTGACCGCAACCTTGTAATCATAAAGGGTACAGTTCTAGTAGAAGGAATCTAAATATGCTATCAAAAAAGATCTTTCTCTAAAATGTGACTAAATTGTAACAAAGAAAGTCCCCTAAAATTGACAATAAAAGATTTATGTTTAATTTAGCTGCTAACTAATGAAGACTCTAGTTTTTCGTAAGTTGCAATTAATCTTCCTCAAAAGAATCTGTCAATATTGTTGTTGTTACAGTAAATTTAAAATTTTAACTGATTACGTGAGCAAAACTTTTGTGGCAAAAAAAATATACTAAAATTTGAAATTAAGATGTTCCTGATTCACTTTTCTTTCTCTAAGAACATCAATTGAACTGCCAACGTATATACGATTTTTGAGTTTAGTTGATAATTTATGCAAAGATGCAGATCAAAAAAAAACTATCAACAGATTTATCTGGTATCGTATGTACTTTATGATCACATTTTATAAATGTTAAAAGTTAGTTACTAACATGGAATAGGCACCTGATGATTATGAAATGATACAAAAAATTATGTCAGCTTCTGCTGATGAAATGATAAGGTTAATGAAAACCCAATACCCAAATTCTTGGGATGTATCCAGACCAAATCTCAAATACTATATTCCAATTTTGAATAGAATAGATCAGTATCTAGAGACTCACATTAAAAAGTATCAGTTAGACCAAGAGTATGTACCTTTACAGGATGTCAGTGTAAAGGATAGTGATTTAATTACCACTTGCTTGGAGTATTCCCATCAACTTCTAGAATACAGTGAAAATAGGGACCTTTACGAATCACAGGATCACCTTCTTCATTTGCTACAGTCAACATCTATTCGAATCAAGGTAGCTACAGTCAGTGTAATGTGCTGTGTTCAAGAAAAATTCTTGCCACACAACCCAATGAAATATAATATTGGAAAACCCCAACAACAAATATTACTGAGGACTGCTAGATCTTTTCCGCCACAAGTTCCCATTACACCAAACGCCCCAGTAAAGATTGAAGTGAAACATACTTCGTCAGCAAATTTACAAGGAAGTCATCAGTCTCCAAAAAAAATCAAGAAGCATAGGAAAGGAAAGACGGAAAACACATCATCAGTAATCGAAGTTAGTTTAATGGATTGTTTTCGCTCAAACTTTGTTCCACCTACTGCTTGGAAGCAATTGAATTTTGAATATTACAAAACTTCTAATACAATTATTGAAAGCAAGAAAACAAGCAGAATTTCAAAAACATCTTCGGTCGTGAAGTCAGAGGTTGCCGAAGGCCTTCATTTCTTCAAAATGAATGAAGAAACTATTAAAAAGTTGTCATACCAACAAATTTATGATAAAGCGATGGTTGTCATTCCAAAAAATCGTTGGTTTGATTTCGTGTTTGCGGTTGCTACAGCAAAAGCTTACTCAAGTGGATCCTATGAAAATATACATTTACGTGAAAAGTTGGTTACTTTGAAATTACTATCATTAGCATGTGGTAACAGTGGACTAACCAATGCCGTGTTTGATGATGAGCCACATTTGTTGAGTTATGTTAATGATATCATAAACCTGGACAATAAAGTTCCTGGTGAAATAAGATTAGTGACAATGCGGTTCTTGGTCAACACCTCAGCTAGAAAAAACGGAGCATCAGATTTAATGAGATCATTAGGAGGTAACGTGAATCATGGGCTATTGTTTTATATATTGAAGACAATTTTGAAACAAGTGAAGGAAAACACGTATGATAATGATCAGCGTTACTTGAATTACTTCTATAATATAGTTGCCAATATGCTTGAAAACAAGTCACTTGCTTTATGTTTAAGGTCTGCAGGTCTCATGCCTTTGTTATTGGAGTTTTTAACATTGAGAAATAATTTCAGAATGACAAGATCTGGTCCTTTATTTTTGATTGAAATTTTTTGTCAAACATTACCTGAAGCTTCTGAGGATTTCATGAATCAAAACGGTTTTGAGATCTTGATAAATTTATTGAAATATGAGGTTGATTTCGCAATTGATCATCCAAATCATGATGGTGGAGCTCCAAGAAAACCTGAATTCACACATCAAATTACGACACGTCAAGTGAAAGTATTAACTTCTCTTTTGAAGTTAGTTACATCACTTGTTGAATCGTATTCTGGGGATCGTATCAGAAATTTATACGATTCTCCCATTCAGATCAGTTTAATAAAAATTTTGAAACATCCTGTTCTTTTTGGTCATGATATGATCAATGGTGCAGTAAGGTTGATTACTTCTGTCATCAATAGCGAACCTACTTCCTTTTCGATTTTCAAAGAATCTGGTCTCATTCAGACATTTTTTGATGAATTTGAACATCTTTTGTTACCGAATGCAGATTTAATACTTGATTTAACTGACGCAGTAAATGCTGTGGCCTTGAATGCAGAAGGCCAGAATAAAGCCATCGAATCAAATATCATAGGCAAGTTAATGAGCGTTTTATACCGCCCTGATATGTGCAAGGTATTAAGCGTGAATGTTGATGTAACACAGTTTGGACTTGCTGTTGATGAACTATCTAGACATCATCCAGAATTAAAACAAGTAATTGATGAGGAGGTGTTAAGGTTAATTGATACATTACCAACAATGGTTTCATTCAAAGAGGTCGAGTTTTTTAAATCTCCAGCGGGTCAGTTATATCACTCACGTGATGAGATTGAACTGCACGAGGAAGAAAATGGTAGGGAATTGATAAGGTGGGAATCTTGCGAAGCAGCAGAGGTTATTGAATGTTCGCTGATGTTTTTGTCTCATTTGTTTGAAAATAATAGATCGTGGAAACAACTTTTTAGCAAAATCAACATGAAGAATTTATTCAAATTTATAACATTGGAAAATGCTCCGTTTGATGCAGTTTTATCACAATCAATTTACCATTTTAGAGATATTGTCAGATCAATTGATTCTAATACTAGCTGCTATTGTTTGAAGTACTTATTTGATGCTTTGAATGAAAAACTTAAATCTTTATTTGATTTTATTCATTTTGCTGACAATGACTCTTCATATTTTGACCAATTTGATAATGAAAACTCTGACCCTACTAAAGCATCCAGAACAATTTCCAATTTAGGCAGTTTAAACAGTTTGGTGTATATGTTTTCTGAAATTTATGGAAAACCAAGGCAGCCCAATAAAGCTCCGTATATATCTGAGCAATTGGCCTCTAACGATGGATTGGCTTTATTGTCAAGTTTAACGTTATTGTATCAGCGTTTAGCCATAGAGGAAGTACTACTATTTCATAGAACACCAACTAAAGTGGCAGGAAATGCGTTTACTCCTGTGAATTCAACAATTTTAAAAGAAAGTTACATCTCATCACCTTCTCCAGATAAGCATAATTTTGATGGAACTAGTGCTAAATTTAAAAACATTTCAATAATATATTTTCATTCTTCAAGAATCAAATTTTGGCTAAGGGCTGTATTCAATAGCATCGTTCAAACCCCAGAAAAAAAATCAGACACTAGAGCTGTAGGAATGACACCTAAAAATTTGGTAACAGTTTGCCACAATTTTGCGAATTTTTTGATGGATTCAATCTGTTTAGAGTTTGAAGATTTAGAAGTCCAAACAGGTTATTTGATAATTGTTTGCAATCAAGTTTATGATGCTATGTTTTCAAGATTTAATACTTCAATCAGTATTAACGCAATAATGGCGCTATGTGTGCTTCAGAATCCTAATTTCTCTACATTACGGGATCGGATTATAACCTATTTTACCATTTTAGGGTCTCTCCCAACTAAAGATATAATTAAATGGGATAAAGAGAGTTACACTTCGATTGAATTGCCAAGTTCAGTCGTATCCCTTTTGGGTGTTCTTTTGAAAATTCATTACGATTTACGTTCACGAAACGATGCTACCGTTTCTCAACTTATTACCAGTGGTTGTTATACGGACATAGAAAATATTGAATCAGTGAGCTATGATCGGGAAATTGGTTCCAATTTGGATATTGCTGTTGGTACCTTGAACTTTTTAATATATCACCGACTATTTGCCAATGAAGAGCTCAATATCTTGAATAATTTTCCCGAAAATATATCTATGAAATTGTCAAAGCATTTAATCAAATTGAATGGTGCTGCTTTTCGACCTTTATCTATTGACCCACTTTCTTACTCTGGGAAAATTTATCGTGTGTCTGGATCTGCAACTTCGCCTTCAGATGATAAGATTGATTATCTGCTGGGTCTTGGTGTTACCAAAGAACAAGCAGTTGATATTTTGTTGGTTTTAAATGGTGACATAAAAGAAGAAAGGTTGACTGAAATAGAGGACTTGTTTGATTCTGATGGCATTAGTTTTAATGATTTCTGTTTGAAATTGAAGAGATCACCGTTTGTTCCAAAAAAACCACTAGAAATCAAATTCTGTAATGAAAGTGATAATATATCCATTGATACAAGAGATGATTTGAGTTTTCACCATGGCGTGAACGAGATACAATTTGTTGAAAATTGTATACATTTAGGTCAGCTTCATCCAGAGCTAGTTTCTGCGATTTTGGCAATCTGCAGTGGAGTTTTTACTGGTGCGACTATTGCCATAGTCTTGACTTGTTGTATGAAGATATTCAAGTCATATGAATCAAACAGTCAAAAAAGTCTCAATGACACTTTACTTTGTGGTGTTTTTGATATCGCTGGACAGATGGTGGTTAAATTAGCTCATATCCCAGAAGAACTTAGTGCAATTGAAGATATGGTAAAGATTGTTCATTCAATGTTAATTAATGCTACTCTCAAACAAGTGTGGTATGCCAATGCTTTAGATTTTTTTGTTTCTGTTTTTTCGGTTTCGAAAGCTCCTTGTCCTTCGGGTTGCAGCATTGATTTTCCTAATAGATTATTGAGCAGTCTAACAACAATGTCTCCGATATTTGTTGTAGATGAGTCTATTGAATCTAGTATCCTTTCCTTGCTTCTTTCATCCGAAGAATTTAAAAAGGAGAAACATGTATTCATTGTTTGTGAACTTTTGCTTTTTTTAACCAAAGACACAAGCTTGAAGTTGAATCTAACTGCAGCGCCTGTAATGAATGCACTATTGCAGTTCATCAAAAAAGAGAAGTTTGACTCAAAAACTTTATCTATTGCTATAAGTGTCATTAGACGTTCAATGGAAACCGAAACTGTTCTTCGAAATTATATCTCAAGAGAAGTTGATCGGTTGTTAAAGCCCAAAGCTTCAAAGCATTTTAGTATCAAACAAAAGGATCTAGAAGTTATAGTTTCTGAGTTGAGCCCGTTAGCCCTTCGAAACAGTGACTTGTTAACAGAATATTTGAGCAAGGATACTATTTTAGTCAACGCGTCGGAGCGATTAAGATCTACGGAGATAGCAAGAATGAACGAGGATCAACTAAGTCTTTACAAAACGTCAACAGAAGATTCGGATGATGAACGTGATGTTGATATGACAGACGCTAATGTTGAAACCAATTTTCATTCTGGAATTATCCATTCTCTATTAGCAGAGTTAAAAACTTTAACCAAGTTAGATCTCACTGAAGATAAAAGAACATTGGAAGAAAAAGAAGAGTCAAAAGCAAAAGAAAACACTACTACACGGGAAAATGATCATCGTTCTTTATTGTCTCGGAACAAAAATTTACAATATGCGGCCTTCTTGTTACAAACAATAGCAGAACTTTTATTTTCTTATAAAGAGGCTAAGACTGAATTTTTGACGTTTTCCAAAAAGTCACCACAACCTGAGCCTATTCACAAACCAAGATCCACAGCTCTCAATATGTTAATACATAGATTTATCACTATTAACCCTTTCGAAAGTGAAGATACCCCAGAAAATAATATCAAGGTACTATTGTCTAAGCTGGCAAGTGCATGTATTTTGGGATTGGTATCCACGGTTCCCGTTGAAGGGATGGATTTCACAAATGCAAAAAACTGTGATCCTGATGTTACCTTTGCTAGAAAATTTACTGTTGACATTTTAATTAAGGTAATCAAAGAAGCTGAGCAATCTAATAAGAGTGCATTAGTCAGGTATGGAAAAATAATGGATGTTATTGAATTAATCAATAATATATTAGCAAAAGATTTTGGAAAAGGCCTCAATTTATCTACCGATCATATAATAACCAAGCATGATAATTATCAATTTGGTAAGGAACTATTGGAAAAGAAATATACGGCAGTAATTTCTGATGTTTTGGCATCAATTGACATTAACTTTCCTTACACTGAAGGTTTTTCTGATTCCATTTTAAAATGTCTTACCAAGTTTGGAAAAATTAAGGTAGACTACCAAGAGCTTCTGAAAGAAGGTAAGACAACAGAAGCTGATGAAGAAGTCTTTGAAGACGATGACGAGCTTGATGAGGAAACTCCCAATCTATTAAGAAACTCTACATTAGGTATGTATGATATTGGTGACATAGAAGACGAAGATGAGTTTTCTGATTTTGGTGACGACTTGCTTGACGATGAAGATATTGAGATTGTGATTGACGAAAATAATATGGATAGCGATGAAGAGAGTGCTGATTTGAATGCTGATTCAGATATTGACGCCTCTGATATCAACGATAGTGATATTGTGGAAGACATAGATGAGGATGTAATCGTTGCCTATGATGATGAGAATGAAAATAATTCAGATGATTCTATGCTATCAGGCTCCGATATCTTAATTGATGAGGATTCTGAGTTTGGTGAAATTTCTGATGACTTTAGTTCTGGCGATGAATTATTGGATGATCAGTATGTTGTCGACCTTGTGACAGATTCTGAAGGTGATATTTCCGATGAAATCATGGAAGAAGCAGGGGATGAAAATAATAATGATCGTGAGGCTTCTGATCCTGAGAACATTGGTGATAATGATGAAGATGAAATTAGTGATGACGATAGCATAATTTTAGATCAATGGTTAGAAAATCATGAAAATGAGCAACTTAGAAGGAGAAGAAATAGAAATAGAAATAGAACAGGGGTGTTTAATAATAGTGATGAAGATAATACTGCTTCAGTTTTCGATGGATTTCTGTCCGGAGGTACTAATAACACTAGAACAATTACTATTCCAGCTGCCTCTGAAAGGTTTCCAACTTCTGAAATGGCAATTTTGGATGCTGCACAATCAATTTTTGGTAGAGCGGATAATAATATGGCAAATGCAGATTTCACAGACCTGCGTAGATTTTTGGATCCTTTGTTTGGTAAAAGAAATGTTTTATCTAATATAATCACCATAAAGTCAACATCTCAGAGATGGCAAGAATTTGGAAAGCTATATCACAGTACTGGTTACTCGATGCGAATTGTTCCTAAGGTCATCAACAACATATATGAAAGAAGCCGTTTCATATTTGATGAAGAAACTAAAATAAAAAATGAAATCAAAGAAAGGAAGCGCAAAGAAAAGGAAGAAAAGTTGGCCAAAAGATTGGAAGAAGCGGTTGCTGCTGATAGAGAACGTGAAAGAGCACTTGTAATAGCAAATGCTCCAAATGATTCATCGTCAAGAGAACCACTATATGTCGACATTGGCGGTACTTCTGTTGACATTAGTGGTACTGGTATTGACCCCGAATTTTTATTAGCTTTGCCTGAAGATATGAGAGAAGAAGTTTATGCACAGCACATGCAGGATGTGGACACAGGAGACAACTGGCGCAATTCCTCTATGCATAATATTCAAGGATTTGATGAAGGTGAAATTGATGATGTTGAAATTGATGATAATGACGATGATGACGATGATGCCAACGAGTATGATGAGGTGGATGAAGATGATAGCGAAGATGAAAGCAATTCACGTATTCTTACACCTTTCAATTCTGGGTTGATGTGCAATATGCGATTTGGATCAAACGGAAACAGAGCATTTTCAATGCAAAGAAGTCCACATGTAGAATCAGAAGCTTCCAAAGAGAAAGAAAAGTCATCAAAATCCAATCGACTGTACTTCACTCCTTTAGTGGAGAAAAGCAGTATTTCAGCATTGTTGAAAATGGTTTTTCTTCCCCAAATGTATATCAAGAGGGAATTCTTTTTTCAAGCAATTTCATATTTGTGCTTGAACAAACAAAATCGTTCTGAATTAATTTCAATATTGTTATACATTTTACAAGAGGGCTTGAAAGATCAGATGTCGCTCCAAAATGTCTTTCAACAAGTTTGTCTAAGAGCCTACTCTTTGATACACCCAGATTTCAAAAAATGTGAAAATATACCATCTGAGTGGGCTAATTTTCCCGTTGGTTGTACTACAATGGTTGTAGCTACGCAGGTCATTGACACTCTCCAATATTTAATGGAAAATGAATCCACAATGAGAGTTCATTTCTTAGCTGAGCAGGAAGGTTTGTCATTTATGAAAAAAGCTAGAAAGCATAAGCTGAAAGATAAAAGTTATAAATATCCAATCAATGTTTTATTAAACTTATTGGATAATAAACTGATAAAAAATGATGCTAATCTTATGGATATATTGTCACGTACTATTCAAATTTCTACTAGACCATTAATTGCAATGAAAACCAAAAGCGAAGGTACCACCAAAAAAACTAAAACTGTGATTCAATTGCCAGTTATTTCGGATAAAACTTTGAAACAAGTTATTGGAATTTTAGTTGCTGATGATTGTCCTAGTAAAGTATTTCAACAGGCCATTGTATCTATGCAAAACTTATCAGTTTTGAGTAATGCAAAGTTAGTATACCCAAAGGATCTTTCAAAAAAAGCTACTCAATTGAGCTCTAAAATTGCCAAAGAACTTCGAGATTTAATAAAGGATCTGAAGGCCACATCTGCTGAAGGAGAGATTCCATCGTTGAGTTTATTTTCATCAGGGTCTTCGGATCAAGCTAAATTATTAAGAGTTTTAACTGCACTCGACTATTTATATCAAAATGAAAACGATAACGAAGAAATTGAAGAGTTGAAAACCATGTACAAAAATTCAGCTCTGGGCCCATTATGGGGTGCATTGAGTGATTGCTTGAAAATGTTGAGTGATGATGATTCAAAAAACTATATTGCAATCATACTCTCACCATTAATTGAAGCTTTAATGGTCGTTTGTAAACATAGCAAAGTGGAGAGAATGGATCCTTTAGAGGTTTTGAAATACGAAGAGGAAAGAGAATTAGATTTTGCCAGAGAGCCGATTGAGAGTTTGTTCTTTTCTTTCACCGAAGAACATAAAAAGATTTTGAACCATATGATTAGAAGTAATCCGAAATTGATGAGTGGTCCTTTTTCAGTTTTAGTTAGAAGTCCAAAAGTTTTGGAATTTGATAACAAGCGAGTTTACTTTGAGGAAAGACTACATAGGGACAACGATCCTGAGTTGATGAGAAACAATAAACTAGAAGTCAAAGTGAGAAGAGAACAAGTGTTTTTGGATACTTATAGAAACCTATTTTTTAAACCTGCTGATCAAGTCAGAAAATCGAGACTTGAGATCCAATTTAAAGGTGAAGAGGGTGTTGATGCCGGTGGAGTTACTAGGGAATGGTATCAGGTTTTAGCTAGGCAAATGTTTGATCCAAATTATGCATTATTCACTCCTGTTTCTTCGGATAAGTCTACATTTCATCCAAATAGAACATCATGGGTTAACCCAGAACACTTATCGTTTTTCAAATTTGTTGGTATGATTATTGCCAAAGCAGTCAATGATGGTTATATGCTGGACTGCCATTTTAGTAGGGCCGTTTTCAAGCAAATCTTGGGAAAATCAGTATCATTGAAGGATATGGAATCATTGGATTTGGACTATTATAAATCTCTTCTTTGGATGTTAGAAAATGATATCACTGATATTATTGTTGAGACATTTAGTGTTGAAAGTGACGATTATGGTGAACATAAAGTTATTGATCTCAAGCCAGATGGACGTAACATCCCAGTTACCGAAGAGAACAAACAAGAATACGTTAAACTTATTGTTGAATACAGATTACTGACCTCAGTTAAGAGTCAAATGGATAACTTTCTCGAGGGGTTCTTCTCTATCATTCCTAAAAAGTTGGTCACTATTTTTGATGAACAAGAGCTAGAGCTTTTAGTGAGTGGTATGCCAGAAATCGATGTTGATGACTGGAAAAATAACTCGACATATGAGAACTATAGCGCATCATCAAAGCAAGTGCAATGGTTCTGGAGAGCTGTTAAATCATTTGATATTGAAGAAAGGGCTAAGCTATTACAGTTTGCGACAGGTACCTCGAAAGTTCCTTTGAATGGGTTCAAAGAATTGCCTGGTATGAATGGTATCTCGAAGTTCAGCATCCATAGAGTTTACAGTAGCACTGACAGATTGCCAACAGCGCATACTTGTTTTAATCAAATTGATCTACCTGAGTATGAGAGTTACGTTAAGTTGAGAAATGCCCTACTACTGGCAATAAGAGAAGGCCATGAAGGGTTTGGGTTTGCTTAAAATACTATAAATCAAATTCAATTTGTTTTTTTTGTGTTATTTGAATTGTTATAGCCTTAATTGTTTGTATTTATTTAATCGTGTTATGTTTTATAAAAGGTGTGACAAAACTGTAGATGTGAACTTATGAACACTTTCATAAAAAAAACCTACAATTTATTGGAAACTAGAAGAGATAGAATTCGCCCAACCTAATGAAAACTTTAAATCCACTCTAAGTACTCGATTATATCCATTTTGATTCTAGGTCTTTCATTTATTTGTTGTGCAAATTTAGCACAGCTCTAATACATAAAGCAGTTAAAGAATTTTTTTTTATTACATAATATTCATACACCAAGACAAAGATTCATGAAAAGGCGACATAGTGATGCTAAGAGGAGTATTAAAAGATCAAAAAACCATGAAGAAGAACCCTCGTTACTAAGTGGCATTGAGTTACATCCACTTTTAAGGGGAGAGACCAAGAAAAGTGATAAACCAATAAAGAAACTGTTATCTGCCAAATCTAGTTATGGTGTGAATCCATATTATGACCCCACAAGCGAAGCAACTGGTATAAGCAGGCCAAAATCTGTTATTGATTTGAAATCATCTATAAGCAGGAGAGATTTTACTTTAGAAAAACAAGACTTGCTTCAACAAGCAGTAGAGTACCAAAAACAAGCAGAGTTTGAGAAAGAAAAAGCCGATGATTGGAAGAGAAGGAAAGAGTTAGGCCTTATTATCAATGAAAGTTTAGGGGAAGACAAATGGGAGCCAGCGAAGCCAACTTGGATTGAGTGGTGGGATGAACCACTATTGAGGGTTCACAATTATGATAAGATATTCGATTCAAATGATGAACTCATAGTGAGAAACATCAAATTTGCAGCAGCAAATGAAGAAGAAAACCCAATTACCATTTATATACATCACCCGGCTCCTACAGAGACACCATGGGGTAAAAAGAGAGCTGCAATTGAGCAAAAAGTGCACTTGACTAAAACAGAGATAAAGAGGTTGAGGAGAAACACACGTATGGCTAAAAGGGAAGAAAAGCAAGATAGGATCAAGCTTGGGTTAGATCCACCACCTCCGCCGAAAATCAAAATGAAGAATTTGATGAATGTTTTAACTAATGAAACGATAAAGAATCCGACTGCATTGGAAATGAAGGTGAAAAGGGAGATGGATGAACGTGAACGATTACATGAACTTAATAATTTGGAAAGGAAAGCTACCAAGGAGCAAAAGATGTTAAAGAGAGAAAAGCATAACGAAGCCGATGTGAGTAAAATGCTTATTAGGGGGGTCTACACAGTTGATAAGTTATTGTGTGGGAAGAATAGATATAAAGTTGACATGAATGCCAAACAGCTGGACCTAACAGGTACTTGTTGTATTGACAAATCTAGCGGCAAAGGTATAATTATAGTTGAAGGTGGAAGGAAACAAACCAACAAGTATAAAAGTCTGTTAATGCGTCGAATTGACTGGGAGTTGAATGAACCCTCGAAGAACGGACCGAGTGACCAGGAATTACCTGATTTGACGGGAAATCGATCTCAGTTAATCTGGGAGGGAGAGGTGCAAGAGAGGAAATTTAGCAAGTGGACGTTATATGATTACAAGTCGGAAGAATCATTGATGGCATTTTTAGATAAGTTTTCCATGGGCAACTATTACAATTGAGAGGTTTCAAAAGGGGCGTTACACGATCAAGTCTATTGCAACGGAGGCAGCGTAAATTGCGTGCCATGATAGGTGTGGAACGAAATTTACGGCTAGCCATACTTATGGCAAAATTCGATAAATGAAAATGGTACTGAGACACAGGAACCTTGGAATCTAGAATTACATGATAAGTTCAACAGTAACGATCTGGTTTATTGAGTTTGTATATACAAGTAGTAATTTGACTTTTTTACTCTTCAATCTTCGCCAAGAGGTCAGAATCTCTAAACAAAAGGAATTCTTCCTTGCCAATCGTAATTTGGGAACCGCCATGAGGTGGAAGCATCACCTTGTCTCCGGCAGCAACCTGTGGCTTCACAAATTCACCGTTTGGACCAGTGTAACCAGGACCAACTGCAATCACGTTAGCAATGTTGTTCTTTTCCTGGTTCTTCTCTGGAATGTAGATACCTGAAGAGGTTTGTTGTGCGAGCTTGAATCTTTGCACAAGAACTCTGTCAAAAGTTGGGACAATTTGCTTAGCAGACTTGAGAATATTAGACATGACGATGTTTGTACTTTAACTTGGAATGGTCTCAGCTAATGGTGAAGATGAGTTGAATTTATGTTGGTAATTGATGGGTGAGTGGGAAAAAAAAGAATATTCTAGATGAATTACGTAATACGTCGATCGACGCATTTTTACCAGCCACAATACAACAACACAATTATTGTCGTTGTATTGTGGCTGGTGTTGCGCCGATCGTCGTTTTTTTTATCTTCCATTTTTTAAATTTTCCCACCGATATTCTCAGTTTTTTACAAAATTTCCCTCGTTGTCGAGTCCTGGTATCTTATATAAGAGTGATAGTTGAAAAATGGGAGCAGCATACAACATCTTAGGCAAGAACGTTCCATCCAGATACCTTGCAATTGGTACAATCTTGAGTGTTGTAGGCGGAGTGCAATTGAACTCGTTTTTGAGTGCCAAGGACGGCACGGAAGCAGCAGCTCCAGTCGCAGTTCCAGCGGCAGCCAAGGAAGGCGAATTGGACGTCGAGAAGGCGATCAACGACTTTTTGAACTCCTCCGAAGCAGAAAAGAACTGAAAAGTGACACTATTTAACCATATTTATTCTATACTTATTTATTTATTATAATACATTTAACGATTGATGTGAAATTTAAATTACAACTTGCTTATCCACAGCATTTATTAAAGAAGAGCCCAAAAATGCTAATCTTGACCATTGGGGACATCCACATACCGGAGAGGTCCATTGGGCTGCCGCGGAAGTTTGTAGAGCTACTGAAGCCTAGAGGGAAGATTGACAGCGTGCTGTGTCTAGGAAACGTGACCACATCACCATCTACAACAGAGTTTCTCCAATCACTATCGAACGACTACCATTGCGTGCAAGGTCAGTTTGACCAGGATGGACATCTGCCTCAGTCGCTCGTGTTCACCTTCGACGGCCTCAAAGTCGGGATCGTCAATGGCTACCAAATAATACCACAAAACGACCCCTTGAGCTTGTTACAGCATGCACGCATGATGGATGTAGACGTGCTTGTGTACGGCTCAACGCACAAAGTTGAAGCCTACACGCTGGATGGTAAGTTCTTTGTTAACCCAGGGAGTGCCACTGGTGCGTTCTCCACTGAACGAATTGAAAACGAAGATGTTGCTATCATCAATCAGATTTTGAAAAAAACTACACTAAACGAAAAGGATACAGAGGTGAAGACGAAGGAGGAAGAACAAGAAGAGGAAGAGAGAGGAAAGGAGGAAAAAGACGACGGTACAGAAGTGGAAAAGAAAGAACTAGAGAAAGAACAGGTGGAAGAGGCTCCTTTAGATAAAGACACAGTAGAAGATAATAATAGTGAAGAAATTGATGAATATCTTTCCACGCTACCAAGTTTTTGCCTCTTAGACATCAAGGGTCTCATATGCACTCTTTACTTCTACACGCTGATCGATGGCGAAGTCAAGATCGATAAATTGACTTATAGAAAGGATTAAAAACCCTCATCCTGTCGTTTGTAGCTCCACCTATATAAAATGAGATCTGACTGAAAATTTTTTTCATTCCTTTTACTGACATCTTTCTTTTTCAGTAAGCTGTTAAACTTTATTGGATCACCAGTGGGTGTTCTATTAAGTTTCTTCACCACTACATGATGACTAGAGTGCATTTGGCTCGAGACGCTTGGTGTGACGTTTTGTCTAATCCTACTGCGTTGATGTGGAAAAAACCACGCTACCTTTTAAACACCTCTGACATGTGGATCTATTAGCTCTTTATATAATACTACTACAGTAAACTGGATTCTAAATCGTCTTCAATGAGTCCACCTTGAAACTTACCAGGAACTAGTTCCTCTAGCTTCAAGACCTTTTTCATGTAATATGCATCTTCGTCGTCTTGATAGTACCGACTTTCAACACTGAGTACTTCAAAAGCTAGTGTATCCTTGTACAAATGCAAAGCTGCTCTGTTGGATTCTCTGACATGAAGTGAAACCTGTGTTGCTGAGAAGTTTTCACATAAGCTGTAGAGGCATTGACGCATCAGCTTCTCTGCGAGACCCATCCGACGGTATGGTCTCATCACTGATAATGAAGTGATGTGGCCATAGCTCTTTTCTTCTTCACTGTCGTGATCTTCGTCGTTCATCTTTCCCAAAACATAACCAACAACCTTTTCACCTGCGTTCACATACTGAACGTCGGGTTTCACAAATCTTTCAACTGGCTCATTGAGTTCAATATTAGCACTTGCTAATTCGTCAAAACTAATGTCTTCAACATAAGGATCTGTAGTAGTTGCAACAAACGAAGCTTCTGGCCAAGAAAGTAAATGGTACAGATAGTATTTCATGGTGTAATTTTCGGGTAAATTTGTCAAGTTGGCATTTTGCATAGCCTGCAAATCTGCAACAGTAGCCCTTCTGATTGTCACTGGCATTTAATTGGGAATCAAATATAGTAGAGTTTGACGTAGAAGGTGAAGAAGAGTGAAAAAAAATTCTGTCTCCAGCACTGCACTTAATAACCAAGAGACCCCATAATGTCTTCGAAAATGGGTTATAATCCTACTTTAGGGCCTGGTACAACAGGTACAGGTTCTCAGAAAGGATTCCCTACAAATAGCAATGGAACTATTTCCAATACTGGGTACAATTCCTCCACCCAAATTGCTAATAACCAACAAAATTCTACCCTCAACCAGCCGCTATCTACTGTTGTACCTCCAATGAACAGTACCACATCATCTATCTACGATCGTAACCTCCATCGCCAACCGCCTCAAGTTTCTCTGTCTTCATTATCGTTTCTGTTTATGAAAATTGTTTCCAGGAACTTTACCAATTCAAAGACGTTGCCAGAAGTTGAACGGAAATTGAACAACATGGGCTACTCGATTGGCATTAAATATCTTGAAATGACTTCATTAAGAGTCAATTTCAACAATTCAATCACTTCCTCGGGTAAATCAAACGTTTCCCAAAGGCAAATAAATGTTATCGAAATACTGCATCTGATCACCCACACAATCTGGAGCTCAATGTTTAATAAACCAGCAGATAACTTAGAAAAATCCACAGACGATGAGTGCCAATACATGATAATTGACAACAACCCACTGTTTTCCAAATATATTACAAACGGCATTCCTCAAGAATACTCCAACTTGAATTGTGAATCGTTTGTGGCAGGCATGATAGAAGGCATGCTAGACTCCAGTTACTTTAAATGTGAAGTTTCTGCTCATCATGTCCCTGTAGACAAACTTCCATCAAGAACAATTTACCTTATCAAGTTTGATAAGGGTGTCATCATAAGAGAGTCAAGATTAAATTTGACGCGTTAATATAACCTCCAATTGAAGATTGCCCTTAAAGCATACGCAGTTATATTCAAATTAAAATAGAAGTGAACAAAGGGAATGAAACCTAGTCTTGACCAAACGGAATTGGAGCTTTTGACAGGTGCTCAGACTCCTCCTCCTTTGCAAATCTCCGATGATGTTACTCAGGATTTAAGTTGTAATTTGAATTTCAACTCTTCTTCAACTTCTACGCCTATGAATCCCTCAAACAGGATGTGTTGTAGTAAGGAAAATATCCTATTGATTGGATTACTACCTGTAAGAACACATAAAGCGAAGTTTATTCATAACAAAAAATATAAAGCATTAAGATATAGGTCACTATTGGAACCGAAATCAAAGAGGGTTACATTTCAGCTGAATTCAATGGTCATTGATACAAATGATGAGGTGGTTCGCATTGATGAAGATAACTTGACGATCAAAAGAAAACGTAATTTAAGGAAAGAAGTAACAAAGAAAAGTAAAATGTGGAAGAATTTTAAGATGGCTAAAAGGAAAGGCCTAAAATTATGGAGGGTAGTATAGAATGCCTGCTGTATTTAATATTCATTTATATTTGTTTTAACAAATCCCTTTTGGCTCAAATCCTTGATATAATCTCTCCACATAGGATCCCCTCTTTGTAAAGTGTTAGCATCTCCAATCATTATAAAGCTATATTTCGCTCTTGTAAATGCAACATTCATACGTCTATAATCTTTCAAGAAACCAACCTCACCTTTAACATTGGACCTCACACAAGACATTAAAACAACATTCTTTTCACGCCCTTGAAATGCATCAACAGTAGAAACAATTATTCCGTTGACAATACACGTTGTCAAATTTTTACCTTTTCCTAAATCTTCTTTATCAATGCTCAATTTCACCTGCTGGCCACTTGGATTGATAATAGGATTACGCTCTAACGCCTTAGTAATCAAGGATCTTTGAGCAGAATAACCAGTCATAATACCAATATCCTCCCTAGCTATTCCCTTATCAACAATCAAATTCTCAACTAGCCTTTCAATGTATGTGACTTCCTTTTTATTTCCCCATGAGAAGCCATACTCTTCACCTGTTTTACCAAATTCTCTTGTCTCATGAGCTCCAACACCACCATGATCGAAAAAAAAGACTGGATACTTGATATTCTTGAGTTCTCGATCTAAACCAGTGACGCCATCTTTCAATTTCCCATCATAAAATTGTTTTCTTGGAAACTCTGAAATCAATGGATGCATACGATACTGTGTGTCTAACATATTTGGCTTTTCGTAACTACCATTTCTCAAAACTCTTTCGAATAAGGACATTTCTAAAGATTTGACTCTAGTAAATGCACTCAACTGTGCTTCATCACCAACGAAAATAATTCTATGAGTACCTGGGGCGCCTAATGGAATGAGTGAAGCCGGTTCGGACGATTGAGTTGCTTCATCCATAATAATAACTGGCATTTCTTTTACGTTCTTCAAGTATGGGCCACCGATACCAACTGTTGTCGACAATATTACACGAGCCTGGTTCACCAATGTTATGCCCATTGCCATTGTTTCATCCATATACTTGCTGAATTCAGAAGATGAGATAGATTTTCTATCGTATCTCATCCTTTTCTGAATATCCTTTGCACGATCGCTCAAATTTTTTGAAACTTTGTTATGTAAACAAATTTCACCTAAATGGTGGCTTTCCGGATACTCGGACTCCTTAACAACTGATGTAATTCTCAATAAATCTTTTTTATGATTTTTCATTAGCTTCTCTGCAATGTTGTCAACTGCAAGGTTTGAAGCTGCAACAACTAAAATTGGATAAGAATGAAATTGATCTAGTAATTGCATGATAATTTCATAAATTGTAGATGTCTTACCTGATCCTGGTGGACCTTTCAAAATGGTAACTCTATTGTTTAATGAAGTTTGTAAGGCATCTTTTTGGGAATGATTTAAAGAATCAGAAACATAGTTTAGCTTATTGAAAAAATTGACTTTTCTTATTTTCTCTTTACCAAGCAATAAGTTGATAAAAAATGGATTTTTCAGCCTGTTCATCGCATTCATAATCCTACCCATAACATTGCTAGCTGGTAAAATAGCAAAGTTTTTACCAAACTCAGTGATAGGTAAAGGGTTTTCGTTCCACGAAAATGCTTCCAACTGTATATTCGACTTTTGTTTATCTTTCTTGCTAACGGCATTTTTGGTGAACTTTTTTTTAAATTTACCACCTTTACCTCTCTGTAAAACAGCCCTGCTAGCAACATGAGTCGCCCAGATTTCAGGCTTTTGTTCGAGGTTCATATCTGATTTTCTCATAAGGAAAATTGGTTGATCTTCAGCAAAGGGGTGCTTCTTTAAATGAACCATTTCTGGTGGAACGTAGTAATCGAAAAGAATTTTCATATCTCCACGTAGTGTGCAATGGGTCTCATCATCCCATTCAATTTCAATTTCAGGACAAATATCAGTTTCAAAAAGCTCTTCAAGAAACATATTGTAGGTGAAATATCGGAGGTATTGTGTCAGATCGTCAAACTTCATTTGACCATTTCTATCCGTGGTTTTGTCAATAAGTTCCTTTAACTTATTAACTTTCTCTAAATATGGATCTTGGAAGTTTTCTTCAACTGGCACTGGCGTTTCCGAAATTCTGTTACTACGAGAAATCATCGAATTACATGTAGGATGATTACTCGTTTTTGAGCTATTATCAAGTTTTGTTTGCTTGTTGGAAGAATTGTCTTTTCTGTTAGAAAAATTACCATTGGAACCATCTTTTTTATGCTTAATTGTTACATTCTTGCTCATAGTGTTACTGGAAATTTTAGAATTATTGGTCGGCTTCTTGGTCTTGTTATCTTTCTTTTTGCTGGCCTTTTTCTCTGGTCTTGCAATTCCATTACCATCTGTTTTTTTGCTATCAAGTGGTTTACTGTTTTTCTCTACTCCATTTGAATTGCCACCTGAACTATTGTTCTTTTTATTAGGAGCATCTTGTTCAGAAATGTTTTCTCTTTTGCTATTGTTCTGATCTTTTGGTTTGGAAGCTGTCCTTGATGTTGTATTTGATTTTACTTTTGTTTTTGGTTTCACTTTAGCTTCTGTGGACGTGTCATTCTGAATGACTTCTTTAGTTTTATCAGCTTTGATGGTTTTGGAATTTTCAGCATCTCTCTTCTTGCTTACATTCTTTCGATCATGATTGAAAGACTTAATTTTAGGTGCTGAAGCATTGTCTTTGTTTGGTTTTTTGTTAGGTGGTTTCCTGTTGGAGGAAGATGAACTTTTTGCCACTTTATGCTCCTTTTTGATAGCAGGTTGTGGCGCCGTTGTTTCTGCAGTATTGGTTTCCATTGCTGGACAAAGAAACCATCTATCACACATAGCACTAAAAATTTTTGTTCATGAAAAGATCGAGTCTTTGCTCATGCTATATAGTAGATACACAATAATATAATCAATTTAAGCTCTAGAATAATTGGACACGGTTCTGGTATTTAGTTTGCATAGGTTCATACTTGTGATCACCAACCTTTTTTGAGGTGTCCACTTGGTCCCAGGCTCTGGTCCAATTTTCGATAACTTCAGTATACCAGAAGTTTCCATTCCAATCGATACTCGAGTAGTGGCCGCCCAAATCAGTGGTGGCCATATACAAATATGGATTCTTAGTCACTTCTTTGAATGGATAGTCTGTAGAAATCATAGGATCATCCTTGGTGTTCAAAATCAACATTGGTGTCTTGATTTTCAAGATACGAAGTGATGGCGAAGCAGCATAATAGTATGCACGCCCACTAGGAAAGCCAGCAGCCTTTGAAGTGAATGCATCATCAAAATCTTCACTTGTCTTGATGGTTTTCTTGAGAGAATTGTATTTCTCCCAACTGAAAACATCACCAGTTTTCCCATCCAATGCGGCCATGTTGTTCTTCACAAATGTCAATAAGAAGTGAACAACGGCGGGTTGGAACAAATAGTGGCCAGACAGTGAGTCATTAATATGTTTGTTGGAAGAAACGAGATCCCAAGGAGAGCTCACAGAACAGGCAGTAGTGACTTGTGAATTTTCACCTTCGAAAGCCAAGTAGTTAGCCAAAATAGTACCACCAAAAGAGAATCCAATGACGTGAATATTTCTCTCCGATTCAGATCCATATTTGCTTCTCAAATGATGAATGACGTATTTCAAATCATCAGTCATCAAGCCGCTGAAAAGGTTTGGAGTAGTGATCTTTGAACGAGAACATCCACGGGTGTTGTACACCAAAACATGATGACCCTTCTTTTGAAGTATTTCACAAGTTGCTCTAATTGGGGCCTCTTGGATACCACCTGCCAATCCTGGCACAATAATGGTGATTGGTTTTTTGTCTGACTTCCATTCATTGTACACAATTCCCAACTCTTCCTCGGTGTAATATCTACATCTCGGATGTAAACGGGGATAGCCAGGAAGAAGTGTCTTTTGGTAATTTGTTTTGAACACTTCGGGATCTTCTTCCCCCTCTAATGGGTGCACAACATAGTCGATGGTGAACTCACCAGGCGCTAGATTGGTGTACTCAGCCTTGCTGTCAGCCGAATACTGCTCCGAAATGGTAATAATTTCTCTCGCAAAGTAGGTTTTGAACTTATTTCTCATATCAGCCTTAAAAGTGTACAGTGTTTGTAATGTACCATTGAATAAAGAAGGTTTTAACCAATATCTAGCCTCGTCCTTGACTTGTGGAACATTCATTGTGACGAAGGTTTTCAAATTGACTGTTTCAGCTGAACCTTTCAGTGTAATTTCTAGAGCATTATCCTCTTGAACTGTGGCATGCACAACGTTACGGAACCCCCAATTTGGTAACATCCTTTATAGTAATCTGAGATCCGAAAGAAATGAGATGTCTTAAGAATTCAAAGTGGGAAAGATGCACCGAATTGTCACCGTATCCATAGCTTACGTAATCACGTTCCTACTAAAGGAGCTGAGCAAGTGGTACAGGTTTAACTAATGATGGTGTAGAGAATTGTAGGTGCTGTCTAAGATGTTGAGCATGCTAGTCATTGCTGCTAACAAATTTCATGCTTACAATGTGTGAATGAAACAAAAAAAACAAAGTGTTGAAACAAGTTGCCTGGCTAACAGGACGGTGAATCCTAATAATTTATACTGATCAAAATTTAGCTACACGAATAGCTGTGCAAGAACATGCAAAGCGTTCTTCTTGGTAACTACGTTGCTTTCTCAAAAGAAAACTATTAAGATAGAAGATGTACTTGAGACGCGTTAAAATGCTTTCGAGGTCTGAAATTTCAACATCTAGAAGACGCGTCTTTCTTTAGTAAGAAACAGTAGAAAAGGATGGCTAAGAAGGACAAACTGGCACGTTTAAGGGCTGCTCGTGCGGGTGTAACATTATCTGATGAAGAGCTTAGTGATGGTATGGATCAAATTTACGACGAAGTGGATGAATCTACATACCGAGAGCACAAACGCGATCGTGTTCTAAATGACGACTTCATAGTTGATGATAATGGCGACGGTTATGCAGAGACTGGAGCAGATGACTGGGAAACACCACACCGCTACTATTCTGATAATGAAGAGGAGGGGTTGCACAGAGAAGAGAGAGCAAAACCTAAAGTCAAAATGGTCAATTCGTCCGGACCAAGCATCACTAGTTACTTTAAGCAGCCAGCTTCTGTAAGCAAAGTCAAAAAGGAAAAGAAAAAGATAAACAAATCAGAGCTGGATGATATTTTGAGCGATTTGACGTTTAAAACTAAAGCCAAATCTGCAATCAATCCAAATTTGTCTTTGTCACTCAAAAGAAAAAATCCATTCAACAATAATAACGAAACTTCAGTCAGAGATGATTCCAATAAGAAATGTAAAAACGAAAACGCAACCTTTGAAGGTGATACTGACTTTTATACTGCTAACGATTTCACAAAG
Organism: Saturnispora serradocipensis; assembly: GCA_030570415.1. Lineage (NCBI taxonomy): Eukaryota > Fungi > Ascomycota > Pichiomycetes > Pichiales > Pichiaceae > Saturnispora > Saturnispora serradocipensis. The sequence continues at coordinate 117,947 of JAJLVS010000003.1, read as the reverse complement.
ATTCCACCATCTTCACCGACTTTGCATAATGAGGACGATAATGACAATTTACAATCAGTGGATATATTGGCAGACCTGAAAAATGAAGTTTTGGTTACCGGCACACCCATAAAGGTACCAACATTAAAATCATTCGAAAGCAAAGAAACAGTAGATTCAGAGTCTGATGATGAAGATATAGTTGTCTCTCACAGGAAAAGGAATATTGTTAATGTTGATAGATCAGTCATTTTAACAGCTAAAAAAGACCAACCTATCAGTTCTTCACCTCTCAAATCAAAACAAATAAATGGGTCTTCCTCTCCAATACACTCTTCTAACGTTTCAGGTCTATCGAATATTTCCTTTGACAAAATGGATGGTAATGATCTTCTATTACCGGCTGATGGAAACGAAGAAATTCAAATGTTTTGGTTTGATTACGCTGAACTGGATACTTCCTTGTTACTCTTTGGTAAACTTAAAACCAAAGATGGAAAGTTAGTGTCAGGTGTGGTTCAAATAAAGGGTATGAACCGTCACTTGTTTGTTTTGCCTCGTGACAAAAAGATTAATCTTTACGGTGAAGAAAGTGAAGAACCAAATGATGAAAACGGGTATGGCAAGCCGTGTACACCAATGGATGCGTATAATGAGCTAATTCCACTATTAATGGAGAAATATGGATTGAGCACTATCAAAGCAAAACCTGAGAACATGAACTATGCGTTTGAACATTTTGACATTCCAAAAAACGCAGATTATTTGAAAATCTTGATGCCGTATGAAGTTCCGAAATCACAGGACCAACCTCTTCCAGATTTGAGTGGTGAAACCTTTTCAAAAATTTTCGGTACCAACTCCTCTATCTTTGAATCTTTTGTGCTTCAACGACAAATAATGGGTCCATGTTGGATTACAGTCAAAAATCCAGATTTCACATCGTTGAAAAATGCGTCACACTGTAACGTTGAGTTATGTGTTCATGATGCGAGCGATATATTAGTCAGTGGAAACGCAAAAGAATCGGCACCTGTATTAAATATAATGTCTATTAATGTTCAGCCATACTTGAATCCAAAAAATGGTAAGCAAGAGGTTGGATCAGTTGCTTTAGCATTTTACAAAGATCTGTCACAAGAAGCTCCCATTTCTGCAAATCTCAATCCTGATTATGAAATCGTACTAGTTAGGCCTGTCGCAGGTTCTACCTCTTTGCCTGTAGGGCTGACAAAGTTGGCGGAAACTCAAAATATTCCCTTGAGAGCTTTCAATAATGAGAAAATCTTACTGAACTGCCTTGTAGGTATGATTAAAAAGTACGATCCAGACGTTTTTATTGGGCATAGATTAGAAAATGTTACATTGGATATTTTAATGCATAGAATGAAAGACCTTGGTATATCACAATGGTCTACATTTGGTAGAAGAGCACGAAAGCAGTTTCCTGATAAGTTTGCAAAAAATAATTCGAGATTCAATTTGTTTGTTATAAGAGAGTTATGTGCTGGTAGATTGCTTTGTGATATTGCTAATGAAATGGGTCAATCAATTACAACAAAGTGTCAATCTTGGGAATTACCGGAAATGTATGAAGTTGTCTGCCGCGAAAAGTACACGCCTATAGAAGTGAACTTATCAAATGCAATATTAGCTCAGGATGCTCAAAAGTTCTTAAGAAATGTTTCCGAAAATTCAATTAGTGTCAAAATCATTGCTAAAACAGCCTTTTCAATGAAAATTTTGTCATTGAGCCGAGAACTTACCAACTTGGCTGGTAACGCCTGGTCGCATACCCTTGGTGGTACTAGAGCTGGCCGTAATGAATATATTTTGCTACATGAATTTACTAGAGAAGGATTCATTGTACCGGATAAGGAGACTAGAGCTCAACGTCAACAACAGAAAGGTCCTGTAATGGAAGGTGAAGTACATGAAGAAAATGATAATACAACTAATAATAAAAAAGCCAAATATATTGGTGGTTTGGTTTTTGAACCAGAAAAAGGACTTCACAAAAATTACATTTTAGTTATGGACTTTAATTCATTGTATCCCTCCATTATCCAAGAATTTAATATTTGTTTTACTACTGTAGAGCGGTCACAATTGAAGGAAGATGAGCTTCCAAGAATACCATCAAAATCTGGGGATTTGGGTGTTTTGCCTAGACTTTTACAGCAGCTAGTCAATAGAAGAAGAGAAGCAAAAAATAAAATGAAGAATAAGAACATCAGTGAAATCGAGAGGGTACAATTAGATGTTGAGCAATTAGCTTTGAAGGTTACCGCTAACTCAATGTATGGTTGTTTGGGATATGTCAATTCAAGGTTTTATGCAAAACCCTTAGCTATGTTAGTTACTACCAAAGGTAGAGAAATTTTAATGGACACTAGGCAGCTAGCCGAAAGTATTGGATTAACAGTGGTATATGGTGACACAGATTCGGTTATGATTGATACTGGTTGTGATGTATTTAATGAAGCGATAAAAATTGGTAACGACTTCAAGGCACAAGTTAATCAGAGATATAAGTTACTAGAAATAGACATCGATAATGTTTTCAAGAGACTATTGCTGCATTCGAAAAAGAAATACGCAGCTTTAAATGCAGTCATGACTGCAGATGGTGAAAAGTGTAGTTTAGAGGTCAAAGGTTTAGATATGAAGAGAAGGGAATATTGCCCACTATCAAAAGAAGCTTGTGAGTTTGTTCTTGACAAAATCCTCATCAGTGAAGACCCTGACGAAGCTTTGAATGACATCTATGGATATCTAGAGGAGCTAACCAAGAAATTTGATAGCAATGCAATACCGATGGTAAAATTGAGAATCAACACTAAGTTAAGCAAAGACCCATCAAAGTATCCTGGCGGTAAAAGTATGCCTGCAGTCCAAGTTGCTTTAAGAATGCAAAAGTTAGGGAAAATTGTTAAAGCAGGTAACGTTATGACTTTTGTTATTACAGATTATAAACAAGGAGACGGGGCTTCTGTAGCGGAAAGAGCAAGATCATTAAATGAAATTTTATCAACAAATAAGGCTGCTGAACAAAATGGCACAGAATCATATAAACCTGATAAAGTTTATTATTTAGAAAAACAATTGATGAATCCTATCATCCGGTTGCTAGAAAGAGTACCAGGTTTCGATATTGTCAGATTAGCTGATGCACTCGGCTTGGAATCACATAGGTTTGAAACAAGAGCTAGGGCACATGCTCAGCAAAATGAATTACAACCGTTAGAATCTACTATCCCTGATGCAGAAAGATTTCGTGATGTAAAAACTTTTATACTAGAGTGTCCACATTGTGCTAATGAATTTACCTTTGGAGGAATTCAATATTCGAAAAATTATCAACTCAATTTTCATGGCCTGAAATGTCAATGTAATCAAATTTTACATCCATTGACAATATCAATTCAACTGGAAGCATTTATCCGTTCAATTTTGAATAAATATTATGAATGTGTTATGATTTGTGATAGTTGTAATTTGGAAACCAGACACATTGCTGTTTATGGTAAAAAATGTATTGGACAGAATGGTACTGCAAGCGAATGCAATGGGGTTATGCATATGAAATACAACGAAAAGCTACTGTACAATCAACTAATGTACTTGAAGAGTATATTTGATGTTGAAAAGGCAAAAAGAAGAGAGTTGAAGCCGCTTGAGGATCTTGATAATGAAGGGAAGGTGATGAATAAAGGTGAATTGGATGCAATGGTGGAACAAAATAGATACTTGTTCAACATTTGGGCAAGTGTTGTTGATAAATTTCTCGAAGTAAATGGAAGAAGGTTTGTTGATTTCAAATCAATATTTAGAGGATAATGTTGATTAGTGTTTAATTTTACTGTATAATAGGAGCGTGTGTTGCATTTGAATTTCTTGAAATGTTTATAAATAGTAGAATAGAGATGAAATGGGAAGGTTGGAATAAATAAGTAAAAAACCGAGAAATAACTAATCCTTTTTACCTGCGAAGATATTAGAAATTGATTTTCTAGTGTCATGAACTGCACCAACCAATTGAACCCACGCGGACTCCTTGCTAGTTTCGACAGCCTTTTGAAATTCTTGTAGTCCTTTTAAAGACTCCTCTCTAGCTTGCTTCAACTCTGGCATCTTGCTTTGTTCCAGCTGAAGATACTTGTCGCTTAGAGAAGACATTACATTGTTGTAGGTTCCAGGTAAAACAAATTTCATCGATAAACTGGCTAACAACCAAGGAGCGCAAAATCTAATGGGAAACGATCTATTTCTTGAGACAATGGAACCAAGCAAAGTTGCAGAAAGCACATATAGTGTATTTGGAAGAAGTATATCTTCCTCTGAAATAAACGACTTGGTTCGATCAACAGTCATACCCCAGTGTGACACTGCAATTGAAGAATAATAGTCTACTTTCTCAGATACCAGTTCATAATTTTCACTCAACTTCTGTCTGATCTCAGCAGCTATTGATTCAAGAGCTGGGGACGTCGCAATTTGGGAGCCAAACTGATTCACCACAATCGGTGACTGTGGTTTCAAAGACTCGTATGATTTAGTTATAGGAGTTGGTTTCTGCAAAACGTCTTCACTATTGGCTATTTCAGGCAAACCTGGTACCGATGGTGTTTGATCATTGAAGTAAAAGCTTCTAGCCATAGTGTTATAGATACAAGTAGATATAATTTACTAAAGTTGAATTGTTGATAATTTTCTCAACGCTTCATTCTTCTTAGAGCTTTGGTTGGCTTACGTAACAATTGCTCAATACCAGTTTGTTGATGGATCTCTTCTACGTAGCTCCGCAACTACTGGGGGGAGCCTTCCCCTATCATAAAAGCAAACTTCAGAAACTGGCAAACCAATGGGGACACCTTCTGGTCATAAACTTGTGTGAAGAAAAACCAACATATACAATAAAAGGTGTCCAAGTTGAAAATTGGCCAGTTGTCGACGGTCTAGCGATGGCTTTTGCAAGCCTCCAGCAACTTGTTAAACATATAGATTCCTTTATTACAGCTGGTAGGGGTAAAAACTGCGTCGTTGTACATTGCAAACATGGAAAGGGCAGAACAGGTATGGTTTTAATTGGGTATTTAGTATATAAGTACCGTATGGATGTTCAAGAGGCAAACTTAATATTGAAACAACAGCAACTGTTGTATTATAGTGGGGTCACAATCAAAACTCAGTTGAGATATTTGGAATATTTGAAGAAGTATGTGAAAAATGAAATCCAGTGGGATTTCAATAACCTTGAATATCAAACAGAACAGAGAACTTGGAACATAAAAAGCTTTTTAATTGTCAGTGAGTTTGCAGGATACGAGTTTGATGTGAAAATTGCAACATTTTTAAAAAATGCTCCAAAAAAGGATTTATGTTGGACAAAAATAGGTAGCCTTAAAAGCAATATCAACTACCAAACGCAAATTCATGTTTATGAAGATATTGTTATTAGGATTGAGATTAAAAAACTAATTCAATTTTCTTATACGGAGCTAGGAGCCAATTTGGCTTTGGAAAACAAGCTACATGCAAATACTTTGCTTTTTTCATATGACGAAACAGACGGTTACGCTGGTACACGCCATAAAGGTACGCAGCGATACAATTCAATAGAGCTCACATTTCGGCGCTCGCATAATTTAGTTGAGGAAGGTCCAAATCATTGAATAAGTAAATTCATTGAAACCAAAACGGTTAGCAAGGTTAAAGTACTCAAGATGGAATGCTGCACAAATTTATTGATTTCATTTATCAAACTGGTTATGCAATTTCTGCATATGTATTGAATTTGTCGTTCAACAGTCTTTTTTATTTTTTGTGAACTGTTATTGCATTGCTATATAGGTAGGAGATAATGAGCAAGGCAACCTCACTCTAACCCAAATTTTCCGTGTTAATGATGTAATTAATGTACGCCTACTGGTGTTGAGCAGCACTAAAACGTGCTATCTATTATAAATATGTGTTAATGGGATACAAAAGAAAGTAGTTTTATATAGGTGTCAATTTTATTATTATGGTTCATTATGGTATTCTCTCATCCTCCTTTGTTCAACTGGTCATAGTCGTCACCAGCACTTTCAACAATCTTTGTAATCAAAACCAGCTGTTCCTTTTGTTCGCTGTCCTTTGCTGAGGAATCTATTAAAACACAATTTGTTGGCAAATATGGTCTTTTGATGATTACGGAGCAATCTTTTAGCACTATATTCCGTTGTTCATTGACAGAAATAGAATCGGCAGAGCGTTTCTGAGACAATCGGTACAATATGAAGCCTCCGAGGCCATTTAATTTGCCTGCAAGAGCACGTCTCTTGAATTCCTGTTCCTGTTCACGGTGAACGCTGCTTTTGGACTTGTAAATGGCCCCAATATCTGATGGTATCATGGCCTTTGGCTGTACCGAAAACTTTGCAAAATGCTGTTCAATAGTTGTGCCCTTACTGTTGCCAACAAATCCAAATGGCGACTCTCGAATGATTTCTACATTTGCAATGAACTTTATCTTTATCATAACAACGTTCTCTTCCTGGTTGGCTCCTTTTGTACGAAGCCATAGCATTCGCCGATGATGATTGTAAGCATGCACCACGCCTGTGAACGGAGCACCTGCTTTTGGCACAATGCGAACCTCCATATCACAATAACGATCAAGCGTCAGAGGGGATGACGAGGCAGAAGCCTGAGCTCCTGTTGAGTGCGTTCCGTGAGCCCCATGGTAAGAACTGAAAGATGACGAAGACGTCGACGGCCTCATGGCTGTTCTTTATGGTTCTTTCGGGCAGATAACCAATTACAAATGGATAAAATACTGATCTTTTCAGCACTGAAAAAATAGGACAAGAAAATTCATGGATGAGAACAAACTGAAAGCCTGAGCTTTTTGACGCGTAGCATTTCATCATAAAATCGATGATTAATGCTGAGTTGACGACAATGGAGGACGAGTTGGGCATCATGGAAGATAAGAACGAGCTTGTTGAAACGCCAGATGATCACAGCAGCTTTAGTGGCGACCAAGGTGAGCCAGATGGTGACATTGATGGGCTTTCAAACTACAACCTTATTTTGAATTATCCTAAACTCGATTTTGATAGTATGGACTTGTTGCCATTTGAAGACGAAATCAGAGACTGGTTTGGAGCAGGAGAAATCAAAATTGTGAGCTTGCTGGCGCAAATTAGTGAACCTTTGCTTGATTTACCAACTTCAAAAGATATTCTTGAAAACTCTAAAAACACGCAAAACGGATCAACATTGCTCAAATGTTTGATACAGTTGACTTATAGAGTCCTTGGGAAATTTGGAACCAAAGAAGGTACTATTGAAACGGAGGAAGAATTGTCACAACGTATGATTTCACAATGCTATCAAATCGTCAATGTGCCAGGACTTGTACTATCACTTTGTAACGTTTTGAAGACAAAAGCACAGCAATTAAGCGATATAACCAATTTTGAACTGGGTCATCTCACCCAACAGCAGCTGGAGTTATGGTCATTACATTTCTTCTACTCAATGACGATTCTTAACATCATCTTGTTAGCCTTCAACACTAGAGAGGAAAGCAGAATCGAGAATGAAAGAAAATCGTTGATCAATGATATTGATGATGCAGGCATCATATTTGATTTGCTCAAATCAATTGATCAATGGAAATGGTCTTCGTCAAAACTAGAATCGACCGAAACAGTGTCCATTTTGGAAACAATAACATCACACGATGTCAAACACAAAAGCGACAAGTTTTCGATTAAGTTGTTGACTTCCTTTAAAATTAGAAATGTGATTTTATTATTGAATAATCTGATGTTATTGACATTTGGAGACTCAAAACACTTAGAATCTACTGAAGAATTTTTAAAATTCAAATATGAAAATGACAGCGATGATAGCAAAACCATAAGTAAAGATTATACGATTTCTTCCATGGACTATGAATATTATAAAAACGAATTACTTACAAGGTACCCTACTTTCACACCAAAAAAGTATGAAACGTCGGAAATTATAGAATTAACTGCAAAACAAGCAGATGACAGCTACAATCATTTTGATAATGATGAAGAAAGTTTTGATGACAGCATTTCTAGCATTTTGAACATAAATTCATTGTTAATTAACCAGCATCAACATTTGAGAAACAATAAACAAGTTAATGGATTGTTCTTAAATAATGATCCCCCTGATATCCACATTGCTACTCCAATGCCATCTCCTACACTAACCCCGCAGCATACTGGTAACAGTAGAAATTATCAAAAGGTGTCAGAATTGAAGCATCCCACCAGTGAAGTCAAAAAGAAATTGTTTATCACTCAGGCACATTTCCCCAATGTTTGTCCTCATGATGATGAACCGCCAAAGAGTATAAAGGATGCCACTGACTTATTTTACCATCATATCAAGGATGATTTCAACACTCAACAATTTATACAAACTTTTGAACAGTTTATTGAAAAAGAACATGGTACATTAGGAACTTTTAATGATAAGTTTCAATACACAAATGAAGAAGTCAAAATTAATCCAATGTTTGAAGATGAAATAAAAAGCTTAGAAAGAATTGAAATATTTTATTCTAAAGCAATCCCTTATTTTAAATCTTTGATTTATGTTTTGTTGCAAACACTGATATCAAATATCATTCCAACTCAGCAAACTCGTGAAGATGGACAAACTAGACATAGACAAGTCTTTACAAATTCAGACGAGGAGTATGAAAGGCCATACACTTGTGAAAAGCTGGGCATATTTGAAAAGCAAAAACTAGAAATAAACAGAATGAAAGAAACAATGTTAAAAAGTACATCATCCATATTAATACTTTTGCAAAGATGGTTCAAATTGTCTCATATTTTAAAATTTGAATATTTCACATCTTTATTATATGACCAAGATTTTCTAATTCATTTGTTCAGATATCTTGATAGTAATAAAATTCAATCACAGTTTAACGGAGGATCTAATCCGCAGAACGAGTATAGTTTTTTACCAAACAGAATAGTGTATTGTGATTATTTGATACTGTATCATTTAGAAGAGTACGATATATTCAAAAAGATATTGAAATTCAACAATTCAAATTACAAAATACCGACTTCACCTGATAAAAATTATCAAATGAGTAAAATATTTATCCAAAGAAAAAACGACGGAAAAAACGATGAAGAGCAATTTTCATTTTATCTACCTTTCATTCCACGTATTTCATTTGATATTAATAAACCAAACGTTAGATCATGTATTTTGATGACAAATCTATTCAATAGCATGAATCATATAGTTTCAAATTACAAATTGCAAAGGATATATAAGCTGTTGGATGTAAGACCTACTGAAATTTTGCGGTTCTATTTGACTTTGCATAATGAGCAATTTTACCAGCCGATTTTGTCTACAATTAAAGTGATATCACCGTTCACTGGTAAAAAGTGGAGAAGTAACAATATGGACTTAATTTCATTTGTTTATCTTTTCAATAGAATAGAAATCAAGGATATGTGGCTAAATAATTTGGTCAATTCCAGTATGGAGGACAAGATCAATAAAAGTTTCGACAATGAATTTGCATTAAGGTGCTTGATTAAATTTTATAATTTTGAGAAATACGGGAATGAGAACAATGAAGTCCAGATTAACGAGTTTATGAATGAGGTTGATAAATTTGCTGGAGATTTTTTCTTGAAAGGATGCTTTGAACTAAATAATTAATAGATTAGCTAGGGTCTCAAACTTTATATCATTTAAATGAAAGACTAACAAATTTAGTTTGATCTCAAACTTTTCAACGATTTCCGAATCTAAAGTTTTTTGAATGTTTAATAACTTTTCATTTATTAACGATTTTAAATTATCTACCAAGCTATTGGAATTCAACTGTTGCAAATTTTTATCAAATTGTATACACAAAGAACAAAATAGGTCGATAATGTCAATTATTTCTCTTAGTAAAATTGGTATGATCGACTTTGAAGAGAAAAGTTCACATCTTGAAATTGATTCAATATAATTTTTGTGAATTTTGTTCAAATCATCAATTGTAAATAACATAATATTTTCTTTAACAGAATCATTTTCGATAATAAATGAAGCTTTGTTATCAAATTTTAACAAAAAGTTTTGATATGATTCATCAATTATCTCAATAATAATATATTGGTAAACAGTGTGGATAAAGGATAAAAACTGGTGACGTAAAATATTTAATTTGATAAAAAGCTGCTTTTCTATGTCAAAGATTTTTAATGTTTTTAGTTTATTTGCTTCAACCCATAATTTCGATAGCTGGAATTCAATTCTTTTAAACTGAACAATGAAATTAAATAGCCTCAAGTATTCTTTATATTGCTCACCTATTATTACATCTATTTCATTGCTCAAATGATAATCTAATGTAAATAATTTCCAACTAATAGATCCAAATGAGTTGATATTAAGTAAACGCGCATCCAATCTATTGAGTACTTCCATGGGATAATTAAATTTTATTGAAGTTGAATTAATTGATTCTTGTAGCATTTCAATTAATTTATAACTTGTCAAATCACTTGTCGACATATTTAATACTTTCGATCCTTTGGCTATCAGAGAATTGACAAAATCACCTTGACTCAGTAAAAGAAAGTTTTTCAAGTTTAAAATCTCTTTCAAGTAAATTGGTAGTACTGAACTATTGAATTTCGTCATTACTTCTCCATACATTACATTTATTGAACTGGTATCTAATGGATTGCATGTATTATTAAATTTAGATGCAAAGACCTCACACCATTCGTAATCAGTTAGCATAGTTTTCAAATATACCAATGTTTTTCCAATCTGAAAACATTTATACGATATTAGTTCAAATACTAGTGGAACCAATGTCGGATGGTATTCGGGTTGTACCTGACTCTTGGTATTTATGAAAAATGTGTCATTAGAAACTTCGATAGTTCCTGTCAAGATCCATTTTTTAATGAAGTTTATGGAGGGACCCAATGAATGAATCAAAGCATTTTTCGCTATTAGTCTTATTGAATCATCACCATGCTCACTATATTTTTGCAAAACATTCAAAAGCTCATGAGCTTGTAATGAAGTGGATTTTTGATGTAACCAAAATAGAAATTTTAGTTTAGTATTCCAATCACTTAGATAAGCCTTGAACTTTATAAATCCAATTGACATATTATTTTGAAATAAAGAATCCACATGTGTAACAAACTCATTCAGTTTTAATTTTAAGTGGCTATTGAAAGCTGCCAGCGTACTATTGGGGTTGGTATCGTTGGTTTCCCTCAACGATTTGAACATGAGTGCCAGTTCAATAAACTCACAAAGGAGACCCATCTGATTGAATTGAAGCGCATTTAAATTCATACTGATCACCATTTTATACTTGGTATCATTGGTTTTCTTATATTTAAAAGACTGAGAGCTGGATCCTAACAATACGTAACGCAACTCGTCTATCAGTTCATACTCAAGGTCAAACGATGATTGATCTGTCAGTTGGCTGCCTTTCGATTTATTTTTTAGCATACCCACGTTGAAGCTTTTTATGTAACTTATTATTAGTGATATTTCGTTTCTTGTTAACGAAACCCCATAATATCCGGTGTATAACCTTTGATTAAATAAATTAAGGTTGGTGTTGAATTCTTTTTCGTGTATACTTGTAAGTAGCTCTTCAGCATCTTTGACTATATTCGAGTAAGTGTCAAGTGTGGTATTAGCCGGTACAGTACGTTTTATGACATCTGACACGCTTGACATTCCTTAATTAACGTGTTTTAGTTTTGTTATCCACTTGTAGTAAACATAAATACTCAATGCCTTAATCTCGATATGGAAATTTTTCTTTTATATTTGTCACAACATGAATGATGTTGTATGCTTAAAATCTTTTGACAGATCAACTATCTGTAAATCTAAACACAATATGTCGAAGATAACTAATTATACATTACTATATTAGGTATATTATGAGCATTGACAAACAATTAAAGTTATATTGTTATTTAATAAGCTTTAATAAGCTTAAATAAAATATTACTGAGATTTGTTAATGATAAGTACAAACTACAAGAAAGATACTGCTAACATATGATCACTGATATGCAATACATACTAAGTCAACCATGTAACACTCATAACACGTTAGTGTACATAACAATGAAGAGTTACATGTAAGGTAAGATGTATCGGTACAATACATGCGTACTGCATTAACACTTCTAAGCAGCAGTATGCTTGAATCCGTTCCGTTGCTATCATGTTTATTGGAGTAATTATAACTAATGGGTATTCCTTCAATAGAATACAAGCTAATCCTAACTTACGCCCTAATTATATAGTCGATATTCTACCATAAAAAAAACTACTGCTTCCTCTTTATTTAATCATTATATTATTTAGAATAACTGAGATTTCTTTTTTTACAGTTCCGAAAGAGTTTTTTTATCATATCAAGTGCTTCATTTTAATAAATGAGACATTGTAGTACCAAAGAAAGCTTCATAATACTACCAAAATCAGCATAATCATTAAATAACGAACTTCGAAATTAACTGTAACCTGGAAAGGTTGAGTGGAGTTTAGCATCCGCACAATTTTACTATTATTTACAAGCAAACAAGTTACATTTGTAACCAATACATAGATATTACTTATGTGTTTAATTATGATATCTTGTAAGGTTGAATCTAAGTAAAATAATAATATCATCCAGTGTTAAAGTAAAAACCAATTCAGGTAGACTTTAAAAGGAAAGTGTAATCTATGGCTAGCGTTCAGTAATCTACATTCTTTGATCCTTTTCATGGGCAAGCACTGTTCCCAATCTAAGTGGCAAATTCCATAAACACAATGAGGCACTAGTGTATAGTGGTTGGTAGATCTTTGTAGCGTCTTCACCAAACAATTTCGTAGATGCTCAGCAATGTATCTTGGTCTGGGGTAGAAGCTATGATATGGGCTGAACAAAGTTCTACCCGTGGATCCTACGCATATAACAATGTAGCCACTACCAATGTCCATATAATAGCTACAATGGGGAGTTGAGTCACTAAGTCCAGTCACGGCCCTTAGAATTGAAGTCCGAATGCTGTGCTCCGCCTCCGAAGCGCCGATAGTGTCATGATAGCGTTTCCACCTATAAAAAGGATTGTAAATCTATGCTTTGAAACATGTTGTGAGGTAGATCAACAACTAGAAATTGTGAAAAATGGAAGAAGTAGATTCTATACTTGTGGAAAACGTAAAGTCGTTCACTGCCGGAGGATTTGGTGGCGTCTGTGCTGTTTTGACTGGCCATCCTTTTGATTTGACTAAGGTGTTGTTGCAGACAAACGCGTACCCAAACTCAACAGCCGCTATAAAGGGAACCCTAGCAAAGAATGGTCCTTTGGGGTTCTACAAGGGAGTGACATCTCCTCTTTTGGGAGTAACACCAATGTTCGCAGTGTCGTTCTGGGGTTACGACCTTGGTAAAAGACTCGTGGTGATGTTTCGGGGTAAGGATCCAAATAAGCCTTTGACTGTCGGGGAAATCTCCACTGCTGGATTCATTAGTGCCATCCCAACGACATTGATTGCAGCGCCTTTTGAGAGAGTCAAAGTGGTCATGCAGACTGATAAGGCGTCGTCTTCATTTGGCTCAACAGTGGCCAAACTATACAGAGAAGGGGGTTTGAGATCCATATTTAAGGGGTCCGCAGCCACGTTGCTGAGAGATGGACCAGGATCTGCGGCCTACTTTGCCACCTACGAAGTTATGAAAGAGTACCTCAGTAAGGGTGAGGAAATGTCCCTTAGTGCCATCACCATTTCTGGAGGGCTAGCAGGTGTGGCAATGTGGACTGCTATTTTTCCAGTCGATACTATCAAGTCATTACAACAGAGCTCGCCATTGAAGCAGTCCATGCTCCACATTGCTTCTAACTTATACAAAACTAAAGGCATCAAGGGATTTTTCCCAGGTTTGGGACCAGCCTTAGCTCGTTCATTTCCCGCCAACGCTGCTACTTTCTTAGGAGTCGAATTGGCTAGAAAGGCCATGTCATAACTACCAGTTTTATATTATTATCAAAAACCAACCTACTAAATAAACGGGAAAAAAAATTCAAAGTCTCAAAATCAAACACTTTAATCTTCTTGTAGACGTTGAAGCTTCAGCTATTCACACATGAGTTTATTTATACCTGCAGATGCATTGCCTCATTTGAAAGAGTACAAATACCAGTCAGAAGATCGATCTATCACCACCAAGTTGATACTAAAACCTTTCTGGCAGAAGTTTGTTAACATTTTCCCGCTATCAATGGCCCCAAATATGGTCACCCTCTTGGGCTTGATGTTCATTGTCGTCTCTGATTTGCTAATGCTTTATTACGATCCTGATTACAAAAGTACATACCCTAGCTGGGTCTACATCTACAATGCGCTTGCGGTTTTCATGTACCAAACATTCGATGCATGTGATGGTATGCACGCAAGAAGAACTGGTCAGTCATCTCCACTGGGTGAGCTTTTTGACCATTGTTGTGACTCTATGAACACCACATTCATGGTTATTCAATTCTGTAGTGTTGCTGGGGTTGGCAAAACATGGGCCATCTTCATAACTCAGTTCTCATCTTTGACTAACTTTTATATGAGCACCTGGGAAGAATACTACACCCACAAACTTTTCTTAGCTGAGTTCTCTGGTCCAGTTGAGGGTCTTTTGATGATTTCTTTTGTTTTTTTTTTAACTGGTATTGTTGGTAAGGAATACATTTATGAACTTGAACTATTCACTTTGCCTTACACTGACGTTATTGTTACTTCAAAGTTTCTTTCTGCAACAGCTGGTGCAATTGTTATGTCATTCTGTATTTTTTCTGCCAGAAAAAACGTTGTTGATGTGTTGAAGAGGGAAAATAGATCCAATGAATTACAGGGAGCACATTTAGGTCTGTTGCCATTTTTTGCTTATTATGCCACCGTTTTTGGTCTATTGTTAGCACACCCAGTAATCATTTCCAATTATACCACTCCAATGGTCCTCACCATAGGTGCCACCGTCTCGTTTTGTGTTGGTAGGATTATTACTGGCCATTTAACAAAACAAAAATTCCCATATTTTAACCTTCCAACATTATTGCCTGCTATTCAGCTACTAGCGGTTTTTATTTCTACGCGTGTATGGAAAATCGCTTATGATGATGCTATTGCTGCTGTTGTATGGTGTGGGTTTGCATCCTCTATTGTTTACTATGGTGTTTTTGTTACTGAAATCATCTATGACATCACCAGTTATCTTGACATCTGGGCACTCACTATTAAACACCCACAAAAGGTAAAAGATTAGACCAATTTATTATTCATACTAAAAACAATATGTGTTTAGAGAACTACACTTTCTTAGATAAAAATATATTGAGTTTTGTTAGTTAACTGATATTTCATATGTATATATACAGAAGAAGGAACAAAAAATTATATGGATAACCCTAAACCAGTTTTATCTGAATGTTCTTTGTTTGTACTCCGATTCATATTTGTTGTTAGATCCTAAGCGTCCTTACTTACTAATTGCTCTACATTGGAGCACATTATTTGGCCTCAGCTGGAGCTGGAGCTGGAGCTGGAGCAGCCTGAGCGCCCATACCGCCAAGTTCCTTTTCCAATTCCATCAATTGGGTTTCACCAAGAATGGAGATAGCAAGTGGGACACCAAGAAGTAAACCGGTGGTGGCAACGTACCATAAGGAAGAGCCAAACTTTTGTGTAACGGTCTTAATACCGGATGATGTGGCAGATGTGGCGTTCAAAAGGAATTGACGTTGTGATGGTGACAGGATTTCCTTTAATGCTGCAATTCTTTCTGCAATGGTCTCATTTGGATCAAAGTCATCTTCTTCGTCGTAGTCGGATTCATCGTCGTCTTCTTCTTCTTCATCTTCTTCCACTGCTGCTGCGTCTTCCTTTAGCAATTCCTTTTCAACTGCTTCAACGGCAGCTTCAATTTCTGCTTCTGCTTCTGCCTCTGCAATAACTTCTTCAGCTTCTTCAACTGCCGCAGACAAGGTAGCTTCCACTTCTTCTGGTGTAAAGTGTTGTTCAGTGACTTGTTCAAGTTCAACCATCGTATTATCTGTCTTAATGAATATATATAAAAGATTAATTAATAAGGGCTAACAAACGTCGAAAATTTTTCCCCCAAAGAAAAAAAGGAAGCTACTATAGCGCTTACGTAAGCACTTTACACGTGACCAGCATTTTACCAATGACATTAACAAGCTGTGTGTTCTCACAAGCAGCGGCCACCCTTTCCTTGTCATTGAGCTGTTTATTTACCTGTGATTCACTTTGGTGCGTACCTGGTTTGACCGATATTGTCAAACGATAGAGCTCAGAAACGCTTCTTTGCAATCTCACTCTGATCCCAAGGCCAATTAGTGTTGCAAGTGAGCAGTGTGTAATTGTCGGTGTAATGAGAACCTTGATAGTACCCTTGACTCCGTTGGCAAGGTCCGGGTGCCTGATTTCTATGTCTGAGAGATTAACCACTGAAAGCTGTCCTAGAGTAAGTGGATGCTCTGGATCAGAGATGCTTGAGATAAGATCATAAATCTCCTGAGAATCTACACTCTCTTTACTGCTGTCCTCCTCATCCAGGCTTAATTCTTCTTTCTCTTCGCTGAAAGATAACTTGCTGATTAAGCCATTCAGATATTTGTATGTTGATTGCGACGTCGTCAGGTTGTGATCAAACTCGCTCTCTCTCTTTGGAAGCAAATCTGCATCCTTCACATTCGGGTTGGCGTTGATAAGGTCCGACATTTGCCTAACTACTGTTATTGTTTAAATCAAGAAATGGCTGGTTATATTGAAAGTGTCAAAATTTTCAATCGCTCCACCGTTTTTATATATAAGGGAATTATTATTCATTGTAAAAGGAAACCGCAGTGTTGGCTATAAACATATTTGCTTACAGCAAAAAGCTCCTCGTGTCATGGCATCTTTATTCATTACGTCTGCATTTAAAGAGCTGCTGGGATCCACAGAAGAACCGCCGAGGCCGATTCTAAATTTATGTTCCTCTTTATACTCCAGCTCTAAAGTGTCAATACCATTGGCACCTGCGTTTGAGGTGGCACGAGTGCATTTATGCGTATACACAGCAATAAAAAGGTATCAGGACCAGTACAACTTGCAGGACCCAATTGCGTCGAAAATACCCGTACCAAAATCGAAAGTGAGAACACTTATTGCACAATTTACATTGCTTGTATCACCTTCGACACCTCGTGACCACAGCAGAGTTGTTAGCATGCTTGAAACACCACAGACCAGCACAAGGCGGTGCAAGACCCCCTTTAAGTCAGCAGATCTAGTTGCAAAATCAGTGAGATCTGTCAAAAGATCGCTCACAGACCAACTCGTTGCTGAGTCTTCGTTCTCGGGGACCAATACTGTCCCGGACTCATTTCTTAATACCCCTGAAAGCTCTCCAGTGAAGAAACGCAGAGGCAGACCACCAAAATCTCAGTCTGAACACGCCTCATACTCCATTCCTTCAACTCCGAGGAAAACCAAAAAGCTGCTGACAACGCCTGAGCTCGTGTCGTTTTGCAACAGCTTCTACATCCCTTCCCATTTGACATTGCGCATTATTCATATGTATCAGAGATACAGGTCCACTGTAAGTTCTATTTGGGGTCTCTTAGTAGGTTTAGTAGGAACCATATATCACAAGTTGAACACCACAGAAATCGTTTCCAGGCTCGGTTTGTGGAAATATGTGATATCTAACTTACACAAAGCGCAGAATGGTGGACTGTCTTACACTGAAGTGGAAGACTGGATCAAGAAGGTCCAGAACTTGTACGGTGATGTTAAGTGGATCAAGGAAGCGGAATACGAAGGTCATATCACCAGCAACGATCCACACGAAGGAATTGAAGTTTTTGCCAGTCTAGGCTCCTTCAATGATAAGCTAGACTACCTCTGCCCCAAAGCTACAAAGAACTGGCAAGAATGGTGTGATAAAATGTCAAGTTGTTTGAAGCTATAATAGATATATATATGATAAATAAAATCTCTAATTAATACCAAGATACGCTTTAAAAGCAAAAAAACATTATAATAGAACCTGTGGCATATTCTATTGAGCATTTGATAAGGTTCAAACCATTAAAGTTTAATTATTGAAGCTTCTTGAGCAACCTTTTTGATTACGTCAGTAAACAAAAAAAATTTTCAAGTGTAACTTTTTAACCTCTGTGATCTATCTCACTTTTTTCAGTAATATATACACACGGGAGCATAATATGACGAAGAGAGGCATTGATGAAGTAAGCATTGCACTAAGTAACGGTAAAAAACAAAAAACCGAAAACAACAGCGAGTATATTGGGAAACACAATCAGTTGCAAGATACTTTTTCTGATAGGGAGTTAGAGCAAGATTCTGATCTTGATCAAGCATATGTTGCCAAGAGCGAAACAGCGTGGCAGGTAACAGTATCAAAGGTTGTACAATCGGTTGTTTCCATTCATTTCATGCAGCCAGTCAACTTTGATACGGAAACCTCAATTGTTTCAGAAGCCACTGGTTTTGTTGTAGATGCAGAACGAGGAATTATTTTGACAAATAGACACGTCGTAGGACCAAGTCCTTTTGTCGGTTATGCTGTGTTTGATAATCATGAGGAAGTGGAAGTCACTCCTGTGTACAGAGATCCAGTCCATGATTTTGGATTTCTTAGATTCAAACCAAGTGACATCAAATATATGAAAATAAGTAGTTTACCTCTCTGCCCAGAGAAGGCTAAAGTTGGTGAGGAAATCAGAGTCATTGGTAATGACTCAGGTGAAAAGTTGTCTATTTTAGCTGGTTTCATCTCCAGATTAGACAGAAATGCTCCAGATTATGGAGCTCAAAGTTACAATGATTTCAATACAGAATATATACAGGCAGCTGCTTCGGCATCTGGAGGTTCATCTGGTTCTCCTGTTGTTAATATTAACGGTGAAACCGTTGCTTTACAAGCAGGTGGATCAACAGAATCATCTACCGATTTTTTCTTACCTGTCTGGAGAGTCAAAAGAGCTTTAAAATGCATTCAAAATAATACCGAAATAACAAGAGGTACAATTCAAGTTCAATGGACTCTGGAACCATTTGACAAATGTCGTCGCCTTGGTTTAGGGAGCGAAATTGAAGGCAAAGTTAGAGCTTTGTCGCGTCCTGGTAAAGATGTTAATGGTATGCTAGTTTGTGAAATTACTCTACCAGAAGGACCTGCCGATAGCTCTATTTTGGAAGGTGACTGTCTTGTTTCCATCAACGAAAAATTAATAACTTCATTTGTTGAAGTAGATGAGATTTTGGACGCTAATGTAGGCAAAGATATTGAGATTGTTGTTCAAAGATCAGGTGTCAACGTGAGTAAAACAATAACTGTTGGTAACCTACATGATATTACACCAAATAGATATGTCGATGTATGTGGCTCTACTTTCAACGACTTGAGTTATCAGCTAGCTAGAATATATGGTATCCCTGTCAAAGGTGTTTATGCTGCTAATGCCGTTGGTTCGTTCCAATTAGGTAACGCAGATACTAATAATAATTACTGGATTATTGATGCTGTTGATAACAAACCAACTCCTGATTTAGATACGTTTGTCGAAGTCATGAAATCAATTCCTGACAAAGCTTTTGTTCCTGTTCAGTACCATCATTTAACAGATAGACATGTTCCAATATTCAAAGATATTTTTATTGACAGACACTGGTCCAAGCCAATTAAAATGGCGGTTAGAAACGATGATTCTGGTATTTGGGATTTTACTACACTGCAAAAAGAGCCACTACCATTACCTCCTTTAGAACCTAAAAGTGCTAAATTCATGGACTTACCAATTGAATATGACAGCTGTAAATTATTAAGTCGCTCATTTGTTCAGGTTGAAGCTACCTACGACATGTCACTTGACTCTTTTCCAGGTATTGTTAGAAGGCTCCATGGCGTTGTGATTGACGCTGAAAGAGGTTTGGTTTTGGTAGCGAGACATTGTATTGCCCATGATTTATGTGATGTTAATATTACCATTGCGGAATCCGTTATTGTGCCTGCAAATGTTGTTTTTCTCCACCCAACCAAGGGTTACGCTATTGTTCAATATGATTCCAAATTAGTTGACGCTCCAGTAACAACACCAAAATTTGACTCTACACCTTTGGATAGAAGTGACAAAGTGTTATTTATTGGTTACGGAAAAAATATGAGACCAGTAATAGATGAAACTAAAGTTATGGATGTTGGACTTATGACTGTACCAACCAATGCAGATGCCCCTAGATACAAAGCAACCAATGTTGAAGCAGTCATGATTGATTCTCCACAAGCTCAAAAGTGCTCATCGGGGGTCTTATGTTGTACCAAGACTGGTGCCATCAAAGCCTTCTGGATTGCCTGCGATGGCGAGTATGAAAAAGTTTATACAGCTGGTGTTAATGTTGCTGATATTATGTGGGAGTTGGAGGACTTTTTAAACAAAAAAAGCGATGTGCCAAATGTTCGTATTATTGAGGTGGAATTAGGATCGCTTTCTCTCGCCAACGCTAGAATTAATGGGGTTCCAGATAAATTTATTCATGAGATGGAAGAAGTTGCCAAAGATAAGTATCAATTTCTTTGTGTTACTAGTGTTGCAATGGGGTTGAATAACGAATATGCTTCAAATTTGAGACCAGGTGATGTAATTTTGGAAGCTAATAATAAGCTTGTTACTCGTTACAGAGATATTGATGAGATGATTAGAATAACAGCAGCCGGTGGAAAGCTGGCCATGTCTGTTATTAGAGGAAAAAAGCTAATCAATCTTGATGTTGAGCTACAGGACACAAAGAGAAATGACGAAATGTTCATTACTAAAAAATTAATTTCATGGTCAGGTTGTCTTCTTCAATGCCCACCACAGGGAGTTCGTCAAGTTATCAACAACTTACCTTCTAAAATATATTGTACTACTATTGCATCAGGTTCACCTGGTAGATTTTATGCCGTTGGATCGACTAATTTCATTACCCATATTAATGATGTGAAGGTCGAAACTACTGATGACTTTGCTAGAGAAGTTAAGAAAGTGGAAGATGGTCAGTATGTTAAGATTAGGGTGGTGACGTTTGATCAAATTCCGACAGCCATGACCTTGAAGGTGTGTTATCACTATTTCGAAACCCACATTCTCACTAGGCTTGGTAATGGTTCATGGATTAGAGAGGACCAAAAATAAGCAGTAATTTTATAGATATTTAAAACCTTACATTCTGTTATAAAAAAAGACGATCTTATTAATTGTATATATACAAGAGTAATTAGTAGTATACTTATCCTGAAATTAGTAAAAAAAGACGAAAACTGTAACTTTTGAAGTTTTAGTGAAATTCTGCTTTTTTGAATTTACAAGTGTGGCAATAACCTTCTCAACTTATCTTTTTGAAGGTCATTCGAGTATGCAGTACCCGTTCTCTTCTTCAAGACAGACTTTGGGAATCCTGCATTTCCATGCTTACGACCATGAATTCCTCTCTTGTAACCTTCTGAACCTCCGATTTTTCTCCATCTTTTGTAAGTCGCCCTATGTGTTTTAGAAGTCCATCTCAATGCTCCAAGAGGGGAGAAAGCTCCAAAGGTACAACTCAGCGGTTTCAAAATGGATCTAAACATTTGCAGAAAATATGAACATCACCAGAAAGTGAAAAATTTCACAATGTACTCAGGCGCCATTTATCAACAACTACAGTCTTGTTGAAACGCGTGTCTATGAGCCAATACAAACCTAATGGGCATTTTCAACAGCAGAGGGGTGTCCAAGATGGAACTAGCAACAAGTATACAATTTCCCCGGAAAATCAAACTCATATGTTGATAAATATGGACCAAAATAAACATAAAAGGAATCATTCAGTAGAACAAGATTTCAAAGCCATCAAAATGATGCACCCCAGTTCTAAAAAAGTAAAATTTGAATCTGTTTTAGTGAATTCATTTAGCAAGGTTGTTGCAGACCCACGGTTTGATTCGATAAGAACAGAGAAAGCAACATTAAAAAGTCCAATTAAGTTTCCAAAGAATTTGCATGAAGTTAAATGGAAATACGATAAGCACTCTATTGGTAATAAGCCTGCCGTAGAAATTGTTATTTGGAACTTACATTCAACAACTACTTCTATTATCCTTCGAAACAATTTTTCCAAATTTGGTGAAGTTGGTAACGTTATGCTAGTAGAGGATCCTGAAACTGCAATGCCCCTGGGGATGGCGCTTTTAAGCTTTAATGGTAATGTAGACAGTTCACACGAAAGTGCTGTCAATGCTTCAAAAGAATCCAACAGGAAATTAACTATTCAGGGTCGTGTCATTAGATGTGGTGTTAATACAGACAATAAATTATATGATGAAATTTATAAGAAAACCATGGATGCCAGAGTACAAAGATTACTGAAGCTGAAAGAAGAGAAGTTAGAGCAAGAGAGAAATGCATTACGTGCCAGAAAAGCTAAAGAACAAAGCGACTTAATGAAATTGATGTCAAACAAAAGTAATCTACAACCAGGTAAGGCTCTCGCTCATTCCTCACAAATGATACCTTCTACTTTATCATTATCAGCACACGATCGCCATATTTTACCTTATTCAACATGCATTTTACCCGATAGATATGAAGAACAAATAAAGAATGAACCATTTATTTACATCTCAAGTCAATTCATTTCTCCTAGATATGTCAATTATAATATGATGAGAGGCTGGTTAGGTCATAACAGATATTCTCATATACTTTCTCATAAAACTGGATTTTTTATCATCTTTGCTAATTGGAATGATGCACAAATTTGTTTTGACAATCTTGATGGACGCAGAGTTTACACGCCATATGGTTCTGACTATAAACTATACATGACACTTTATTTACCTAATCATTTAATGAAGTATTCTCGTATAGGTCATTTAATTGAAACAATTTTCCCAACTATTTATGGTCATGTTGACTCGAAGCCAATAGAAAAACCTTTATCATCACGAGAAACAAAGACAATAAAAAATAAAAAAGAAGTACCAGCAAATGCTGAAACATCAGCTTCCAATATTCAAAAAGAACTAGGCGAGTATTTGATTAAGGATATTTGTGACTTTACCTTAAACACAATGATCAAAAGTGTTTTAGAATCCCAAGACGTGCAAGAAAAAAGAAATCAATGGGCAGAACAGAAGAAAAGAGAGGCCGAAGAAAGAATACATAGAGCAGAATTGGAAAAGAAAGATAATTGTGGAGACAATAAACCTGAAAACACAGCTGCTATTGTCAAAACTTTAGATGTTAATTTATTGATTGGCAAAAAGAAGGAGAGTTTAGTAAATAAGCAACAAAAGAAAAAAAGTGAAAACAAACCAAAGAATTTTAAGCTAAATAAGGATGAGGAGCATAGTAATAAAATGAAGCGTAAGCACTCATTTGATGAAACTAATGAAGTTATGGCTGAAGACGATCAAGTGTACAAAGAAGGAGCTCATGAAGAAGATTCTAGGGCTTTTTTAACTGATACAGAAGACATGGAAACACCAACAACCACAGCAGAGCCTGAAATCACAAAACGTGAAGAAATTAAAGACAAACCAGATGATGATGAGCCTGTTATCAAAGAAGAACAAAATGATTTAACTTCTATATATGAGGCCACATTTGATGCACCAAAGCCAGTTTTTAATGATGATCAGCTGTTTGCATATAAACCAACATTGACATGGGTTAAATCCTGTATTAAAAGTGATGAAGATTTAAGAATTCTTAAAAAGATTTTTGAAAGCAAAATAATCCAGCCAGATTCTATTAAAAACATTGGATTTTGGGGCTGGAGTCATATGGAAGCACATAAGACGTATCAAC
Source organism: Saturnispora serradocipensis (assembly GCA_030570415.1). Taxonomy (NCBI): domain Eukaryota; kingdom Fungi; phylum Ascomycota; class Pichiomycetes; order Pichiales; family Pichiaceae; genus Saturnispora; species Saturnispora serradocipensis. The sequence goes on along the minus strand of JAJLVS010000003.1, from coordinate 94,029 downwards.
GACTTATCAATTTGAATCAGACAGAAGAAGTAGAGGAGGCCGATAAGTTTGACTTTGAAGAAGAAATTCATTCCAATCTTTCACTTAGAAACATTACCGGCTGTTTTAGAACCGAGATGTACAAAAAAATTCCAGACATAGAAAAGCATAATTATCTAATTCATCGACGTAAACTAACTCAATTGAATCCAGTTTCAGAAGACCAAGATGATGAGAACAACAACTCAACATCACATACAATTGTCCAAAGTTCAAGAGTTAATCGGGCCAATGATAGAAGATTTGCAGCTGATATCAATCTAATTGGGGGGGCCAACTTAGAGCTAAACAAACTAAATAAAAGAAAAAAGCCTGTCCAGTTTGCACGGTCAGCAATTCACAACTGGGGGCTATACGCATTGGAGCCTATTTCAGCTGGTGAAATGATCATTGAGTACGTTGGTGAGCGGATCCGTCAGCAGATTGCGGAGCTACGTGAGAAGAAGTATCTCCGGTCAGGTATTGGGTCTTCCTATTTATTCAGAGTGGATGAGAACACTGTGATTGATGCTTCTAAGAAGGGGGGAATAGCCAGGTTCATCAACCACTGTTGCGAGCCATCATGTACAGCAAAGATCATTAAAGTGGATGGCAGCAAGCGTATTGTTATCTATGCATTGAGGGACATTAAAAAGAACGAGGAGCTCACATACGATTACAAGTTTGAACGTGAGACAAATGATGCAGAAAGAATTACATGTCTTTGCGGTGCCAAAGGATGCAAGGGATTTTTGAACTAAATTCCACTACTGTCATATTTTAGCTACATTGTATATTAATCAATAACTATAATTACTCTAAAAATCAGAGCTTCAGCAAATAGAATGCTGAGCCAGTTTGCCTGGTGCAAGGATTTTGGTCAAAATTTTCGCCCTTGTTGAGAAGAGCTGAGAAAAACCAGCAGACAAAGGCTGTCAGTGCTTCTTATCACAAACCAGGAGTTAATTAGGATGTCTGATGCTATGGATGTCGTGAGAGTATGTTGAGAAGAATAAGTGAAGAATTAGCAGATAAGGTGTGCGCTTGATGTTAGCGTGACATCAATTGGTGATAACTTTTAATTTGTTTATATTTTCATATGCATAATAGTGCAAGCGTGTAGGTTTGTGAAATAGGATTAAAAGTTGCTGAAGCTGCTGTTCTTTACAGCTAAAGAAAATGGTGTACTAACTTTGCTGTTATGCTTTAATATAGGATCGTTCTAGATCACCAAATCGTGATAACGGGTACCCAAGGGAACGTCGTCAAAGAGATAGATCACCACGCCGTGATCGCTACTCTTCCTCATATAGAGGCCCTCCAAGATACAGAGAGGATAGAGGACGTAGGGATTACAGAGACTCATATGCTCCAAGACACGGTGCTGCTGCTGCTGCTGCTGATTATGAAGCTAAGGCCAACAGGAAGTTTGAAAACTCTATTTTCATTGGAAACTTGCCATACGATGTGCAATGGTATCAATTAAAGGATCATTTTGCACAGGCAGGCCCTATTTCACGTGCTGACATTGTTACTCAACACGGTAGATCCAGAGGTATGGGTACTGTTGAGTTCAGTGATAGAGAAGCAGCTGAGAGGGCCATTAAGATGTTTGACAGATCTGAATTTTGTGGTAGAGAAATCTTTGTTAGGGAAGATTTGCCTCCACCAGAAAAGTCCAGAGAACCATACAGAGAAAGGGATTCCTATAGATCTTTCAGAGAGGGTCCTCCAAGACAGAGAGAGAGAGATAGATATGCTCCTCCTCGTTTTGATAACAGAGGCGGTAGAGATACTTATCGTGCTGCTCCTCCAGCCCAAGTCGATGGCTTCGAGGTTTTTGTTGGTAACTTACCATATAGCTTCAGATGGCAAGAATTAAAAGATATGTTTAGAGAATGTGGTGATATTGAACGCGCAGACATCAGAGAAGGTCCAGGTGGTAGATCGAAAGGTTTTGGAACTGTTGTATTCAGAACACAGGAAGCTGCTGAAAATGCCATTGAAAGATTCAATGGTAATACTTTGATGGGCAGAAGAATGGACGTTAGACATGGTAAGTTTTCAAAAGCATGGAATGGTAACCCACCTGCGGCTACTGATGCTCCCGCTGCTCCTGCCATTAGAACCGATGGTTTGTCTCTGAACTCCGATCTGACACTTGGCGTAACTGGTGATGGTCCAGAATCAAACCGTTTATTCGTTGGTAATTTACCATGGGAAACTGCTGAATCTGATCTTTATGAACTCTTCGGTTCCATCACGAAAGTTGTTCGTGCTGAACTCCAGTACGGACGTGGTGGTCGTCCATCTGGTAACGCTGTTGTTGAAACTGAAACTGAAGATGCCGCTCAAACAATTATCTCTCAGCTAAATGGTTATGAGTATGGTAATCGTAACTTGAAGATTTCATTTGCAAACCCACCAACCGAAGAAGAACTAGCAACCCTTAAGGCTGAAATTGAACATATTACAGCTGAAAAAGCTGAACAGGGAGAACAAAATGAAGGATCCGAACATCAGCAACCACCAGCACAAGAAGAAATTAGTATTGCTGGTTCTGCTCCAGCAGTTGATCCACCTGTTGCTTCCGTCATTGATACCGGTGACTTGCAAGTTGCTGAACCTGCTGAAGCTCTTTCGGAACCTGCTACAGAACCTGCTGCAGAGCCTGCTCCAGTTGAAGATGATACTGATATGATTGAAGAATAATCATTATTTAAGTCTTGTACTATTATATACGTTTCGTTTTATATCTATTTTAGGTTTGCTTGAAATACACAAACTTGAGTGCTTTATATTTCTTAAATTGGGCTAATGAATATAACTAGCTTTTATATAGATATATATTTCAATAAAAGTTTGGAGCGAGTATGATTAATGAATTCAGGGTATTTCTGTACACCACTGATAAAAATTAGAATATGTTTATTTTTGTTTTGAAGTTGACGTGAAAGGTAAAAGCTTCTTGCACTATGCTTTCCTACGTTGTGTGTCAACAATTTTAGTAAATGATGTAATTCAGTGATATATTATCTCTAGAATAGGAGAAAATGCTCTATTCTTGCTTTACTGCCTTTTTAATACCAGTTTTAAAACTCTTTACGCCGTTGCTCCATTTGTGTTTCTGCTCTCCTACTTGTTGTTCACCAGGGACTTTGATTCCCGCAAACATGAATTTCAAAAACCGTGCTCCATATTCTAAGGGTGGGATTGCACTGATTTCAGACCTATCATGCTTCAAACTTCGGAAAAATGTTTCAAGTCTCTTGATTGTGTTGTAGTTTGTTAAACAGTCAATAACACCTAAATAGTACACTACGTCCATCTGATTGCCAGACTCATCTGTTGCTCTAATGCCACCATCAGTGTCCAAAATACTATTACGATGAAAGTCATCTACGCGTGGGAGTAATGGCATACCAAAGACCTGTTCATCTAGAACTGCCTGTGACATTTCGTGAATACCAACCAAAAGCGAATAATCCATAATGTTTAACCTTTGCAACAATGCAATATCTTTTTTCAGTTGAGTTTTAAACTGATTTCTTTTCTCTACTGACATATAAATAAATTCATGATCTTCAAGGAAGTTAAGATCTTTGCCCATAGGAGAACCTTTCTGTGATTTGCGTCCATAAGTTGAGCCCTTCAAGTCGTATGAACGGTGAATTTTTTTACACGGAGGAAAAATGTTGTTCATCACCAAAATGTGAATTTTTTGAGATCCAGTTGCTGTTGGAACCTTTAATCTATGCAATCCATAAAATTGACACAAAAATGTGTTTGGATTAGCTCGGACATGAGTATAGTAGTCCTTTAAAATTCGACGTAAATGCAAATGCTCAGCATGGTGAACTGTTTTGACTATGAATTTTTGATCATTCGAGAAATAAAAACATGAACCACTTTTGCCAGAAGATCCATATGGCCTGACACCAACTTCGTCTTGGAAAGACATCAAATATTCAGCTTGACTGATACCGAACATTGATCTTAAATCTCTAAAAACTTCAGGAGCATAATCTTTAAATTTGAACTCATATTTAGTTGGAGGAGCTTGATTATTACCAGATCTGTCAAATATTAGCTTAGTAGATTGCGTAAAATGCTCGCTGTTGATCTTCGGTGGTGCTTTAGAACACCTTGAGACCGACGACCTAATGCCCGTGACTAAATCATAGACTTTGACATAGTCACTTTCAGTTAATTTTTGCTTTTCTTTTGAAGCAGCTGGTATATGATAAAGTGCATCTGCTTTTCTTTTTACGTTAATAAACGACGCCGTCTTGCTTGGACGGTGATGGTGCCTATTTCCAGAACTTACACCTTTATTCGATTGGGTAGATTTTCTGCGATCTGTCCCTTCTGACAACTCTGCTCTTTGATATCTATCAGGTATCTTAATTGTATCAATATCATTGAACTTGGCAATAGAACTTTTGTCAGTGGCAGTTGTCATCATGGAATGCCTGAGGGGAACTGGATTATTTGTTATTTGTGGAAACGTATTATATCGACTAACAGTCGGTTTGTCAATATTCTCATTACTTGAAATGGTATGGCTCGGAGCAGAAGATATAAATGGTCTTGCAACAGCTATTGGCTTATCGGCAGCATCATCTGCTATCTTTTCTTGTTGCGGGCTTGATAAACTATAGGGTTGAGGAGAGGTTTCAATTGAATCGATCACCTTCAGGGGATCTGCTGATGTATCCATTACCTCTTGCGAGCGGACAACATAAGATGTACGCAAGGCCAATGCTGTTTTCTGTGCTTCTGAATTTGGATGCTCTAATTTATAATTCTCTAATTTGAGTGAATCATCTCTAGATAATGTTCTATTCGTAGATTCTTCAAGGGGAGTAGATGGATAAACAATCATAGTCGGCGAGCTAATTTTTGTTTCTGTGCTGTTAGGAGCATTCTCTTCGATAGAAGTGCTTGTTGATGACGGGATATCTGTAGATGAAAATCCTTCTGATGATGATTTTGAGACAATAAACGTCTCCTTGCTTTTTGAATCAAATATCTCCTGTTCTTTAAAATCTCTAACTAGCTTATTCAGCTTGTCCTTAGATCCCGGAGAGTGTTTAAGCATAAATGAAAATCAAAAAAGTAATACAATGTTTTCCCTTCCAAAAGAAATGTGAAGTATTTTGGACCCTAATAAACAAAAAAGGTCTTTAAAAAATCTGTTTAAGCTTCAAGTGTTGATCTAATGTTGTTGCGATCGCTTAAATGTATTATGTACTTCAAACGTGTGATAGATAAGAATAGAGCATTGATTGCTATAGGCGTTGAAGAGCAACATTTTTTTTTCTTGTAACAGCGGGTAAGACCCAATTGTAAATTCATCATGGTATGCTGAAAAGTCGGTTTATCCAGCTTACACAAACTCGGAGAGTTGCATTAAGCAACTCATTACCCCTCTTAAAAGGAATGACTATACCCAGATTTTTGAGCACTGGAATTGCACTGTTGCAAATATCGGATCAGCAAACTGAAACAAAATTCACATTAAATGATATAAAGGTTATCAGAAGATCTGATATAGAAGAAAGTGTTGCAGTTCGACTGCCGTGTAAACTAACTAACGAACCTTCAAATAGTGAGGCCAATATTTTGCAGGAATCCGATAATCGAGGAGGTAGAGCCAATTTTTATCAACTTATCAAAGATGTTATCGATAAGTTTTCCAATAGGGTAGATGGCGAATACGTGGTACTAATACAGGTTGGATCATTTTATGAACTTTATTACGATCAAGTTGAGAAATATGCAGGTTTATTGGGTTTGAAAGCCACTCAAAAGCAGACTAAGGAAGGAGCCATCCCATTTTCAGGATTTCCTGATTATGCCTTAAATAAGTACTTGCCTTTGATTCTAGACAAGGGTTTGAAAACTGTGATTTGTAAACAGGTAGAAAATCCTGTTACAGGGTCAATAACGCGGCCCGTGGATCGTCTTATAACACCAGGAACAGTTATTGATGAAGTTTTGAGAAACTATCATAAAAACAATTTTGTCATGGCATTATCTTTTCCTGATGATCTTTTAAAGGATCCTGAAGGTAAAAAAATAGGTATTTCATGGTGTGATGTAAACTTGGGTATCTTTTCTTATGCTGAAACAACGTTCAACGAACTATTGCCTACGATTACGAGAATTGATCCATCAGAGATTATTATTTCTAGCAAGGTAAACGTGGAAGATCTTTTAAGCGGCAGGTGGTTTTTTGAGTTTGCTGACCTTAAAAGGTACTATATCACCAAATTTAACATGCCTTCAATGAAAAAGTCATTCAATAACTTTTTGGATAAATTCAGTGATAATGAAAAGTTGATTAAATCAACCTGGGACAAATTTACTTTGAAAGAAAAAAGTGCTAGTTTGCTTCTTTTGCATTTTTTGGATTTTTGTATACCAAATCACAAACCGGCATTTAATGTACCAACAAAAGACCTTCCTAAAACAATCATGAAAATTGACACTCGGGCAGCTCAGGATTTGGAGCTAATTCATACTCTTCAAACAAGAAATAGAGTGGGTGCATTAGCACACATTCTAGATAAAACAGTCACAAACCCAGGTGCTAGGCGTCTTCACGCTTGGTTGCTAGCACCTTCTACAGATCTGAAAGAAATTGTACATAGACAGAATTTAGTTGAATCTTTTTTGAGCAATTTAGGGTTTGTTCACGAAATGACAGCAATTTTAAAAAAGACGTGTGATTTTAATAGAATATTGAAAAGAATTGATAACAGCAATAGTGACTTTTTTGAGTATTTAGATTTAGGTTTAACAATTGATGCGTTGAGAAAGATAGCAAAATCGGCTAAAGCTAATCAAGACCCTATTCTTTTTGAAAGGCTAGATTTAGTGTTCAACAGATTTATGAAATCAAAAAAACTCCACAATTTGTCCAAGGATTTGATACAAACAATTGATTCCACTTTAGTTTATAACAAATTAGACTCAACTAATGGTTATAACATAGTTAGACAGTCATGGAGTATTCAAAAAACTGCCAGCGAAACTCTACATTTCTTTAGGGATGAATATGATAAGTTAGTGGATAATTTTCAGGAAATTGAACATTCACTTACACAACGCTTCAGAGATCAAGGCTACAATGGTTCTATCAAATTCATTAGAGATACTAAAACGTGGGAATTTGTAGTTGAAATCAAATCGCAAAGCAAATTGTTACCTGAAATAATTAAGAATTTAGGGCTTCAAGTAATAGAAAAATCAAAATCTAACACCAAAGTTAAGTACAATAAGTGGTCAATACTTGGTGATAAGTTGTACCAAGTCGAACAAAGAATTGTTAGTGCAGAAAACGAAATTTTAAAAAAATTTCAAAATAGAGTTCAAAACATGTACAGAGAATTGCGATTAGTTTCTCCTGTTATTGAGTACCTGGATGTTATTCAAAGTTTTACACAGGTCGCATTGGAAAAGAATTTTATCAAACCAATTTTAGATAAATCTGATAACTTTGTTGTTCAAAATGGACGACACATTGTAGTCGAGGATGGCCTCAGAAATAATCATAAAATAGAGCCTTTTATTGCTAATGATTGTCACATCTCTTCTGCTTATGGTTGGATTATTACGGGACCTAATATGGGAGGTAAATCAACATTCTTGAGGCAAAATGCCATTATTGCGATTCTAGCTCAGATTGGCTCTTTTGTACCGGCACAAAAGGCACATATTGGGATAATTGATAAAATATTTACTAGAGTTGGATCCTCTGATAATATTTTCAAAAGCCAAAGTACATTTATGGTTGAAATGAACGAAACCGCTGTCATATTGAGGGAAGCTACTTCGAAGTCACTAGTCATTGTGGATGAATTGGGTAGGGGAACCGCAATTAATGAAGGTATTGCTATTGCTTATTCCGCTTTGGTACAGTTATTGAATAAGAATAAAGCCAAGGTATTGTTTGCTACACATTTTGGCCCAGAGTTGCACAAACTTATTAGGAAAAACAAAAAGATTACTAAAAAAGTGGACTTTTATCGAACAGAGTTAAGAAAAGTAGAGGATGAAGTTGAAGGCGTTGATGAAAATAAAGTACTAAAACCCATTGATCAAAGAATCAAATTTACCCATAGATTGTTTCATGGAGTTAGTGACTATTCTCATGCCCTCGATATTGCAGATTTAGCAGGGTTTCCCAAGGAGGCCTTAAATCTTGCAAAAAAAATTGTTAATAGTTCACTAAAGGTTAATAATAAAGTTTAGAAAATGTATAAATTTGAAGTTTCACGGATTTGCAGGATCGTATTCATCATCGTGTGATTGTAATTGAGACGCCAAATTACTTGCTTGACTTGAAATTTTATTACTTAACTGAGCCAAAATCATTGTTGTATCTGTTTGGTTTGGACTAATATTGTGCAGGGGTGTTTGCTGTGGCGCCTGCTGTACTTCTTGTTTTTGAGTTTGTGAATGTTCTTGTTGTTGATATGCACTCATCTGAGGAAATTGTTGATAGTGAATATTTGGTTGCTGAAGTGGCTGAAAATGATGCTGAAGTGGCTGTTGTTGTTGCTGCTGCTGTTGTTGTAAAGTTGAGGACATGTTATTTCCTGGATGGACCGTATGAAATTGAGAATTCTGGCTGTATTGTGTGTATGGGTTAAACACAGGCTGGAATTGTTGATACCCAGGTTGTTGATATCCTTGCTGCAAGAATGGTATATTAGGTTGATTTACTTGCTGCTGTGGTAATGAGTTATTAGTATGTTGGTGATAAAATTGCTGTGGATGCGCTAGCTGTTGTCCAGGTTGTATATTGGGAGAGAAGTTTACATTCTGAGGTGGAATCTGAGACAGCTGAGGAAGCTTTTGCGTTTGTTCAAATATCTGAACAAAAGTTTTCATCATTTCAATGGCATTTATATTATTTGCTGTTTGGCCTAATGTGTTATTATTGGATACATTGGTCATCTCATTTTCTAAAATATTATTTTGTCCATGAAATTGAGAACAATTCTGATTTTCAACGTGATTTGTTGGTAAAATAGAGGTTGGTGGTGGTGGTAACGTTTTCTTATCAACTGAGGGTAAGGATGTAAATAAACCGGTTAGCTTTGGTCCACTTTTGGTCTTTTGCTTCTTTTCTTCATTGGTTTTGGAAGATTTATTCTTTCTTTTGTTTTTCTGTTTCTTGGCAGCAGCTTCTAACTCGTCATCAGAAAACTCTTGCTCTTCTTCAGGCAATTCTTCATCGTTGGCATTACTTGCATCTGTTCCCTTCATTGATCTGATTTGCTTAGTCCATAGATATTTTGCGCTAGGAACAACAAAAAACACTTTTTGACCTTTCAAGTCTTCAAATTTAGCACATTCTTCATCATTGTTGAACTTTATTCTGTAAACTGGAGATTGTAATCTTCCAAAGACTTCGTAAAGAAATCCTAGGGGAGTTTTATCTTCTAAACAAAGAACGGTACCATTATTCAATACCTTCTCCTCAGCACTAATTTCACCTTTCACAATAATTGACCGTTCCACAACTCCAGTCACTGTGCCAACATAGTTGATTGGAATATCTTTCTCAATTTTAAAATCCTGTGGAAGTGTTTCTACTTTCTCATTCACAATTTCATTTTTAGAAATTATAGGACCTTCCATACCTTCATCTTCCATATCATCAACAGCAGTTTCTTTGTCACTGTTTGCTTCATCGCTGTCACTGTCACTATCGCTGGACTCTGAGGAACCGCACGAGTCCTCATGCAAGTTATCACTTTTCTGTTGATCTCCCTTTTTGTTGTCTTTTGCATCTTCATCTGCATCCGAGTCATAAACGATTCTCACGTCAGGATTAAACATATCATTAAGTGTTACTTTGTCACTTTCTTTTACTCTTTCATCACTGACCAAATGTTCTTTTTCATCATTTGACAAACTTTTTGTTTCAAATGATGAAAAAACACCCCTTTCATCATCACTTTCCCTTGGCCAAGTCGTAATTTTCTCCTGTGTATCTTCTTTGATACATTTTTCTTCTTCTAGCTCACTCATATGTCCCCTCTAGCAATTCCACTAAAGAAACTAGTCTTAAAAGCTATAAAAAACTTTTCATCTGACGTAAAGCTCATCTTGCACTAATATGAAGATAAATACTGAACGAAATCTGTGTTTGCTTTCAAAAAAACAGTAGAAAACTCATACAGATAAACAGTAGATGTAGATATAAACTATAAAAGAATAGCGAGCCAGTGGCAGTTTTAATAAAAAGATCGTTTGATTTAAAAGCTGTTTCCCTATACAGAGTTTTAAAAAAAATTTATCAAATAAAAATTTTTTCAGCTTTTTTATAGTCTTTATAAAGGTATCTACATCTGAACAGATAGATTGTTAGTAGGGGACTGTAGTAGGGATATGTCGACGACAAATATCAACAATGCTCAGAAGAAGAAGGTTTTGGACTCCCGTGTTCCTGCCTTAATTAGAAATGGTGTTGATACAAGACAAAGATCTTTTATCATCATGGTAGGTGATAAATCAAGAAACCAGATTCCTAATCTTCACTACTTGATGATGAACTCTAACTTGAAGATGAACAAGAACGTTATTTGGGCATACAAAAAGAAACTTATGGGCTTTACATCAAATAGAATTAACAGAGAGAAAAAGATTAGAAAAGACATCAAACGTGGTACAAGAGAAGCGAATGATTTAGATCCGTTTGAGGCCTTTCTTTCTAATCAGCAAATCAGATACGTTTACTATAAAGAGTCCGAAAAGATTCTTGGTCAAACTTGTGGTATGTTAGTTTTGCAGGACTTTGAAGGTTTGACTCCCAACCTTATGGCTAGAACAATGGAAACCGTTGAAGGTGGTGGTCTGGTCGTGATGCTACTCAAATCCATGTCTTCTTTAAAACAACTCTATACTATGACAATGGATGTTCACTCAAGATACAGAACTGAAGCTCACAGTGATGTTGTTGCAAGATTTAACGAAAGATTTCTTTTGTCTTTGGCAGATTGTCAAAACTGTTTAGTTGTCGATGATCAGCTGAACGTACTACCAATTTCCGGTGGCAGACATGTCAAGAGACTGCCCCCAAAAGATGAAGACGAAATTTCTTCTGAAGAACAAGAATTAATGGAATTAAAAGAATCGCTTGCTGATACTCAGCCTGCTGGTGCCTTGGTCTCTCTTGCAAAGACTGTCAATCAAGCTGAAGCAATTTTGAGATTTATAGATGCCATTGCTGAAAAGACTTTTGATTCAACGGTGGCTTTAACTGCCGGTAGAGGTCGTGGTAAATCTGCGGCTCTTGGTATTGCCATATCTGCTGCCATTGCTCAGGACTATTCAAATATCTTTGTTACTTCTCCTACACCAGAAAATTTAAAGACCTTATTTGAATTTATTTTAAGAGGTTTTGATGCTATGGGCTACAATGATAAGTTGGACTATGATATCATACAATCAACCAATCCTGCGTTCAACAAAGCTGTTGTTAGAATTGATGTCAAGAGATCCGGTCACAGACAGACCATCCAATATATTGCACCAACAGATTCACATGTGTTGGGTCAAGCTGAATTGCTAATCATTGATGAAGCTGCTGCTATTCCATTACCTGTAGTGAAAAAGCTTCTTGGTTCGTACCTTGTTTTTATGGCATCTACTATTAACGGTTATGAAGGTACTGGTCGATCATTATCATTAAAGTTAATTCAACAGTTACGAGAACAAGCAAATGGTTCAGCTTCAAAGTCTGATGAATTGCATATTTCAAATAGAAGTCTTGTTGAGGTTACACTTAATGAACCAATTAGATACGCTCCATGCGACCCAGTAGAATTTTGGCTTAACAAATTACTTTGCTTAGATGCTAAAATTCCAAAGAACTCCAAATATACCACTCGTGGATGCCCACACCCAAGTGAATGTTCTCTATATTATGTTAACAGAGACACTTTGTTTTCGTATGACCCAGTTTCAGAATCATTTTTGCAAAGAATGATGGCTTTGTTTGTCTCATCTCATTACAAGAATTCACCAAATGACTTACAATTGATGTCTGATGCTCCTGCTCATCAACTATATGCCCTCTTTGGCCCAGACGTTGGAAAAGATGCGTCTATCCCTACACCTCTTTGTGTCATCCAATTAGCCCTTGAAGGTGAAATTTCAAGGGAAGCTATCAAGAGTTCGTTAGCTCGTGGTATTAGAGGTGGTGGTGACTTGATCCCTTGGTTAGTCAGTCAACAGTTTCAAGATGATGACTTTGCATCTTTATCTGGTGCCAGAATTGTCAGAATAGCCACTCATCCTGATTATCAAAAGATGGGATACGGATCAAGAGCTTTAGAGTTGTTAACAGACTACTTTAATGGTAAATTTGCCTCTATTGACGATGAAGGGCGCCAATTGGATGAAGGTAAATTTTCTATCAACAAATTGACTGATACTGAATTGGAAAAGAATGGTTTATCCCTGAAAAGTGAGAAGATCAAGCCTAGAAAAGATGATGCTTTGCCTCCTTTGTTCATCAGCTTATCGCATAAGAGTCCATATTACTTGCAGTACATGGGTGTCTCTTATGGTTTAACAAATCAATTACATAAATTTTGGAAAAGACAAGGATACACTCCTGTTTACCTAAGACAAACAGCTAATGATTTGACTGGAGAACATACGTGTGTTATGTTGAAGACTCTTGAAAGTAGAGATAACACATGGTTGAAGGCATTTGCAAGAGATTTTTACAAGAGATTTATCAACCTTTTGAGTTACAGTTTTAGAAACTTTGGTTCAGTTCAATCATTAAGTGTTATTGAATCTGTTAAAAATGCACTTGGTGAAGAAGAATTTGTTAGTCAATTCTCCAAAAATGAATTGGATCAGACTTTGACACCATTTGATTTAAAACGTCTCGAATCTTATGCGAACAATTTGTTGGATTATCATGTTATTATTGACATGCTTCCATATATTAGCAGCTTGTACTTTCAGGAGAAGATCACTAAGGAGTTAAACTTGTCTCATGTTCAAAGTGCCATTTTATTAGCAGTAGGTCTGCAACGTAAAGACGTCGACCAAGTTTCCAAAGAACTAAAGATTGAATCTAATCAAGGTATGGCTATGTTTTCCAAAATCATCAGAAAAGTTGCACAATACTTCCGCTCTCTCGTGAAAGAGGCCATTGAAGAGGAAATGCCAGTGTTAAAACAAGACGATGTCATCAGGGAGATGAATGGTGAAGAAATTGAAACTATTAACGATGTGGAAGAAATGGAGAGAGAGTTAGCTGCCGAGTTGCAGGACGCGGGTAATGAAGTTATTAACTCCATGAAAGAGAAACAAAAGGAGCTTATCAATTCGCTTGACCTTTCAAAGTACAAAATTGAAGACGTTGATGGTTGGGACTCCCACAAGGATGAAATATCCAAGGCCATAAAAAAAGGTAAAACGGTTGCCTTGAAAAAGGGTGTCAAGAGAACCACTGAGTCTTCTGAAAAAATATATGAAGAAGAGATGGACAACTTGAAGAAGTCTAAAAAAAATAAAAAAGGTAAAAAATAACCATATATAGAATAGTAAGTTAACATTGAGTAATTGAAAAAGGATTCTTAATAGATCAATTTGATGTTCGTATCTTTTAAGTTTGCACCATACGTTTTCTATTAGTGGTGGCCGTCAGAGTTTCATATAATCGAGTCTTGTGAGCAAATGATTGTGCTGAGCATTAAGTAAATATTTGTATAGAAATATAGAAAATTTTAACTTTGCTTTATATGTATATCAAACGAACCAGCACTAACGATGACTACGTTCGATGTGCCTACCAATTTGTCGGATGTACCCAATCCATTCCCCATTCCGATGCATGACAATCCCATTTTGAGACAAACGCTTACAGTTTACGAAAATATTCTAATTTCAGTAAGCTCCTCGGGTAATCCATCCAACAGTAAAGGTAGTGGCAAATTCTTCTCAAATTTTAAACAGACTTTTATCAACCAGCATTACAGTTCTGGCGTTAAAGATGATGTTGAAAATGAAATCTTGGATAGCTTACTGACATTAAAAATTTCAAAACTACCAACAAATACCAGTGTCAGTCAATTCACAGCAAATAAAAAACAATTTGAAGAGGATTCTAAAAAGTATTACGACTTTGTGTCCAAATGGCTAGCACAGGGTTACGGGTTATCTGCAGCAGATTGTCCTACCGAAAAATTAGAGAGACTTTTGAAGAAGAAAAAGACATGGACAATTGCAAGATTGACATATTTCAACTGGTTATATCAGGAAATCATACATCTTTACTTAAACCAACAAACTTCTAAAAGTGGAACCTCTTTGAAAATAAAAAACTATTTTTTTGAATCCGAAACAGCAAGACGTGGACTTATAAACAAGATTCTAACTACTGAAACTAATAGTGATTTAGATACTATATTGATGGGTTTATCGGTTCTGGAAGTATATGATTGGCAACTCACGTTAGTTTCTTCAAATGAAAAACTTTTAGCTACTGTTTCTGGGATCAAGTACTTTTTGGATAGCAAGGAAAACAAAATGAAAAGCGTCAACGGACCAAGCAAATCTGAAATACTATTTACACAGCATGGACAGAAAAAACCTGGCTGGCACAAACAGTGGGTTGTGATCCGTAATGGCAAATGTTTAGAGTACATGGATTGGAGAAGTTGTAGGAACTTACGAAACGAAGGATTAACATTGGGGCTTTGTAACATCAAGTTAGTTGACCCAACTTCACCTTCCACACAAAAGTCAGATATTGCAGGAGCGGACTCTATTGGTAATAGGAAAAATTGCTTCCGGATTTTGAGTAATCTTGGGGTAGAGCATACATTCCAATTAATGTCTTCAGTCGGTATTGAAGGATGGCTGCACTGTATCGAAAACGATGCTAGAGTGGCTCCGTCTTCGAGGAAGCCAACGTTGAGATCGATCAACAGCATGCCATCCTCCTCAAATACTTCTATCAAATCTACAGAGTTATCTAGTAACGGTCCCAGAGACCGTCGAGTTTCGTCTGTCTCTTCAACGTTTTTGAAAAGAATTCAACTATTATCGGCCAGTAACAAGGTTTGTTGCGACTGTGGGGCAGAAAATCCAGACTGGGTGAGTATAAATTTGATGATTGTATTTTGCATTAAGTGTTCAGCATCTCACAGAGCTTTGGGAAGTTCTGTTTCGAAAGTTAGAAGTTTAAGTTTGGATACATTTAAAGATGAAACCAGATATCTGATCGAGAATGCCGTTGATAATAAAAAATCTAATGCTTTTTGGGAATCTAGATTACAAGACAATACTATTATTAATGAAGAAACAAATGCAACAGTACGAAACGAATTTATCAAAAACAAATACGTTGGTAAAAACTGGATAAGTAGCATATATGATGATCTTGACTCAACGAAAAAGGATTTAAAAACAGCAATAGATCAACATGATTATTATAATATTATAAGATTCATAGCTAGTGCTTATGACATAAAAGCTGATGAATCTAGTTTTCTTCAATATTCTTTGAAAACATCACTCATTAACAAAAAGGGAAAGCGTCTGTATGATATCAGTGAATTACTTATTTTGAACGGTGCACCACTTAGGGATGAAGCAGATGCAAGTTTGGATGCTGCAGCTAGGCTTTGGTTACAAGAAAAGATGAACAAGTTGAAGGGTGTCCCTACCTCAAAACCTGTATCTTTTGCTCGCCCTAAGTTATCACATATCGATACTAAAAATGCAGTAGGTGAGCCAAAAAAGTCAAAAAGCCCCAGAGATGGTTTCAATAAATTCAAAAAGAAAGTTCTAGGCTAATGCTATAACGATCAACGATTAATGACAAGGGTTACATTCAATATTTAATTTCTTTTTTTTTCATTTCTGTTTTATTTATGCTTTATCATTACCTAGGGTTACATGGAAAGCGACTTTGTTAACTTTACTTATATATTTCTACTTGTTTTGCTCCTTAAACTTAATATAATATACTAAAAATGTGTCTTGTGATAGGGATATTTTCCGTTTCTGAGGTTCCGTATTTTTTGCGAATGGTTCTCCCTGTTTGAAATATCATAGACATTGTTGCAATATAGCTGCAGGAGCTATAAGACGCCTTACTAGTATATATAAATAGAATGAAAACTTATATAATTGGTGTAACTGGGGCTTCTTCATCAGGAAAATCTACTGTTTGCAAAACATTATGTCAAGTTGTGCCGCATAGTTACCTTATTCAACAAGACGACTACTTTAAAGCTGAAAAGGATGTTCCCTTTGACAAGGAGCGTAATGAGCATGACTGGGATTGTCCTGAAGCTATCAATTATAAACAGCTAATTAAGGATCTGAGTTTCATGAAAGCTGGTGGAAGCATTGAAAAGTCGAATAAATTAACAAACTTTAAAGAAGACGCAAAGTTCACACTGTCTAAGGAGATAGGCCATGAAATTGATGTGCGGTTATGCAATTTACAGGAGAAGAAGGACACTCGGGTGATTTTTGTTGATGGATTCCTATTACTGGCAAATTCAGAACTAATGGGCCTTTTTGACCTAACTCTTTTCATTAAAACAGGATATGAAACATTGAAAAGGCGTCGACAGAATCGTGTCTACATTATAGATGGAAAAGGTTGGGCCGAACCAGAAGGATACTTTGAAAAGTTTGTCTGGCCGGGTTACTATCAACACCACAAACCGCTTTTTGTATCATTAGATGAAAAGAACATTCGCTTAAATGGTGGAGATCTCTCTGGGGATTTTAAAAAGCGTTACAAGGTTGCCGAATTTGCCAATGATGATCAAACAGATTTCGATTCTCTGGTTTTAAACGTGATTAAAGTAGTTAAAGATTTTATAGCGATTTAAACGAACGTTTCTCTTTCATCAAATTACTTCATGGGACGTTGTGGGAAGCGTAAGAATCAAAAGTTGGGAGTCAACAGCGTCACTGGCGACGAAGTAGATCTCGGCTCGCTTCTCAAAGCTACTAAAAAGGGCACCAACATCTCACATTTGATCCAATATGACTTACCACAACATTCAACGGAATACTCCAAACATTGTGAAGAGCATGATAAAAGAAGGTCCAGCCCTAACATCAATCGCAGAAAGAATAAACATACTGCCTCTTATTTACACTTAGAGGGAATGAATTATATCAATGCCAATTATAGATTTGTTCTTAAACAAGATGGCGACTACAAATCTCAATTATTAGATCCTTCGATTCCACCAAATGAAAAAGATATTGTACGTGTTTTAGTCAATAATGGAGACTATCACTGCCCTATTTGCTTAGATAACGAATTTGTGGCACCCAGGATGACAAAATGTGGGCATATCTTTTGTTTACCTTGTATTTTGACATTATTTGAAGCTGTAAGAAACGACCCAAAGGCATTGAAAAACAATCCAAATTTGAAGCATGCTTTGGTTGTCTCTTGTCCCCTTTGTCAAAACACAATTAAAGAAAAACACTTACTTTTGCCTGTTCTAATAAACCCAAATCCCAGCATCCATAGATCGCCAATTGTCCCCAACGCAAACGTGACCATGACTTTGATGTATAAACCGCATGGAGCTATCAATTCGGTACCAATGTCTCAGTATTTAAGCACTGGTAAAATACATCACGGCTTAGTGCCTTTGCCCAATGACGTTAATGCTACTAATTGGTTTCATGATGGAATTTGCCAACGTAATCGCATGATTCTAACTAATAACAGCTTTCAACTGAATTGCTTATTGTTTGAAAAAGAGAATTTGCAAACACAAAAGATAATTGATATAGAAGCATATGGAGCAGATGGGCAATGGTTCGATAAGGCAATTGAGAAAATAAATGACGAAATTAATAACTCAGTGACAATCCAAGATTCCGGGCCCGAAATTGATAAAAGTATTGTTAATGGCGTTTCTAAAATAAAGATATTAGAAAACCTTTCACTTTTAAATTGGCCCTCTGAATCTACGGCCTATTACT
Source organism: Saturnispora serradocipensis (assembly GCA_030570415.1). Taxonomy (NCBI): domain Eukaryota; kingdom Fungi; phylum Ascomycota; class Pichiomycetes; order Pichiales; family Pichiaceae; genus Saturnispora; species Saturnispora serradocipensis. Next base: position 76,002 of record JAJLVS010000003.1, on the reverse strand, counting down.
ATTACGAGTATGATCTGCCCAATAGTAAACAAACTTTTGTCCTCTCCAATATAGATTCTAGAGTCGTTCGTCAAGTTCATCTTGGTAATGCTAATGCAGAAATTGGGAATTCAAACAAAAACGAATCTTCCTTGTTAGCTGAATCTGAGGCAAATGAACAGAAGAAACATAAAATACCCGAGTTGCCATTGGAGTTGACATTTAATGTTGAGAGTATTAATTCTGAGTACAACCAAGTGACTGATGAAATGCTTTCCAGGCTAAAATATTTAGGACACTATCCCAAAGGTAAGGAAATAAGTATTGTTGAAGTGAATTGGCTCAAAACTTATGGAAATAAGTATCCTCCAACTATATCTGCCGAACTATTGAAGAAACTTCAAACCAGAAGCAAAAACACAAAACACAAATACCAATATGAAGAAAAAGAACGTATTAGAGGTCAGAAGATTAGAGAAGAAGAGTTTCAAAAAGTCTTTAGTGTGGAAGAAGAAGAGGAAGCTCTGGAAGATGAACATCATGTGATAACGAAGAAAAATAAGAAAAAGAACAAAACATTAGAGGCTTGGGGTGCGTCATCATATAACGGATCTTCTGCGAGTGTTAATCAAACTATTTCTGAAAATACATTAAACAGTAAATATAGCAAAACTGTTTGGGGAACTCAAATACCTGTTTTAGTTGATCCCGAAGAAGAAGCAAGATTATTAAAAGAGCAAATTGATGCCCAAAATGAAATTGAAAACATGATCAAAGAGGCGAAAGACAACCAGAAAGGGAAAAAGGGAAAGAAACCAAAAAAGATATATTTAGCACTTTGATGGTTTCAAAGTGAGTCGCAAAAGGTAACAGCCTCTTTCAGGTACACTTCTTGTTGTTTCCGAAAAAATGATTTACATTATATACTATTGTGTAAGAAATGACCCAGTTTATAGAATTAAAATATTAGATTAACCCTGACTGCATTGCAAGCTTCGCAATGCACTTCATATCGAAGCACATCAAAACGACAGAAAAAAAATTTCAACGATTAACCTATTTAGGATGAATAACCTTTTAGATCGATGTTTTCAGTAGCTTCAAGAACTTACACTTTACATTTACAGAAAAAATGCAAACTGTTTTCCACCTCGGTAATGGCTTTGCAAGCAAGCAGGTTGAAGGAAAAAAGAAAACAGTACGATTTAAATCAAGATCCAGAATATTTGAGGTTTCGGAATGAATCCACAATCAACCTAATAAATGAGTTAGAGAATGATATTGCAGCATTCCAGAAAAAACACGAAGACAGGAAACAGGTGAATAGAAAGCTAATAGAAGTTCTACAAAACTGGGGATGGAATATAATTCAGTCTCCAATATTGGCACCTTGTGATTTCATCCATATAACAAAAGCAGTAACTGGTGGCACAAATATAGATGTTCTGATTGATTATAGAATTCCAGAGAATGAAATCGTCAGAGAAATGCAAATTGTGGTTAGCAACCCACAAAAGGGTTTATTTTACTTATTAGGATCATTTGATCAAAAATATGGATTTAAATCAAGCCTTTCATACGTTTTGTCAAAAGAAAAAGATATAGTTGGTTTCAGAAACGGTATCACTGGAAGTTCTTCTCAGTGCTTTGATTCAATGGGAACTCTTTATTCAAAAGTAATAGAAATTGATGAGTTTAAACTCAAAGAAGTTGCTTGGTTTTTGCGAGATTCCACCAACAACAAAACAATGGATTCTTTGTTAGGTATTAGAGAGAAAATAGATATTATAATAAATGAATACATTGCTGAAACAACTGGACTGGCTTCACTGTGGTTGGAAGAAGAAAAGGTGGAAGTTGCTAAACTAAGAAGCGCCATCTGGCTCCTAATTAGATACAGTGAATTAGAAACTAAATATAAATGGATGATTTTGTTTAAAGACTTCCTTAATTGATCAAATTCATCAATCACTTGTCATTTTGACACTTCTCCGATTTACGTATATAATTTTGTAAAAACATATGCTCCACCAAGATGCAGCTCTCATAAATGTCTCACTTTATATTTCGACTCTAATCTGTCCATTTGATTCCAATTTTTTATCTCACAGGAATTATTTCAAATCATAATTGTAATTAATGTAGTAAGATCTATTTTTTTTTCAAAAATTTCAGATTCTTTTCATTGTTGTAAACATGAAATTAGAAGAAGACTCACCGCTGGATAGGGGACTATTCCGTGTCTCAGAGAAACTTGGCGTTAGTTTGCTATTGGTATTCTCTTTATTATTAAGAGTTTGGAATCTGAAAGATGAAGTAATGAAGCCTGAAACTTCCATTTTAAAAAATATCAATGCTTATTCTGATTCAGCCTTTTTTATTGATAACAACCCGCCTCTGGCACCATTATTATATTTGTTACTATCCAATGTTGGCTCATTAAATAACGAGGCTAACCCATTAATGTCACTCAAATACATGAATATTAGTTTTGGTGTTTTTGTTGTCTTCTTGACTTATAAAACACTTAAATTAACCGGAACTTCGCATAATTTGAGTTTATGGGGTTCATTATTACTGTCTATGGAAAATGGAATGGTAGTAGAACAAAGATTAATTACTGTTTATGGGCTATATCTATTATTAATAGTACTGTTTCTTTATGCAATAAAGTCGCTTCAGATCAATAAAGAAAAGTCTACAATCGAATGGTTTAAAAAACTTATTTTAACTTCTGTTGTACTCGGTTTACTCATTTCAACACACTGGACAGGGATCTCTTTTCTGTTCTATGCCATTTATCTTTCAGCATCAGAAGCATGGAATTCGATTGACGATTTAACAATATCAGTCACCAGTATTTACCGTACCTTTTTAGTGAAAATCGTATCATTTATTTCACTGTCTCTCACTATACTATTAGCTATCTGGAATGCACACTTTCATTTGTTAACTTCTTATGGGGATTCATACGATTTGATTTCTCCCAAATTTCAAAATTCCCTAGAAAATAACCATTTAAGACATTTGACAAAAGAAGTTTACTATGGATCGCAAGTGATGATTAGAAACTATAAAACTGGAGTTTATATCCATTCTCATGAAGATCAATTCAGGACTGGCCATCAACAGGTAACTGGATTTCCTGGCTTTAATGATGCTGATAATTTGTTTCAAGTGCAAAAAGTTGGGCTAAAGCAAGATCTAGAGGTTTTATATAGAACCAAATATGAAATTAGCAAGTCGCAAAAGGTTAAATTTCTTCATATGAGAACTAACGGGTTTTTAAGAATTGATGCATCGGCAAAACCGCCAGCTTCCGAGCAGGAATACAATAAAGAGGTTACAACAAATAATGATATTGAAGATGATGAAAATGGAAATATTGAGTTCAAGCTGAAAGTTTTCAACACTAAATGTTGGGACTCTGAAACACATGAGTACACCAAGCATATTAGGCCTTTGGGTTCAGTATTTCAGATTTACAATGAAAAGAATACTTGTTACGTTCTTTCTAACGGCGTCACTTTAACAGAAGGGCTAGGTGCAGGCCAAAGTGAACTAATTTGCATTAAAGAGCCAACCATTGATGCATCATTATGGTACTTTGATTGGAATGATCACCCAATGAATTCCAAAGAAGATTTGATAACCATTCCTGACATTACATTTTTTGAAAAATTAATTGAAGTATTTTCGATAATGCTGAAAGACAACATAGCTGGTAAAAAAGGTATTAGATTGTCAGAGAATGATAGTAGTGATAGTAAGCATTATGGTGGTTCCATCGCAGATCTCATGTACGGCTCAAGGGGTTATAAGGTCTGGAGTGACGATTCTCATATGATATATCAACTTCCAAATTATATTATTACACAGCTAATTATTTTTGCCATTGGTTTATTTGCCATAATTTATTTATTCCAGTTTGTTTTGTGGAATCCGTTCAAATATCAACATCAAAATACGGATGCTTTCATTGTTAATTTTAATCATCAAACATTGGATTTCTTAGCAGGGTTTCTATTAGCAACTCTGCCGCTGAAACTTGTTCAGCACCCTGTTTTTGTGTCTTCATATTTTCCGAGTACTTTGATGGGGCTCTTTGTTTTGATCAAAATTGTCTCCTACATAATACATTATCAAAGAACACTAGGTGCCGTACTCATAGTGATAATCACTGTATTAACTGGCTTATTCTATTTTAAATTCCATCCCATCATTTACGGCTCGAGCTGGACAACTTTCTTATGTCAAAAGGTACTTGTTGTGGATGGCTGGAATCCTGAGATCTGTGATGTGTACACCGAATAATATCTTGCAGCTCTAATAGGTATTTTTGAAGATTGCAAGTCGCGAGCAACGGAGTTGAACTCCGAATCTTTGCCCTGTTTGAAATAAACTCTTTGTATTCACCATTATTTTGATCTAAATAATCCATTTAAGCAAAGAAATATCTTAGCTTTGAAAGAAACGTTCCTAAAGATAAATACAAGGGAGTTTAGTGCTTAAAATATTCATTTTTTTTCTTTATTTTGCTAGAGATAGATTCTAATATTATAGGAATTACATAAGCATTTTATTTCAAAGACATTATTGTCAACTGAGAAGCGTTGATATGACAAGACATATGACAGATATAAGAGACCTTGAACTTCTATCATACAAATTTATAGAGTGCATTGGACGAGGAAATTTTGGAGATGTTTATAAGGCAATTGATGTCGACAAGGAAGAAATTGTTGCAATAAAAGCAATCAACATTGATAAAAGTGATGACGAAATTTCGGTTCTCTTGCAAGAAATACAGCTATTGAGAAGTTTGAAACATCCAAACATCACTAACTGGTATCAAACATTTTTAGTTGATGTTACTATGTTTATTGTAATGGAATTCTGCGGTGAAGGCAGTTGTACAGATTTACTTCGTGCTAACAAAAACGGTATCAATGAATTGGCGTGCACGTTTATCGTTAAAGGCATTGCTAAGGGATTAGAATATTTACATTCTTTAGATATTATCCATCGTGACATTAAAGCTGCCAATGTGTTGTTAACTTGCGACGGTGTTGTCAAATTAGCGGATTTTGGTGTCAGCGGCGAAAAGATTGCAGGTGTTGGTAAAAGAACCTTTGTAGGTACACCATACTGGATGGCACCAGAAATTATCACAGACGGCAATACTTTAATAACCGACCGAGCCAACTTTGATAAAAGGCTCAGAGAAAGTGGTTTAATTCCACGTAAATCGTGGTTATCAAAGTTTTGGAGGGCTAAGAAAGCACAAGTTTTGAAACTAGAAACAGGAAACAAACTTCATGAAATTCAGGATCTATCACCATTGCGTCAACCAGCCAACGAGGACACGTCTGAGGACATATTTGAAGACCAGGAAGACAATATAAACTATGATGAAAAAGTTGATATCTGGTCTTTGGGTATAACATTTATTGAGTTAGTTACAGGCAAAGTTCCAAATGCAGATAAAGATCCAATGAAAGCATTGTTTCTTGTACCGAGAGAAGAACCGCCTAGATTGCCTGTTTCGAGCTCTGAATACTTCAAGGAGTTTTGCCTTGCATGTTTATGTAAAGATCCGTTGCTGAGACCTACAGCTAGTGAATTACTAGGTTTTAGGATGATCACTAAAGCAAGGTTCAAAACCAATCCACTATTACCTTATTTTAATGCCAAGAATAACCAGTTGAGATTTAAAAAGAGAAGGCCAAAGTTTGAACTCAACATGGAATATCCTCAATCTGGGCCACAATTCAAATGGAATTTGACGATACAAAACAATAGAAATAAAGCAGACATAAAGAATGTTGAGCAGTTTTATAAAGTGAGTGATGATCTTGGTATCAGACCCACGCACTTGACTATCTCACCTCAAGATAAACCATTGACACCAAAAACCATGGTTTATACACCTACCTATGAACCAGGAGCTTTTGAGAATGTGAATAGCCTAGATGATCTGTTCCTGCATCTTTGTTCTAAAAATCCGAGGCAGAGGCTGGTTCTTGAGTCTATCAGGGAAAAGATGTTAAGAATGAGTAATCAAGAGCCTGATATATTTTATTCTATGATGCAGCACTTTGGAGAGATTTGTGGTCATTTCAGCTAATCAGTTTCAGTCTAGTCACGTATAATTTCTATATCTCCTATAATAATGTTAAATTCTGCAGTATATAATGTATCTGGTTAATACATAAGCAAATAGGTGCTGAGCAAAATTTTGTTACTGGCAGTTGAGTTGCCACAACCAACATATTAATCAATCAAGATATCGTATGCATTTGCAACTTGCTTCAGTCCTTCTTTATTGGGTGTGCTGCTTGGATACAAAATCATGAGATGTATCAGTATTTCCCGTAATAGTTGATCATCCAGAAGTGAGAAACTATGAGAAGAGCATAAATTTTTTAGGGATATGTTATCAGCTTCTTTTTCTCTTTATCAAATAAATAACTCGATATCAGCCAACAATGCATGCAAAGGATTGGTTACTAGCATTTCTTGGTGTCTTTCTACCATTTGTTCCAGTATGGATTAAGAGGGGCTTCTGTTCAGCGGATTTTTGGATCAACATTGCCCTATGTTTTTTGGGATTCTTGCCAGCATTGATTCATTCATGGTACATCATTTCATGCTATCCACATGAGGATGGACACTCTAACTACCAAGGTGTTACATTGCCTGGCAGACAGGAAAGAAATTATGGTGCTGTCACTGTTTGAGCAACACCGATTTACAAATTTCTACAAATATAACTTTAAATGTATATCACCATTATAACTTTAACAATTTTCTTTCACTGAAATTTTTAAGAAGAAGCAGTATTGTTTCTACAGCTTAATAACTGGAAGATACATTTAGTGTGGCGAGACTTTTTCATGAAATAGCATCAATTAGTCTGCGTTTAATAAGGAAGTGACATGGGTTTATTTGCAGATTGCATTACGGTTAATAAACTTAAGAGTGGCAAAGTCAGAGGGAAGCTACACCTTTCATATTTAGTTTTGGATCATTTGGATATAACTAAGTCGAGCTTCGATAGTGGCACAAAACTAGTATTTTTGCCACCAATGTCTGGCATAATCAAAGTAAGTAAAGGAGAAATTTCGACAATTCATAGTAGCAAGTACTAACACGTGATTTAGCTTAATATTTACTTATGTTTTCAGGGAGCCAGTATACAGGTAAATACACACTCTCAGGTAGTTTCAAAATTAGTTAGTAAACTCGAAAAGTGTAAACTTTTTGAGCAATTAGGTTTCAACTATCAAGTTAATGTATTTCAAAGAAAAGAGATGACGCACGCTGTAGAGATTGTTAATAATCCAATTATTACCATTACATTGACAGATAAGGTTGTTAATGGCCAATATGTGGAAGAGTTAATTGATAGTAAAGATGAGCAGATGACGTTCAACAAAGTAGACTTCAAAGTGATCTCAACTATAAATATAAATATTAAGGTTAGTTATATCTGTAACGATATCGGTCAAAAAGAATTGTTACAGGATTTGAACTATTTGTTGATAACATTCTATTTACATTTAGAAGAAAACTTTCCATTGATATTCAAGTTGACTACAAGATTAATTTTTCAGTCCACGGAACCAACGTCAACGGGATTGATAACTGCATTTACTAAGAGTCGGGAAACCGAAATCATTGAGAAAAGGGAAATAATTGCAGGCTTATTGAAGTGTGCTTGTAACTCGCTTACATTTATCGACCTACTTGATACCTACAGTTATAAAAAGTTGAGTAGAATGATTGAAAATAAAAAGAAAGCAAATGACAACAGAGAATTATTGAATCTATTGTGGTTCAATTGACCTAATTGTCATTTACGTGATTATTGCTATGCCATAATAAGATCAAAAATAGTGGCTATCAGTAGATTAAGTTGTGAAATTAATAAAAAGCAGAGAAAATTGATGCGTTGATGAATCTGGTGTAGTCTATTTAAGCTTCCTTGTAAAGGTATTTATATCGTTCGAGTTTGTTGATGTCGTTGAGTAAATTTCTCTGAGTCTTTTCTTGGTCAATTACCAAATAGCCGAATAAACCAGGAACTATGTAGAGCCAGTCTAGGTATGAACCCCACATAAGAAAGAACTTAGCTATGAAAATCACCAAGTACACGTAAATTATAAATTGGAGCCTCTTTAGCGAAATTGATCTAAACATATCTTTGATACTTGATGACATTTGATCATTAATATGACAAATGTTGTATAGTTGTCCTATAGGGGCCCACAGAGTAAAGCACGCCATTGTTGACATCACAGAATTTACTCCGCTTCTGTAATATGGATACATTACAAATACTAGGCCTAAAATCAGAATAAAATAAATAGTCAACTTCAGGACTAAACTTCTAGGTTTGGCGTTGCTCAATTGAGTTCTCAGCTTGTCAACAATGATCTCCTGCTCCAGAGTATCCAGAAGGTTCGTGTCATCGTGTTGGATCCTGTACTTGGATCGCTCAATAGCTCTCAATCTTGGCATTTTGTATCCAAATTGGCTTAGAGGATAGCTGATCTGAAAATTTTATAATGCACAGAATTTTGTCTCGTATTTTTTTGTTGCTCTTGGCAACTCATCTTTTTCCTTGTGGAGAGAACCGATAACAAGATGTATTGAAGTAAATCAGTATAAAGAGAGTGTTTCACAGTCCTAGTGTTCAGGTGGCAGGAAACTTTTTGGTATGTGTTTAAGTAACAAGGTTTGCTATTTTTTTCTGTTATCCAATGGATGTGCTTTTTAGGTAGAGTATTCTTTCTAGGTTGATGTAATTACTAGAGAGAGCGTATACAGTTTATCAATGCAACCATCTCACAGGTTGTTTATTGTGGGAATACTGTTCCCATAATCGAATCTGTGCAGCTTAACTGGGTAACTACCCCTCGCACCTACTGTAACTTCTGCAATCGACCATTAGAATACGGATCGTCAACGAGGTTCAAGCAAGCAAAGCAGCTGATGACCCGCGGGTCGTTACCCAATCAGGTGGGCGTTTCAGGCCATGGCGTTTCTCTCGTGGACTCAGATCAGGAGAATGTTGAGTCTAGTCAAATGGAGTGTTTCTACTGCTTCATATCAGTGCAACTCAGTGCGGGACTCTGCCACATGTTTGCCCCGCAGCAAGCGTCCACTGGCTAACTTAATGATTGGGAGCTTCGTGAACCGGGATCCTATTTGGATGGTTGACTATTATTTTATTTAATAGAGAATTCCATCCAATGGAATTATCTTCTTTGATAAACTGGCTCTCCTCTTATGGTTACATTGCACTGGCGGGTTTCTTCTGGACTGTGCGACGTGCCGATCTCAGCATCGTGCTGGATTCGTGTCACCTGTCTCCATTTTTAACACGGAATAGAGTCTGTTCGTTTTCGATAAGGTGGTGGTGATGATCGTCACCAACGCTTCGCTGTCGGCATTACGATAGCATTCGCTTTGCAGTGCACACGAACAAAATTGCGGTTTAGCCGAACGAAGGAAGCTCAGAACCCTCCCGAGGCGACAGTGTGTCACCGTGCTGGATTGTGTTCAAGTGTTATCTAGCGTGTGCAAATGCACACGGCACTGAATGACCTTTCTTCGATGACTAATGCCACAAATCACTATGCGAACGTGCATCTGTTTGTTTGTGTTATCGTCAATTTCCGCCGCCTCAGTTTTGCCAATAGCCACCCTATTGTTATTAGTAATCTTGCTTTTTTTCTCGTTAAGAGTGCTTAATCTGTACTATTGGAAGCTACTGGCGTTGATGTCTCGATACAACACCTGCCAGGGGCAGTGGGAAATGCGAAAATCGTTCTTTTGTGTGCCAATGTTGTCACCTGATTCCATTGCTAGGGTCTTCTTGGCATTTCCTCTCTCCGTCTGTGTCAATACACTGTCTTGTTCTTGGTTTTCTCTTTTTATTCCATTTCTGTAATTTTCATGCTCAGGAGAGTGAAATTTGGAAATGGAATAGTAGATTGGAGAATTTTGGCAAGCGGTGTCAAATATCCGTGAAGCAGCTTTAGCGAGGTTGCTGCAATTGTTTACCAAGTGTAGATCTTCACCACCATCGCAATGTCGGCGTGCAACGTTCACTGATATGAGATTTCTGAGTCACACTTGACTCAAAATGTTAACGCGCTCTATAAAAGGCGAGATACTCCCTCTCGCTGAAAATTTTATATAGTTATTTGTGTGGCACCCATCCATACTAGATACAAGTGTTTAGTTGTTGTTTCAGAGCATCTAGTCAACGTATTCGTGTGTATATAAATAGCAAGCATGGCACCATCAAAGGACCTTACACATCTGCTCTCGATCGAAGCAGCATCAAGAGAACAATCGCCGCTCAAGGGCCTCTTCAAGTATCTGAGGGATCCAGAGATGATCTCGTTGGGTGGTGGCTTGCCACTTCCGGACTACTTTCCATGGGAAAAGGTGACTGCGGTCTCGCCTGCTCCTCCGTTTGAGCACGGTATTGCCGCATCCACCGCCGATGCTGGTGTTGCAGTCAGCACCGAAATCCACAAGCACCAGGTGGAAGAATATGACATCCCGCTAGACAGAGCGTTGCAATACGGTTTCACCTCCGGGCAGCCTGAAATTGTCGGCTTCTTGAAGGAACACACCAAGCTCATCCACAAGCCAGCCTATGACGACTGGGGGCTCATCTTGTCTGTTGGTAACACTCAATCCTGGGGTGCCGTTTTGAGAACCTTGTGTAACAGAGGAGACTCGATCTTCGTCGAGGAGTACAGTTTCCCTTCTGCTCTTGAAAGTGCCAGAGCTCTTGGTGTCGACTTCGTCCCAATGAAGATGGACGCCTACGGTGTCATTCCTGAAGCGTTTGCCGAACTTTTAGAAAACTGGGACAAATCAAAGCCATTGCCTAAGTTAATCTACAGTATCTGTACTGGTCAAAATCCAACAGGTTCCTCCCTGTCTAACGAAAGAAGAAAGGCCATTTATGACTTGGCCTGTAAATATGATCTTATTATCGTCGAAGATGAGCCATATTACTTCCTTCAAATGGACGAATACAAGCCTGACGTCGATGTTGCCACTGCCAAGGACCCAGACCATGAGCATTTCGTTAACTCTCTTGTCAAGTCCTTCATCAGTTTAGACGTTGAAGGTAGATGTATCCGTTTGGACTCCTTCTCAAAGGTCTTGGCTCCGGGTACCAGAACTGGTTGGATTGTTGCTCAAGAAAGATTACTTGAAAGAATCGTCAGATTGAACGAAACCTCCATTCAAGCTCCTTCAGGTTTTTCTCAAACTCTTGTTCAGGGTCTTCTTGGTAGATGGGGTCAATCTGGTTATCTTGACTGGTTGATTGCTCTCAGAAAGGAATACACTATCAAGAGAGATTTCACTATCAAAACTTTGGAAAAGAGCATCCCAACAGAAGTCGTAACTTACGTTCCACCTATTGCTGGTATGTTCTTCACTTTCACTATTGATACTTCTAAGCACCCTGAGTTTGGAACTAAATACAATTCCGATCCATTGGCTGTTGAAAAGGCCATTTTTGAAAAGGCTCTTGCTGCAGGTGCACTATTAGTTCCTGGTTCTTGGTTCAGAATTCCAAACTTCAAGTCTGATTCAACTGAAATCTTTTACAGAGGTACATATGCCTCTGTTACAAAAGAAAAGATTGCTAAGGGTTTAGAGATTTTCGGTCAAGCTATCAAGGAAGAATTTCAATTATAGACTTTATTTGAAATAAAGCAATACCTAAGGAATTCTGTAAATCATATAATGTTATTTACTATTTATTTTAATTAGAGGATAGAATATCCACTTCATAAACTTATATGTCGCAAACTAACTGGATTCACTAGGGTAAATACCCGCCGGGAAAAGAGAGTTTTCAACAATTTATAAGTTACTTTATTGTTAGTTTATTACCGAAAAGATTTTAATTTTATTGTATTATAAAATAAAGTACACAAAATTTAGATTCTGGTAACTTCAAGGGTTGGTGGCAAAGATTGAACAAACTTCTTGGCCTTGGATTCGTCATTGACAATCAAAGTGTAAAGATACTTGGAACCTCTGACCTTGAACTTGGTTTGGACACCCTTCTTACCGTTTGGCTTAACAATAGAGTTGGTCTTGATAGTAGCAGACTTAACGTCAGCTCTTCTAGTGAGTTCAACAAAAGCCTTAATGTCAGTGATTTGCTTCTGGTTAAAAAAGTATGTTAGTATTATATGTTCGTAATCGGTAAGTTAGAGTTAAGAGAAATAGTGTATTGTGGAACTGCTGAGCCAAATGAAACTTTTTCAGTTACGGTTCTGCTTTCAATGAACTTCATTGCCTTGCTAATGTGTACATTATCAATCATAAAATATTTCTATAGTTCTTCTTCTTCCCCTGTACAATATTGGTTCCCTGTATTCATGCTATACCTCCATATGATGCAAGGTCCATTACCGTTTGAATATTGAAAACACACAACGAATTTTACGAATTTCTTCATTATTTGTTTGGCTAGAAATTGTATTGCAGTTTTCTCAATTTGATCACCATATCACCAAATTGCACTTCACTCCCATTTGAAAATCACATACAGCCATATTGTGTTAATCTATGCAGTTATTAAAAGAGACATATAAGAATACGAAATATTTTTCATTTTTTTTTCTCAAATTGCTTGTGCGTCTGTCTCTCTCAAAGATTTAACAAAACCCTCTCAACCCTCACTCTGCGCACGTGACATATTTTCTTTGAATCAGTAACCTTTGGCTAAGGTGTTTATGATTGCAATAAGTGCAAATACATGTTTAAGAAACGCAGGGTTAAAGGTGGTGCAGGACGCAGCAAGGTAAGAGAAGAAGATGTGAGCCCAGTGGTCGCTGACAGGGGGACAAAGAATGTTGTCAAGGTAGTTAAACGAGGGAAACAACCATTAAAACAACAAATAACACTTACAAACGAACAGATAGTGAAAGCAATTGATACGATAGATAGCAAAGAAGGTGACGATTTGATGGAAAAGGGCAAATTGAAGAAAGAAGAAGAAAATTCAATCAAGGCTAACGTAATGATTGACTATCAACGAGATGTTTGTAAGGACTTTCTAAAAAATGGATATTGTGGTTTTGGTGACACATGTAAGTTTCTTCACTATCGAGAGGAGTACAAGCAGATAGAACGAAAAGGTGAACAAGATTGGGAAAAGGTTGGTAAGGGTAAAAGATACTAATTAAGTTTTATACAGAATTATAAATGATTATTAATACATTTTAGTTGGTCGGTAAAGTTTTTCATGTTTGGTTTGATCATAACTCCTTCGCTGATATTAGAACTTCGTATAAGCTTCCTGAGTATAACGGACAATCCTACCTGTTTTGAAATGATCTCCTTAATTATTTCGTTGGAAGAAAGTTGTGTTTTCGTAAACTGGTCCCAGATAGATTTGTCTATAAGTTGAATCCAACATTGTAAGCTACCATCCCAAGAAAAGCAATCACCATTTGTTAACATTATAAATACATTCAAGGAAGAATGCAGTTCAATTCGTTCAATGCCCACATTGACTTCAATTTTTCTTCTTTTTTTATCATTTTCATCATCTTGCCTCACTGAGTACTGATTAATTATTGGTGCGATGGAAACGCAGTCAATGCCGCATTTGAGCAATCCTCTGTACTTTTCATTGAAAAGTTCCCAAGTCCATAAATCTCCATTATCAGTGACAGCCAACAAATTTTTTCCCTTGGCAATCAATTTGATAATTGGGGATCCAATAGTTATAGTTGGTAAAAGTAACCTGCCATTCAGTGATAAAATTATTAGTTTACCTGATTCAAAACCCAGCACCCAGTACTGGATGTCATTAAATTTTGATTCATCTATTGATGATAATTTGTCGTAGATGAAAATGTTCCACTGCTTATCAAATTTATTTGAATCTTGTATATCGAACTTTGAAACCAATTGCGAAATTGAGTTAAACTGTTCATTGAATGGATCATCATTTCCTAAATCATCTTCAGCATTTTTAACTTTGAAAAAATCTTTATTTTCATTATTTTGATATCTTATCTCTAGAGTTTGTTCATTTTTATTGTTATTGATTTTCTTAATTTCAACCTGAACATCATATTCAGATTTATCACCAAACATTGTCATTGGATTTATTATGTCATTTTCAATCCAGTTTGGAACTTCGTTATTGAATCTTTTTAAATTATTATCATGGTATCTATTATTATTCCTTCTATCTCTTTTTTTGGTGTTGGTTTTCGTCTGACTAGAATCGGCTTCAATAATGTCGTCAATTTCATCGTTAGCGTTTGTATTGTTGGTTTCTATTTCATTTAACGGAATTTGAATTAAGCTGGACACTAAAGTTGGCAATCCAAGCTTTGGTAGATTAGGGTGTGGATGTGAAATATATGTCAATTTTTGGGAACTGAAACCATTTGACTTTTTAGGTATCTTGGTTTCCTCGTTTTTTTCTGTTGAGGCCGCTGCTGATGCTGATGATATTAGCATTGGAGTAACTCTCTTCTTACCATTTTTCGTTATTGTAACCTTTTGACTTGAAATGTTCATACTATTGATTTTTTTTGCTTTATCAATTTCAGAAGTTTGTTTAACACTAGGTAATTGTTTATTTGGATTCTTTTTCGATCTACCCACTAACATGTTGATCTTAGCACTGTTGGAATTTTCACTTGAGCTTTTCAAACCTTCACTTGATCCTTTCATCAACTCATGTAATCTGGATTTATTAATGTTCGAATTATCTGACTCCATTGAGCTTGCAAATTTCCTTCTGGCAAGATTTTCAAGTTCCATCATGGAAACTGATTCTGTAAATTTAACATCTCTATCCTTACCATATCTATTAAGAGCATTGAAGGTTTCATCCCAAGATAAAATTCTACCAAATTCAATATCATCAAATCCAATTACTATAATGTCACCATCTAATGAACAGAGATAAACCTCTAAACCATTAGAAGCCCACTTGATATCAGTGATTGATTTCAAACTAACTTCATTTATTACACACAAAGGAGTAGTGCAGTTGGTGGACCAAAGTGCAATTGTTCTATCTTGACCAGCAGATATTAAAATGGTATCAACCTTTTCATCACCTACATCATATAACCTTGGGGAAAAAGCACAAACTTCCGACGGCAATCTGTGGCCGATCAAACTAACTTCCATTTCCCAAGTGCCTCTTTTAATGATTGGGTTTGCACTTACTCCGTCATTAATACCATTAGGAGCGGCAATATACAAACCGTCAGGTGACCACGAACATCTTCTAAAATAAGTTGATAAAGGGGATTTTTTAAAAGGCTCTCTAACAACAGATTCCACTGTAAATGACATCTCACTATCCGACATACCATCCTTCCTATAGTGGAAAACTCTCATAGTTCTATCGTCTGAACATGTTACAAAATATTTGCCAGCTGGATCAAAAGTAACACCCTTCACATGACTTTGATGAATGTCAAACCGTTTAATCTTTTCAAAGGTATTACCACTCCAAATAACGATAGAACGATCCAATCCAACAGTGACCAAAATTGAACCATCGGGGGCCCATGCCATGTCTTGAACATCATTGTCATGTGCAACAAGCCTTTTTCTAACTGTCCAATGTTCTAGTTCCCCCATCATTGACATGTCATCGCCACCAATCAAACTCATAGTATCCCTATTACTTTTCAAAATTTTACTCTTTTCATCGTCAATTTCCCAGATTAAAACTAGCTTATCATCACTCCCTGATGCTAAGAATCTGCCATTGGGTGAAAACCTTACACAAGTAATTGCACCATCATGTCTAGTCATTGAGCATAAAGGAATTTTTAGAATTGAACTAGTATCATTGCTGTTCAAACCATTGGTGTCCCATAGACAGATACGTCCATCAATGGCACCGGTTGCTAATTTCCCATTTATAGAAACATCTAGAGTATACACTTCATGTTTTCTACCTGTAGTTGCATCTTTATGGTTCAAGAATGGATATTTATAAAGATGCATTTAATTTAATAAACACTGTTCAGGAGAATCATCGATCAAAACTTTTTTTTTACAAATGTACCTAGTTCAACATCTTATGAAATTCAGTATCAGATACGTTAAAAACATGTATACTTAAGTATACATTGGTTAAAGGGGCTATAAAATAGGTATAAATAAAAACATCAAGTTCTTCCCAAATGAAACAAACAAAAATAAAAGAAAATAAAACATAAGAAAAATCTGAAGTAATGAATAATTCTTCTTTTTAAAAATAGAGACCAACAGATCACCCTTGGAAATCTGATCCAGTCGCCAACCAAGGCGCCACATGATACAAGATCAACAAGAGACAAATTTATCAAAATCTATATTATTCAAAGGCTCAAAAACGTATGGATCAACTCCTTCGGTTGTTAAAGGTGCTGCTGACCTAAATTGACAACTCACCAAATGGCACTCTCTTCCTCACAAGTATAAGCAAAAACCAAAAACTGTCTGTCGCCACTTTATAAGCAATTTGGTCTTACACTAAAATGAGTTTCAACGTTCAAATCCATCCACCATTGTAAATAGGTTGAGGGAGAGGATGGCACATTTTGGTAAAGGCAATTCAAAGATGCACCACTGCTGGATGCACACTTTCAAACAAACCGAAAAGAGGATCTGAATCTAAATCGTCGTTGATAATCCCGGTCTCTTGACCTAACAACGAAGTGATATCGATGCCATTATCATCATGAAGATTTAGCGATCCGTTATCATTAGCAGCAATTTTATTTCCACTGTTATTGTTTTCTTCTTCATCAAAGAGAGAGGTGAATTCCTGTTTCAGTATATCCGTCTCAGGTAATTTAAAGATATCTTCGCAGTTCGTACTTGGGGGAGATACCAACCCCAATTTCACGTTATCCTGCTCTTCCTCCTCTTGCTCTTCTTCCTTTTTGGCTTTTATTTCATGTTCACAGATCTTTATTTCTGTTTTAGAAGTGTTGTTGTTGTTGTTCAAATCCAGTGGGGGCTCAATTTCCGTAAATGGTTTGACTTTGGTACCTTTTGGCACCAGAGCAGCGAGTTCAAGGTATGAGCTTCTGTTGGATTCAAGCGCCTTTTCGAGCGCTTTGACGTAGTCTTCCAAGGTTTCAACGTGACGACGCTTCTTCTCCCTTGAGGCATGGGCAGCACGACGGTTGCGGATGATCCGCTCTACACGGCGCTGTTCCTTTTCTTCTTGGGTACGTGCACGTTTTCTTGGTGGTAATTGGGCGACAGACATGAGACTATGGTGGATGGATCTATTTGAACGTCTAGTTGAAACTAAAGAAACAACGTGTCATTTATAGTGGCAAACTTTTACCTCAAAAATTTTTTATGGGAGGGGGGAAATAGCTATCAAATTTGCTCAAGGAGAGCAATCTACACAGCTTCCAAGCTCGCTGGCACCATTAAGAGCTCTGAGTTGGCAGATAATGTATGTGCCAATTCATTAAGGGTAATGACGCGTTTTGACACATTCATATAGTAGATTTAGGCTCAAAAACCACGAAACAAATGTAACTTTCTAGAAGAATGTTGCAAGAATTGGGAGGCAAAGCTTTGCCACAATTAGAAACTCGGTGAGATTTGGGTTAATAACGATACTTCGGCCCCTTAAATAACAAATGAACTCTCTTTATATAGACTACAGATGAATGACTTTGCTCTTCAGCGTCAATTCACCATCGTTTCTTCACTACCATAGCTATCATGCTTTGAACCACAATGGTTGCCCTTTTTTAATTTTTTAATTTGCCCATTGGCTTTTGCTTCTTCTTCTTGATACAATGAACAAGAAAGAGTAAAGCAGTTGTAGATGCTTAGTTAACATGTCTATCGCTTTATAGTTTGCCTTTACAGAATGTGTAACACGTATATGAGCAAAGTTGTAACATGGAGGTCGGCTCAGTTGCAAATGCTCATTTTGAACACAACTTACATAAATATCAATTGGTGAGTGAATAGATAGCAGGCTAGCTATGATTCAATTAAGCGTTGCGGTTTTGGACTGTCATTTGTCAAATATCTAAGGTTAGTTGGTTGGAGATGAGCTTATTCACTAGACAACACCAAAATTATTAAAATTGCATTTGTAAATGTCCTTGCTATTACCTTCAATTGCAGCTAAACGTAAATGTATATACATATATTCAACTATTGATATACAGGTGGCAGGTAAATTTACGGCCTCATTGCTAGTGTTTAATGAGGTTTGTAGGTTATCACCAGCACTTTAAACATTTCAAGTTCAGCTGGAATTGAAATAAATTGAAAGCTTAAGAAAAAAAAAGGATGGCAACTCTTATTTTTTCAATCTAGATAGTTCAAACTCATATTTGGTGTTTGTGTTCCGTCAAAAATGGATGATGAGCCACAGGGTATTGTTGATGTCGATGAATCGATGTTGAATTCGGAAGAGAGTCTCAATTTGTCAGTGTCGCATTCAAAAACTCCCATTTGGTTGATGAGGTTGCCGCCAGACCTATCAAAGGTGTGGAAGCTACAAAGGCAGTATCAGGGCCAAACTATTGGGCAGATGAAGATACCAAGTAAAGAGGGTAAGATACTACTACAGTTGAATCCCGAATTGTCGAAGCAAGCACATTTTGATTCGACTTACGAGGTCAAATTGACAAAGAATCAAGTTGACAACGAATTTGTGTTCACTGAAGCTGAATACTCACAGTTTAAGGACGAAAACGACTCAAATGATGCAAATAATATGAAATCTTCTGCATTCATGACGCAGGTGGCTGCGTTACCACAACAACCCAAAATGAAGTCCCTAAATAAAGAGGCTATTTATCATGAAGCCAAATGGACCAGAAGAGTTAAGGAAAGTGAACTTAATAGTAACGCCACTCCAGTAGCTGCAAGTGGAATTGGTTCAACAGATGTCAATAGATTGAATCGAGGTGGTAGATGGTCAAAGAGAGGATTCATTCCCTATGCCAAGACCATACCAAAGAAGACCGAAATCATTGGTAAAGTTGTTCACGAATGTCAAGTAGTGCCACTCAGGTTAGCAGCAAATGATAAGTTGAGGCTACAAGCGCAAAAGCGCCATTTGAAATCCCTCATCAAGAAGTCTACCATCAAAATCATCGACAACAAGGAAGTTGGTAAAATGCATGGTAAGGCGACACCAAATATACAAACTGGAGCTACAATTGTAATGTCAAAGGCAGAGCAAATGAAGAAACAAGGTCAAAAGGAAGAGGGAAGACATTCTCGTATGGACAAGAGGGAACTCATGTCAAAGATCTTCGATTGCTTCAAGCAGTTCGAATATTGGAGTATTAAAAATTTGAAGGCTAAATTAAAACAACCTGAACAATGGCTTAGGGAAAATTTGGAAGAAGTGGCCATAATGGAAAAGGGTGGTACGTTTACTCAAAAGTGGAGGTTGAAAGACGAATACAGGAGAACGATTCAAGCTCAAAATAGAGGATTTGCTGATGGCGACGAAAGTGGCAACGGTGAGGACGACGAAGATGACGAAGACATGAACGAAGACAATTTAGATGAAGATAACTCTGATGATGATCTTGACCTTGAAGATGTCGCCGCTGTCTGATGAAGCCATCCGATCGAGTGTCAGCAGCTTGCAGCTCCTTTTTTTTTCTTGGGACAATAATATTAAACGATTTTATGTGCTGCCCCTTTTTTTCACCTTTTTATATAGTTGTAAGATATTGAATATAAGAGGAAGTAGATTGTCCATTGATTGCTTGACTAATTGCTAACAAACAGTTAAATAACGAGTCGATATCAAAGAAGGAAAGGTTAATCGATAATGGATACTTCAAGTAACCGTAGTGAATTAATGAAATCACCACTTTCAAGTCCAAAGAAAGAAGCTGGAGTGGCGAACAGTGCGTCGTCCCAGGATGCGGCACCATCAGAAACCATACCAATTGAAACTGGTGACGATCTGGTAGCCAATGCTGAAGAGTCCACTGAGACGCTGCAACCTAACCTGGAGAATGGTAGAGTGAAATCATCACCGTTGTTGTCTTCGACGCCACCATCGGTGTCAAAAGCACTTATCAAGTCGTATCCATTCCTCATGTTATCAAATAAGGTTTTGAGTATATTGACGTGGACAGATGACAATATTAACATACCATTGTTTTTGGTGGCGGTGTCAACACTCAGTATCTTATATTATAATGTACTAATAATTTATGCGGGACATCTACTACCAGTTTTGATACTATGGGTGTACAGTGAGGCCTATGCTTATGTTTCTAAGGAGGAATTTAAGAAGGCGACTTTAGATGATATTATTCAGACAATGTGTCAGGTTTCACAGAAGACAGAAATTTTGATTTCACCAATTGTTGCTCTGAACCTGACAGCTGGCGATTTGAAAAGGCTTCTTTTCACCACGATTTTTCTTTCGCCGGGCTACATTTTGGTCAGTTTGTTTGTGTTGTCACCGCAGAAGATATTGTTGGTCATAGTTTTTTGTTT
This sequence comes from Saturnispora serradocipensis, assembly GCA_030570415.1. Classification (NCBI taxonomy): domain Eukaryota; kingdom Fungi; phylum Ascomycota; class Pichiomycetes; order Pichiales; family Pichiaceae; genus Saturnispora; species Saturnispora serradocipensis. The sequence goes on along the minus strand of JAJLVS010000003.1, from coordinate 55,491 downwards.
GTTAACATACCATTCACAATGGTCTAGGGTCACTAGACAACTTCTTTGGAAATCAAAGACGATCAGATTGATCTGCTTTTACGTGACAGGGTTAGATTTCGAAAACCAGTATGCTGGTAGACCTTCATTGTTCCATTTGAACAACAAACTTAAGTCCAAGCTGCCAATTTTGAACTCCAATTCTATGAGCGAAAGCAACATGAACAAAACTGTCAGGTTCACATATGTTGTATTTGAAAACCAAAGAAGATGGCTCGGTGTTGGTTGGACATCTAACTTGCTTTCGTATGAACGTACAGCGTGGACAGATGAGTTTCTCAACGAAGCACCTGCATTAGAAAATTTTGAGTTACCAAAGCTAAGTGAAGAAGCTGGTATGACTTGGAGATGGGTTGATAAAACTTGGAGACTTGACAGAACGAATGACTCGTCGATTCAAATAAATAGTGGCAAAGCAAAGACTACAGCGAATCCAAAATCTGACGAAGGATGGGTTTACTTCGATAACACTTGGAAAAGTCCAAGCTTAGACGATTCATTTAGTAAGTATACCAGGCGTAGAAGATGGGTGCGTACAGCAGAACTGGTCAAAATAAGCTCGTTGTCCAGCTCTTCCAGTGCTCATGAAGATCTCAACCATGACAGCAACACCAACAACGAAATAAACGATGATACCAAAGTGAAGTTTGGGGCCAACGAAGTCAGTTACCAAGACAAAAGAGATGATGAATTGAATGATAGCTTCATCGAACATATACCAAGTACCGAAAAGGAAAAGAAGGGTAGAAGGAAATCTATAAGGTTTGAAGACTAGTTTGTATATGCATATATTTGTCATTTATTTGTTTTTATATAAAGTATTAATTTTCCTTTTAATGTTGATCCCGAGCATTAACAATATCTTAATAAATTTCTTCTATGTTTTTTGAATAACGGTTTTTCCTTTATTAACAAATCGTTTTGAATGGCGACTTTACAACCTATTGCGCCTCAACCTGATGTCACCTTAGGTGAAAAGGATTTGGTAAAAGCCATACCACTAAAAAAGCCAAGTACAATGGCTATTTGGGTTGCTTGTTTGGATGACTTAACTGGTAAAGACAAGATATCTAAAAGTGTTCAGTACTTCTTGAGAATGCTTGTTTCTATTGATTCGCTAAGCGATAAGAGAGCTTACTTGCAAGATGAATTTAGTTTGAAAAACTTGAATGATATAAGAAGAATAAGAACCTTAACATCAATTTTCAATAATTTTGGTAAACTAAATCAGAAACTGATCAGATTTCTTGAACTACTCGTGATAAAACTGACGAAGTTCTTAGATGCTCTTAGTGTTTATAGACAGCTATTGCGTGCGGGTACATTGCCATTTAGATTTCATAGACTATTTCTTCAATTGAAAGAATCACTTATGATCCTGACGAATAATAGAAACGTTCAAGATTATACCATTAGCCTGAATAAGTTGATCAATTACTGGGTAAACTGGGATATGTTGAACCAGCTCATTAACTTACAGTATGCGCTTGCTGATGAAACGATATTGGCATTCAAGATTAATTTGATCAATAAGGATACCTATAAAAACATCTTAAATATAGCCGAGGATCACGAAGTGTGGTCGTGGTTCATAATGATTTTACTAGGACTTCGTAAGGATTTCATCAGATGGAATGAGTTAAGTAACGAGGAATCACAGTTAGTTTTGAACGAACGAGTAAAGAGCCATACCAGAAAAATCGTTCAACAAATGAAATCAAACCCAATACCAATGGCAAATTTTTTTACTAACAGCATCACTAGTGAAGATATTACGATTACAAATAGACTGAGATTAATTTGGGATGAAAAATTGATTGTGTTAGTGGATTCTGTGCGCTTAGCTTGTGATTTGGTTTACGATGCACCATTTGTACTTAGATGGAAAATTTCCAATAAGGTCAAACCAATACATCTACTGTTGGGTGTTTTTTCTGGTTTGCTAGGTTTTTATAAAGTTTGGCATGCTCAAAGAGAAAAGCTCACTATCGAGTTGAATGAAAAGGAAAATTAATCTTTCGACCATGTCCAAATACTCAGTATTATACGATTATCAACTTCTAATTTCTTTTATTTAATAATGTTTATTTTTTAGATACTAGACGCACAATAGATAAGTATTCTAAAAAGTTGTTGTTAACAATTGAAATTGTTATCATGCTTGATATCTATAACAAAAAAATTTTCAATGAATATCCGTTGACTCACTTTGGACTAACTTTATTCTTTGCTTTGTACGTCAAAAAATGGTTGTCATTCATCGCAAGACAAACGAAACTAATATTCAACTTGCACTATCACTTACAGGTGGTGCAATTTCGCTAGATACGCCTCTTTTTGATTTGCCGGAAGAAGCACAGTCGCAAACAACAGCGGCACAAACAATTTCGGTCCAAACTGGTGTTGGTTTTCTTGATCATATGCTTCATGCGCTAGCAAAACATTCAGGTTGGTCCTTGATAATACAATGTCAGGGTGATCTTCACATTGACGACCACCACACTGCCGAGGATGTTGCACTTGCTCTTGGACAAGGATTCCGTGAAGCCCTCGGACCAGTCAGAGGTGTCAAGAGATTCGGTGTTGGTTATGCACCATTAGATGAGGCTCTGAGTAGAGCCGTTGTTGATTTATCTAACAGACCATATGCGGTCGTTGAACTTGGTCTTAAAAGAGAAAAGATCGGCGATTTGAGCTGTGAAATGATTCCTCATGTTATTCAATCCTTTGCTGAAACTGCAAGAATCACAGTTCATGTGGACTGTATCAGAGGCTTTAATGACCATCACAGAGCCGAAAGTGCTTTCAAGGCTTTGGCTGTTGCCATTAGAGATTCCATGACTAAAACTGGTAGAGATGATGTTCCATCTACCAAGGGTGTTTTGATGTAACCAATTTTTACACGTTAAATCTTAATACTTCATACATGTATCTATTAACCTTTTATAGACTAAATTTGGCTTTGAAACGGTATGTTAAAGCAAAGGTTGACGTTGCTCATGACACTCATTTCATCAAGATTATTAAACATGATAAGATGCATTAATTTCCAACCAACTTCTTATATGATACTCTGTACAGATAACACTGATTACTTCAACACTTGCAAGCTCATTGACCGATACTGACCATCGGTAGCAACAGCTTGTTGCACTTGAAAGTGATGATGATCAAAATTTTTTCATCTCCTTTTCTCGTTCTATACAAATGTTCTAAGTGATGAATCAAAATCAGTTCGGAAATATGATGAAATCAGTTTTACGCTCGAGAACATTAGGCCTAAGAAGCTATAGTAGTGCAGGTAAACCAGACTTGAAAGTCATTGACAAGAAATCCAAACCACAAGGTCAAATTCAAGGTCGTCCATTACAAAATTATCATTTTGATAAAGACAATAATGTTGTAATTCAAGTCAAACCGATTATGAGAAGTGGTGAATCCATTGATACTAAGAGAAGAAGATTGCTTTATCAATCTAGAAAGAGGGGAATTTTAGAAACAGACCTTTTACTTTCAAGATTTGCTGATAAATACATTAAAACGCTAGATGAAGCAAAGCTAGACGAGTACGATAAGTTACTTGATGAGTTAGATTGGGATATTTACTATTGGGCAACAAAGAATTATGCCATCACACCTTTGCCAAAGAAATGGGAGGGTAGTGAGATTCTGAGGCTACTTCAAATTGAAAGTGAAAATGCAGAGGGTGAGATTCTTAGAATGCCTGAATTAAAGTAATGTAATATATATGAGTATATATATATTATAATTTATTGTATATAGCAGCTATAAAGAAATTTTATTTGAGTTTTAATAATTGATCAATCAACAATGTCATTTGTATTAAAATTATGTTGCTCTTCGTCGTTATCATCATTTAGTTGACCCTTGAGCTCTTCAAACTCTTCTTCATTTTCTAAAAGAGCTTGGATTGAAATAACACCACTTTCGTTGAACTTTTCTAAAACCTCTTCTGCTTCCGAGATTTCCATTTTACTGAAAACTTCGTTAACTGCATCAATGCTACCGATCTTGATGGCGTTTTGCATATCTAGAGGCAACGTTTTGAAAATTTCAAATTCATTAGTATCTTCAGCTGGAATGTTGACCTTCAATTCTGTATCTGGATCAAGTGACTTTAGCTGAATTTGTTCAACGCCCTCTTGATTAGAAGGATCAAGTTCGTTTTGTTCCTCTTTTTTAATTATCTCACATCTCTGTTTAATGTGAGTAACCATTCTCTCGACATCTTCATCAAACTTTTGTCTTAATGGGCCATTTTCATTCTGCAACTGGGTGAAAAACTTTGAGACATATTCCAGTTTTGATTTTAAAGGCATTTGAGCAAACATTGCCTCCTCAGGGTTACTCGTACTTCCATTTATCATTGGTGCAACCCATTGAATAATTATAGCTTGGTTGATTTTTTTGACTGCAAGTATTGTTTCACCTTTTAAGATCAAGTCAAAGCATGACATTAACAATGCATCCTTCTGTTGGTGTGTGACAAAATTTGGGTTTTTCAAAATGTAGTTCTTGGATTCCTCAAAAGAATTGAGTTCACTAAACTTTAATGTTGTTTGCGTAACGTTCATTTCATCCAAATAGTTTTCTTCGTTCACAATTGAAGTTTTTGGCACTTCAAGTTCAACATCGTTCAAGACTTCAATAGACTGTTGTTTAGAGGTAGCAGGAGTCGCAGCAGGCGCGGCAGCGGCACTGGCACTAGCACCCTTTTTGTTGATGAATGATGAATTCCATCCTTCTTTGTAATCGTCACTGGTGATCTTCTCTCTATCTTGATTTTCCAACTCAATTATTTTAGGATCGATTTCTGCTGTGACTTTGTTGATTTTCTCCTGGTGATATTCCAACCTTGCCCTCATAGAATCATTTGTGACAGCCTGCTTATCCTTGTCCAAATCTTCCCTCAATTGAATAAAGAGATCTTCTAGCATTTCGTTGTAACAAGGGGTATCAGGATTGTCTTCTAAAGTACAACGTTCCTTGGCATCAAAATGTGCATCTAGCTCTCTGTTTCTTTCATCATCATTTGAAAGATCTCCTTTAAACTCTATCAATAAGTACAATGCCCTCTTTGTCAATTGCTTGTACATCTCCTTCTGTATCCTAAGACCTTTGATTTGCTGTTGCCTTTGCATTCTCTTCTCGTGAATATCTCTCTGTTTCCAGCGGATAAACGACTTCTTATCCACATTTGGATGCACTTCAACGTCAGAGTCGTCACTGAGCTCAATGTTGTCCCACTTAGAGTAGTCAACCATTGTTTTTTCTTGGATTACAATTCCTTCACAGTTGACATCCCTCCAAAAAATGGCCATCGTTTTATTTTGCACTATTTTTTCCAGAACCTTCTTATTCAATAAACAAATCGAACATGATAAAGTAATTAGTTGGCAGATACTGGTCTTTTCATGAGTGTATTACGATTCGTAGTAACAGCGTATCGTGTTTGCCCTTCTCTAGTAAGCAAATTGTAGCTTCGTGTGATTTTTCAAGCTAAAACTGGAGTTGATAAACTCTCCATAGCTCTTTAAAGCACCAGATAGTACTTTTGATTTAAGTAGCTTTGGGTGTTTTTGTAATGGAAGCCGCACATGTCTATTGCCAATCATAAGACAAGAACATGAAGGTTATCTGACGTAATATTTCGACTCTCTAGTACATTTCTATCTTTCGCTCATTTATGAAAGGAATGTGTATCTTGTGAGTCTGAAATTACAAGTGTGCATACACTGTTGACTCTTTGGGTGCTTTACACTTTTTAGCAGCAATCGTCGCTGTTAAAAGCTCCGTATAGCTACTACTTCCGTATTGCCTGTAGCCTATTTTTCGCTAATCATTGCTTCAATTTTGTTACATGTACCAAGCTCACGCTATAAGACTCCTTATCTAATAAATAATCTTATTCGAGAGTTTTTTGGTCTCAGTACAAAGCAGTTTTACCAACAATTGTCTTAAAACTCCCAGAACCATGCAATCTGCTAACTGGTTCCAAAAGCTGTCTTTTTGAAACCAAATGTAACTTGAATGGCGGCAGCGTCAAGCTCTGTCTAGTTGGCTTTACAATAATAAACCACTGTCGGCAATCTTACATAAACGCTTTCCAATATGAATGTCATGGGCTATCATTACAAAGTGAAACGTTAACTTTCCTTGCGTTTTCAGCATGTGCTGCAACCTGAGCATCGGTTCACGCTTTTCAAAACATACAAAGTCTCTTCAAGCGTGGCATTTGCAACATATGCAAGCTAGTTGATGAGCCGGTACTGACGCTATCGCCTACAGTCAATCCTAGCACCTCGCCGCTCAGCACTGACAATTCAAGGTCATTGTGATGAAGGAACCACCTGGAGTATTGCATTAAGCGATAGTCAGGCACAACATCTAGATGTCTAAAAGTGCGTAAGTCTACATCTACAACAGTATCTTGCTAGCAGCATTGCCAATCTGCAATATCACCTATATGCTTTTGTGTCACAATTAATCAAACAACTCGCGTTCTCTGAGTCAGCTTCAATTCTTATCGGAACATCTACTATATGCAACCACAGACAGATCGCAAACGTAGAGACACTTTGAACGACCGCATTGGCGACTTGCTCGAGCTAGTGCCAGACAACTTCTTTGCCGACACGTCAGAGAGGAACTCGGGCACAAAGGACGGACGTCCAAACAAGGGGCAAGTTCTCTGCAAGAGCGTTGACTACATCATGTGGCTACAAGAGGAAATCGACAAACGCAACCGCAAAGAGGTTGAGTTGCTGTTGAAGCTAAAGAAAGACGGACCAACCACTGCTGAAACGATGTTGGCCAACATTGGTGTGGGGCCCCTGGTCGACAATTAATACTTTATATGAATATGTTTTTCTAAATCTTGTGTACGTAATGAATGACAATAACTAAACAGCAACGGTAGAGAAGCATGACACCTACGGTCATTATCACCACATTGTGTGTGATACGCCAACTGCTACTACTGCTTAATCAATCGATTAGTGAAGTAAAATCATCATACGCCACGTTTTTGTGTGCTTATGTAAGCATGCGCCACGTAATTACCAGCTAGGAAATAGAAAGGGCATCTGAAAAAAATTTCCTATAGAGATGAAAAAAATTTTGCTCTTGTATAGAGAAAGAGTACCTTCTTGTAGTGGAAAAGTATAAGATAGATGAAATCGCAGGTTGTCTCGAACGTTTCAAGGTCGCAGAGGCTGGTGGCAACGCTTATCTCACGTCCAGGCAGAAATGAGATTGTTATCTCATCACTAAACGACAAGGATTCGTCACTGAACAATAAAATCGAGTTTCACTCAGGTGAAAATGTGCTGGATATGATCTGGTTGCCAGTGAACAATGAAGCTGGAAGTTCAAAGAAAAGAAACGGTAGTGACAGAAGCAAGAGCAAAGGCAAGGACTTGACATTCAATGAGTATTTTGCAATCTTGCTTGATTCCGGTATCATATTGATTTACTCTCCATTGACAAAGGACTACATTAACAAAATCACAAACGATGTGCCGTTGCTGACGTTTACAAGCAACGAAGACAACAAGTCATACGATATCATCTCGTTCGAGCAGAACTTTGGCCTGAAATTCTATTCCTCAGTCAATCCGCAACTGATAAACTCAATATTGTTAAAAGACGTCACCGATGTCAAATTCATCTACGCATTAAACAATAAATACAAGTTGATTCTGTCAAATGACATCAACTTGTATTTCTTGAACGAAGCAAACGAAATCGATCTGGTGCTGCCATTACCTTCGAACTGTAACTGCATTAAAAAGATCATTGATTTGCAGAATGGTAATTTGCTTCTGATCGACGGTTCGAAGCTCTTCTACATGTTAGACTTGTCCAAGAGTGAATTGGCAACGACTTTTAAGACCTTCAAGTCAAGTGATAACATCATCAACGCGAATTTGGTCAATGATGCATTGGTTTCCATTATCAACGCTAATGGTAACATTGAGATCTTCAACTTAGACTCCGATTCTCCTTTGACAACCTTGGTTATTCAAGGTGGCGAAAAGGTTGGTAAATTCATTTATCTCTTGTCCATCAATGATCAGTTGTTCAAGGGTATTTGGTTTGATTCTTTCAACATCAACATCACTGATTTTGAATTCGATGATATTTCACAGCTTCAGGGAGAAATCCCAATAACGGTTATGGAGATCACAGATGATAGACCAAGTGAAATCGATTTAGCCAAAAGTGAGGTTAACAACCCAGAAGAGGGTGACGAAGATGATGACAATTACAAAAGTAATCATAGCAACATTGTCATCAAAGAAGAGCATAAATGTGAAACACCTGAATCATTACAAAAGCTACTTGCACCATTCTTGCAAGAAAAGCTAAGTACCAATGCAAACATTAATGAAGATGAGTTTATTTCAATCTTAGTTCAAAACAGTTCGACTAACGAGATCAAAAAATTTATCTACCTACTTCAGAAAGACAATATCTTGATTTTGTTTTCCAATATCTGTCAAGTTTTATCAAGTTTTATCGGCCTTGGCTCCCCTCTAAATGACAATTTGATCAAATTGAACTTGAAAAACTGGTTCCAATGGACGCTTTTTCTCAATGGTAACATAATCATTAATGACGTAGATTGTGTTGAGTGGCTGAAACTAGTACAGTCTGGTCTCAATCAGGATGTTAAGCTTTTGCCCCAGATGCTAAAACTTCAAGGAAAACTTGAATTGTTGAAGGATCAACTACAGCTAAGAAAGAACATTTCTATTTCTAGCAGCCTTAAAAATACCACTCCGCAAACTGTGAGCGACTTGTTGGATGGAACCATAGCAGCTGAAGACTCTGTTGTGTTTGAAGGCGAGGATGCTTTTGATGAAGACGAGGACGATGACGATGACGATGACGATGTAGATGACGAAGATGATGACGAAGATGATGCTGAGCAATAGATGTAAGGCAGTGTAATAGAACATTAGAAAAAAATTTTGAAAAATTTTGAAAATTTCATTTTAACTCTTTTCTTCACTAGAGAATATACATATATATATCGATATATATATTGAATAGACTTGTATCATATACAAAAATCAATACAAGATGTCGGAAAACAAGTTATACATTGGATACAACTCGGTTCACAAGCTTTGCCAAAGCACCGCAGAGAAAATCTTAGGTAGTGTTGGTAAACCAGATGTCATTATCGCAATTGGTGGTGGTGGATTCATTCCATCTCGTATCATTAGATCGTTTTTGAGATTGCAGGGTGAAAAGAACATACCAATTCAAGCTATTGGTCTATCTCTTTATGAGGATATGGGCACTGGTGAAGATTCTATTGGTAAAGAAGTTATCAGAACGCAGTGGTTGGACTTTGGTGCTTTGGAAAAGCATTTTGATTCTCTTATTGGCAAAAACATATTGATTGTTGATGAAGTTGACGACACTAGAACAACTCTTCACTACGCTTTGGAGGAGCTGTACAAGGATGTTGTTGAAAAGGCAGAACTTCTTGGTAAGCCAATGGATCAAACTAAGTTCTCTATCTTTGTTGTGCACAACAAGCTAAAGGAAAAGAGAGCGGAATTAGACACAAGTTTAATGAATGGCGGTGCTTACTTTTCTGGTTTGGATGTTGAAGATAGATGGATTGCTTACCCATGGGAGTCTTACGACATTGATACTCACACCAAACACGCTATTGAGCAGGGTAACAACTAACTTGCTCTACAAATGGTTCTCTACAAACTTTATAAACTTCATGTTCCTTTTGATGCTGTACGCCCCCCTTTAATTCTTCTTTAATATACACTATTTTCTGGCTATTACATCTTGCATTTCTACCATTTGCTGTACTTGTTGTTTTAACATATCCTTCAAATCTTCGATGTCTTCGTTGAGTTCACAAACACGTTCTTCCTTCTTACCCAGTAAAACTAAGGCTTTGTCGAGTTTTTGCTCAAGCAACTGAATTTCCTCTCCCTTTTCCTTTAAACGATTCTCTAACACTTTGAACTGTTTGTTTTGCTCAAGCAATTTCATCATTTCATTGCCAGATTCTTCCCTTTCGCCAAGCAATTTGTTAATTTCGTCCTTGGAAGATTGCAATTCCATTTCCAATCTATTTACAGTAGAGCTCAATTTCTTGATTATTTGGATGTGCTGATTGCCGCTGTTATTTTGAGTTGTGCCAATATTCACGGAGCGGTTGCCATTAATGGTACTCAGCAGTTCGCTGTCATCGTTACCCACTGCTTCCGCGCCCAACTCCAGTCCGTCATCTTCTTCGTCTTCTTCATTGATATTTTTAAATGAATTTGATTGAATTCCCAGAGGTGTTGTTGGATCATGCAAAAACTCAAATGAGGAAATTGAGTTTTGATGTGCTAAAATCTTCTCCTGAGGTGAAATAAATGATCCAAATTCGTTAATTGAATTAAGTCTGGTGAAGGATGTTGCAGATACTTGTCTTGGAGTTGTTGATGATTCACCAAATCCAATACTGTTGTTAAACTTCCTACTGCTTGATGAGTATGGTGTTTTACTTAGTGACAGAGAAGATGATGATAAATCTTGTAAGTAAAACCCGTTGTTATTATTGTTGTTGTTGTTACTTAGTTCCGAACGCAACTTTAATGTTTCTTTTAATTGTACATTTTCATCCTGCACTGCTTTGAGCTGAACTTCGTAACTTGACTTCTCCTTTTCATAGTCAGCTTTCGAAGTATTCAAATTCAGTTTTAGTGTTTCGTTCAAGGTTTCAGCATCCTTCAAGCTTGTATTTAGTGAGTCAATATTATTTCGCATTGTAACTTCATTGTCTTGTAATGATTTACTGTCTGATAATTTCTGTTTTAAATCATTGTTTAAAATCTTTACTTTCTTAGTCAAAGTTATATTGGAATTTTTGATATCATCAATTTCATTTTCATAACCTTGAATTTTTTTCAAATACGATGTTTCAATAAGTTTCCAATTTTCTTGTGCCTGATCGAATTGCGCTTGAATCATATCACTTTCTCTTGAGTTCTTTGCTGAAGTTACACGATTTTCATTCTGGAATCTCAACATTTCCATTTTATCTTCTAATCTTTTGATTTCTAGTTTACTTTCTCTTTTCGATTCTTCTAATTCCTGGTTACGGTTATCAATTTCGCTTTCCAAACTAGTTACAAGCTGGAGTTTTGAGCTTTTGAATTCTTTAAACTCATTTTGTAATTGTTGTAATTCAATCTCCAACTTTTCATTTGAAACATTTGCTTCTTTCAATTGTTCCTTTGCGGAATCCAACTGCACATCTAACTTTGAAAACTTCATTTCTTTCAATTCGTCGGTTAGACTCTGGTTTGCTTGCACCATTATGTCATATTTTTCCCTTAGAGATTTGTTTGCGTCTCTTTCTTCTTCAAGTAGCTTCTCTAGTGACTTGAAGGAATCCATTTGACTTTCTAAGAGATCTAGTTTGGCTTGCAGTTTTCCTGTTTTGGTTTCAGAGTCCTCCAACTCTGCTTCTAGCTCTGTTTCATGTTTCTTTAACCTCTTTAAAGATTGACTCAACGTCAGCTCCTTCTTGGATAATGCAATTCCTTCATTCATTAATTCTTCTACCTGCTTCTCCTTCTCTTTAAGTTTGTTTTCCAAATCAACGACCTTCTTGTCTGTTGTAGCTTTACCGGTGGGTTTACTTTTACTATCTTGTATTTGGCTCTTCAAGCTCTGTATTTCATTGTTACTCCAGTTTAGCTGTTCCTTGACGTACTTTTCTACAATAGACTCAATTGCATCCAGTTCAAGTTCCTTGTAATTAGCAGGGACAACAGATTGTTTCTCTTTACCATCTCCGTCGCTGGGAGCGCTGCTGCCTAGCATTCGTTTCTCTGAAATGTTTTTGGTGTCATTAGTGTCATTAGTGTCATTAGTGTCGTTGATCTCTTCGACTTTCTGTTTACTTTTGTTTTTATTCACGCTCTTCTTGCGAGCTGCGTCTGCCAAACGCTCTTCGAGTGTTAAACGCTTTGGTGCCCCTTCCGTTGCCATATAGTAGTACTGTAAGAGAAACAAGTGGCAGACAAAGAACTATCTTTTTTTGTTTACGATTTTTTACATGAGAGCTTACTATCTACACAACACAAGTGGATTTCTCAGGAATTGGGCTGAGTCGATCATGAAAGAGTACTCTGAATGGTGCACAGCATATAGGTCATCGTCGAAATCCACGTGTTGGTGACCGACTTCGTTGCCATTCTGCTGAATGGAACCAGTAGTCGGCCACAAAGAAAGGAATGTGAAGAAAAGAAAAAAATTTCGCGGCCTGTGAAAGGCTCCTTTTATAGTGGATGGCCATAGTAAGGGTTTCTTAGAGTCAGTTTAGTAGCATAATTGTTGGTATAGTTGGACTAAAAGTAGTTGTGTGGGATCTATATTGCCATTTGTGGTTTGGTTCCCTCAAATACCCTAAAGATATGTTTAGGATGTTATCACATATACACACGACACTACTCTTGTTGTTGAATAGTATTTAAAAGTGTATAGTCTGTTGGGGTGATTGCAAAAAGGATTGAAGGATACCCAGTAAAAGTTGTAGTAGTTTTATAGTGGCGTATTAAAATATTAAGCTGTTTGAGAAGTTTAGTTAGTTCATTATTAACAAATCCAAAGGATAAAACCAAACAGTTAATTTTTAAACTGAATATAATATAAATATAAAGTCAATTGTGTCGAATTTTTTAGATACAGATTTTTTATACTGTACAGACTAACCTATAAAGCAACAGTTAAAATTCAAATAAACTCTTCTCAACTGCTATTTATATCACGACACTCGTCTATTTACTCACAAAACCCTGTTGAGGGTTTCTTGTAAAATATAGTTATTACATATATGCTGTCATATATTTCACAGAATTATGAATTAAATTAGGCTAAATCAAGTTGAACTTTATCTGAGACTTTAATTAATTAACAAATTAAACCTTATCAGTTATCTCAAGCCAATACAAATTGGATTACCTGATTCGATTACATACAGTTACCTAAAGTATTGATCAGACAATAAGATGTCCTCTTTAAGAGTTATGCTCATGCATTAAATACCCTTCAACTCTGACGTACATTATCTTTTATCTAATTAGTATCAATTAGGAAATTGTATCCTTTAGGATTAGTTTACTCATTGTATTAAAGTTTTACTTGTCTAATTCAGATAGCCTAGAACCGGAATTACGCTTCATATTCTAATTTAAGTTTTGTGTATAAAGGGCCTTTATTTTACCTTTTACTTTAGAATTCTTTTATAGTCCTTTAATCATTCAGAACATAGTTTAAGAAATTGTTACAATTTCCGTATAGCGGTAATGTAGTATTGTCGAAGATAACTAATTATACATTACTATATTAGGTATATAATGAGCATTGACAAACAATTAAAGTTACATTGTTACTAAAATTAAGCTCTAATAAGCTGAAATAAAATATTAAAGAGATTTGTTAATGATGAGCATAAGACATAAATACAAACATTAGTTCCAGATAAACCATAGTGTGTCGGTGATGTAAATAATTGCCGAAGTCATTTGTCACCTTAGTCTGATCAATCAAGAAACAAATCCCTTGATCCGAAACAATAAAAATAGTCGTCATAATTGGCTTTATATTTATTTTATATTTACTTTATAATTGGCGGTCTAGCTTTATACTTTGGACTTGTTAATTACCAGTTTCACGATTATTGTAAAAGTAATGAAAGTGACAAGGTAATAAGTGACTGGTCTGGACAATATACATCAGTACTCGACTGAAAAATACTACAAATATACCGTTCTCATTTAACGTAAATTGAAGGGTAAATACGCTGTGCAATATGTCTTCTATTAAAAAGCCATAAGCTTCTCATAATAAACTTTTGTGAATTGATATTGAACAATTGAGTGATTAAAAAAATAGGTTTAAATAATTCACTTGTCGTGCGCAAGTATTTAGACTAGGTTCTTGAATCGGTTATAAAAACTATTCAACTGATATATTTGCTTTACAAAGTGATTTAAACTACAGAATAGTCTCAATAAAAACACATTCGTTTGTTGGAATTTTATCAAGTGAGGTTTCTCTAGAGAGTAGTATAATTGAATGCTAAGCTTTTTCTTGTGTATTATAATAGATCTACCCTTTAGCGCATATCGGTTAATCAAGTAACTACAATCTGCTGAAGCTAATCAATATTATTGCAACTGTGGGCAGAAGTGTGAACTTTGTACGCTTCATCTATCCAAAAACGAATTTGCAATTTCCCTCAAAACTCCAATTTCAAAAGAATCGCAAACAACGGCTCACACATTTCATCCTAATAAAAGCCAAGAGTTACCAGACCTCTATAGTAATGTTAAGAATATCCGAAGCCAATTTTGCATTAGAACAAAAAAATTTATAAAGAATTTTTATTGCAGTTGGCTAACTTTTCTCTAGCACATCACAGTCTACACATATGTTGGCAACTCCTATAGTCTACAAAGCAGATTACTCACTTGTGTATGAACCCTCAGAAGATTCTTTCTTATTTTTGGATCTCTTTGAATCCCTGAAGGAATCCAACTATTTCACACAAAAATCCTTTACAAATACTTCTCCATTGGTGCTGGAAATTGGCTCAGGTTCAGGTATAATTTCAACATTCATAAAGATGCATAATATAATACCTAATTCCCTTCATTTAGCTTCTGATATTAACGTCACTTGTAATGAACAAACAAGACAAACATTACTATATAATTGTAAGTCATCGTTTTATCAATTTGATACTATACGATGCGATTTGACAACCTCAATTAGATCAAATTCTATTGATCTGTTGTTTTTCAATCCTCCCTACGTTCCATCAGAAAACGTTCCAGATTTACCAAATGATGCTAAAGATGATATTTGGCTAGACCTGGCCTTAATAGGTGGCAAAGATGGTATGATAGTCACTTTCAAATTACTGAATGATTTAAATAGAGTTTTATCAGTAAATGGTGAAGCTTATATTTTATTTTGTGCTAGGAATAATCACAAACAAGTAGTTGAGCAATTCAAAGCAACCTTCAGTAATTTTAGCGTTGATAACGTTATCTTCAGAAAATGTGGTTGGGAAGAACTCTGTATTTATAGATTTATTAAGTTAGTTCAATGATTATATTGTTAATATATATACGAGTATATCTACACATAGTTGACCTAATAATTGAAAATATCATTGAATAAATCCAAATGCACAGCTTCGTAATCGATTGTCTTTAATTCATATTCATTCTCGTACTTATGAACTTTAACTCCATTGAAAAAATCCCTTAAAGTACTGATATCTTCAAGCTTTTTCACGCCTATTAACATTGGCTTCTTTGAATTGTCAAGAGTATTCCTTTGTAGCGACCTCCCAGTGGAAGGGGATTTATTTTTCAAACTTTTCCTCAAAAGGTCATTCACCTTTTCAATTAACGTATAGTTGATAGATTTGGATGTTCCGTAAATACCATCTGTTGTATTGTTAACAAAAACCCACTCATTCAATTGGAAATCTTCTGGTTCGATTGTAAACAAAACATCAATGAGTTTACTTATCTGTAGTGTGCTGCCCAAATCAATCATCTCCTTACCTTCATTATCTTCTCTATAATTACCAAGTTTTGAAACTAACTCATCTAAAGCTATGTAAGTTTCTTTGAAAACTAGAGGCCATAAATCAACTAAGTGATTTTCACTGAACTTGATGACCAATACTCTAATAAGCATAAACAAGTATTGTTCCATTTCGCAAGCCTTGGTGATATGCTTGATTGCTTTGAAAAATTTGCCCATTGTATCAATCATTTCCGGTAACACTTTGATAAATTCATCCTTTTCGTTGATCAAAATCAAATAAATTACTCTCTTGATTATTGGAATATTGCTATTCAAAATGTGAACTTCGTCATTCCAATTGAACAGTAAAGCCCCCGAGTTTCCACTAGGTCCAACCAATGTAATTTTATTGTTGATCATATCGATCATTCTGTTTTCATCTTCAATGATCCAGTTCTTCATCAACAAATTCCATCTATTGTCATTACTTTTTATATCTAGCTTGAAAAAATCTGGGTCATTTAATATATCATAGCATAAACCTTTCCATGCTTTCAAATTACAACAAAATGGGTCTTCTCCAATCACAACCAACAATTCAATTAGATTGTTATTTATTTTGCTCAAAGAAGTAGAGTTTGACTTAAAAATGGAATTATTCAATGCATTGATTATGTTACTGAAACAGCTCTGCAACTTATCATTATCTCCAACTATGATACCCATATTTGGTATGACAAATTTTAAGGCGTTGCAGACCTCTTCTCTAAAAACAACTTTTTCAGAAAAACTTTCTTTTCCTGAGGAAACGTCGTTACTAATATCACTACTTATATCATTGTTCAAAGTTTCTTCCGGTGCTTGTCCCACTTTTAAAGTTAAGGTGAAATTGAGTGCTTTAGTGAAAGATTCACTCAATTCTTTTTTAATTTTTTTCATTTCTCCAAAACTTGTGTGAATGAGCTTACTGCCAATGATACCAACAAATCGCAAAATGTCAGGATAAACTTGTTTATAATTCATTGAATTCGTAAACGCAGTTCTTAGGAAAGCTAAAATGTTGTCCCAAACTTCTTCAATTCTGTCTTTACTTAACTGAACCGAATAGATAACTAAAAATCTCGAAATGTCTGTTTTATTCAACTCAACACTTAAACTAGATTGTTTTTCTCCCTCAAGACTTGTGAAATGAACTCTTGAGATCAAACTGTTCAAAATGTGTGGTAAAATGATTTTTTTGTCAGATTCATCCAAAATTTGTATAATTTTCAGACCTCCATTATCAATTTTCTTGTTTTCAATACCACAACATTTAATCAATGTGTCAACAGTCTGCAAAGGTTCCATTAAATAGCTGTTCTCAATGATCTTCTTGCATCTAAATTTCAACTTTTGAGCTCTATATTTTTGAGATTTACTGATTTCTTCATCATCCTTCTTTGTTATCTCATCAGTCCAAATCCAGACTGGATAGATTGTTGCGATTGTCTTTGAAAAGGATTCCAACAATAGCAACTTCCTTCTACTCAATTCTGCATTTTCATCTGCAGCTTCAACTTGAAAAACACCTTGAATAACAGATCCAAAAAAACCTCCTGCATCCCTAGAGGCTGGATTAATCAGACCTCCAAATCCTATATTGGATGACGATGAAATGTATCCTAAGTATTTATGAGAATTAATTAACACCTTTTCTAATCCCAGTACCAGTTCACCAATGAATTCATCATCATCAACGTGTCCCACTAATGACTTTTCTATATCTTTAACACATTTCTTGAATACTTTGTCTATCTTTTCACAAACACAATTTGTTAGGCCACGAGTAAACAGAAAAACCAATTCTGAGTAATAATCAGATGTATTCAAAATGAAGTTAAACCAGCAATTAATCTCAATTGCTGTATCAGAATTTAATATACCTCGTGTGATAAAATTTAACATATTAATCTCAGAATTTTTAGATTTTGGTAGTTCAAAAAGTGCTACTTTGAGTTGTTTCTTACTACTAATTTTGATCAACTTGGTTAGTGTGTTCAAATAATAGGATGTAATCAAGTGACAATTTTTCACTGAATCGATGTAATTTCTTTCTGTGATACTAGCCAGTTCAGTGACAATTTCATCAAAATTCGATTCACTACCATCCATTAATTTTTCCAACAAACCAAGTGCAACCTTGACACAATTCAAGTAGTCAACATAATAATTGTCCATTTTTGTTAACTGTGGAGTAACTTTCATTTTCAAGAAATTCAACAAAGTCAAAATCAGAAAAGATTTATAAGTTGAAACGTCCCAATTCAATGACTTAATAGTTTCAATCAAAATATCATTGTTGATAATACAGAGCTCCGTTTTAAAACTGTTCATAATGTTTTCCACATTTATACTTAATAAATCAATAATAGTGTTCATTTCGTAAGAAATTTTTTTGAAGTCATAATCAGCAATATTAGTATGAAGGTGTGAGATTTCATAACCTGAAAAATTATTACTATATAACTCCATGCAAAGGATTTTGAATAATTTATTCAAAGTTCCAGAATTTATTGTTGATCTGATCCATCTTTCAACTAAAACAAAATAAACTTCATCCTTAAGATCGTCTAATATTAGATATAATGGCTTAATTAAGATTGAACTGGATTCATTATCATTACTAGAATGCATCCAAAGAACATTGAATGCCCTACTTCTAGTTTCGTTATTTGATGATAGTAACAATCGACAAAGACCTGCTTCAACAAATTGTGATCCCATTAATAACTCTAAATCCCAGATTTTATAAACTATTTCAACTTGGTAGTCACCCGAGCTACTAATCAAACATTCCCAAAGATTATTAATTGTTATTTTGAATAGTTTGGCCTTTTCAAATTGATTTAAGTTGATGATTAAATATTTGAACAAAATGGAAACCCCTGTTGCAAAATCAATATCAGGAGACGTGTCCATTGCAAGAATCAAGTCAAAAATTCTTTCGTTATTCCATTTGTGAGTGTCACTCATTGGAACAATTTCTAATAAAGTGTTAATTAACTTACATGAGTTTACGAATAATCCACCGTTCAATGATTCTAATGAAAAACAAATGATGTTATTGACAAATCCCAAATACAGTGCACTTAAATCACTAGTAGGAATTGGCTTCTTGTCATTTGGAGCAAGTTGATGGTTATCACTGTAGAAAGTATCCAACTGTTTAACGATATATGTTCTAAATTCAGTGTTGTCTTCATAAAACTCGTTGCTAAGATATTTCTTATTAGAAAGGTCTAACGGTAATAAAGCTCTTGAAGGAATCATTTTTGCTAACTGTTGAATCAACTCCATTAATTTTAAGTCACAGTCAAACAATGCCATCGACCCTAGAAGGATCAATGGTGCGTGGATAATTATCATATCTTCATCTTCAACATTGTAGTTATTCAATATGAATATGGCTAGATCCAAGTTCTTGTTTTTTACCAGTTTGAAAATGTTCTGCCAGATAATATTTGTTTCAATCCCATCAAATAGCTCGTTTGAAACCTTTATTGCTAATTCATACTCTGCTGCTGATAGCTCATTCTTTAATCTCAAATTATATATTCCTTCAATAATAGGGATCAAAACAATTGGTATGACTAACATTCCAATTTCCCATTTATCCATAATGGCAATTGAAATCCGACACCCTTCAATAATTTGATTAATGTGTGAATTTTTACTGTATTTACCTGAAATTAAATTCATTAGTGCAGCAGAAAAGTTTTCAACCCCATATGTTTTGAAATACCCGAGTCTATTATCCCTTTCAGAAGTTTCATTGTAAAAAGACTCACCAGCAGTATTTGCAAGACCAAGTAACCAACTCCAAAGCCTCCTGTTTAAAGACATGTCTTTTCTTAAAATTGTAAACGCAGTGCTTAATATTAATGCTTCTTTGTCAGCGCTCTTTACTAAATATTGGAAGACCGGTGAATTTAATGGTAACCTAGTCAAGAGTAAATCAAAAAATCCACGTTGGACATAAAGGTTATCATCTTTTAAAGCTTCACAAAAAGATTTTATCAATAGTCCAGGCTCTGGTGTAATGCATGCCCTAGTTTCGATAGGAAATTTATTTATGATACATTCTTTGTTCATTTTCTCTATAGGAATCTCAAAATTGTGGTTTGTATCGTCCTTGTCCTTAAAATCTTCAATCACGGGAAATTCTTTGTAAAGAAAAATAGGTAGTCTTTTATTAAGGTATTCCATCGCACCAGATCTTTTATCAGGCGAAGTAATAATACAGAGAAACATGCATTGCCAAAACTGGACATCATCTTGCAGTTGTCTTTTGAAAGAGTCGATCAGCTCCATCACAGTTCCAAAGAACTCCGATGTTGTATCGTCAACAGCAGGTAATAAACTCAATAATAACGGTTTAATACATGTTCTCAGTTCATTTGCAGGCACTTTTGTCAAATGTTTTTGGTAAAGTTCTATCAACTCTGGTTTAACACTAATACTAGCGTATGACATCAATGGAAAAAGACCTGGAAGCCATAAGTGTATGTAACTAGACAAAGATGCACCTAGTATGTCAAATACAGTTGAATAAACCTCAATTGTCTTTCTGTGGACTCCCGAAGGTAGTTTTGGAGAGACACATTTCGCCATTGTAGTAGCTACCTGGAAGTCCATTGGAACCCAATTGTTAGATTCAGAGTCTGGATTGCTATGGAGTGCTTTCTGCAATTTACCAAGAAAAGAGATATAGTCTGCCCATTCATCCACGGAATCGAAAGCTTGAAGTGCTCTTTCGACATTTGATTGGTATCGTTTTTCCTTTGAGCTTAGAGCAACAGATTGGCCATTTGCCGTTACACGCATGCTAGGCGTTTTATTTCCTGCAAAAAGTGGCAATGGCGACATCATACGATGCATATTTGTGAACCAGTTTTTTAGTACGGTTCAAAGAAGAGAGTGATGTGGTAAATTTCGACAGGCTTCAAAAACTACTTCATCTATTCAGAAAATCGAAACTCTATCATGGGGAACATTTACTTAATGAGCGTCGTCCTGTATCCATTCAAGGTAATAAAAGACACACAATAGCTAGCTCTTGAAAGAAAGAGACTAAATATCCATGAAAACTTCATCTATGCCTCGGAAACATCATGTACTAACCTTTGGTATTATTTAGGGCATTTGGTACTTTATTATGCATATGCATTGCTGGACTTCGTTTTCATATCACCTGGGGCCCTTGTTATTGGTTACTGTGCTTGTATATGGGATAATTTTTGGTGTTTACACATTCATTTTACTTGTATCTGGTGGTAGTTTATCATTATTGTTTCCATCAGTATTACAATCATGCAATTTTATTGTAAACATCATTAACAAATCAATACTTTTACCTAAAACATTGAATCGTCTCTTTGACGATGTTATTAGTACAAAAATGAAATTAGAATACAATAAATTGCCAAAAGGTGTTTTAAAAGCATATTTACCAGGATATTATGGTGAAACGATGCTGGGAAAATTGGTGAGATACCTTTTAACATCGATGGGACCCCTTCTTTGGTTACTAAACTTTATATTCTTGTTTTTTATCAACCTGATTCCAGTTGTTGGTCCAGTATTGGTTATTTTAATCAAAGCACCTGGCTCGGCGTTCGGTAAGCATCAAAGGTACTTTCACTTGAAAGGATTTAGCAACGCACAAATACATTACATCTGGTTCAATAACCACCAGTTTTATTTTGCTTATGGAGTTGTTGCGCTTTCTCTAGAGTCAATTCCGTTTGCAAGCATGTTTTTTATCTTTACCAATGACATCGGTGCCGCATTATGGGCAATTGACATTGAAAAACAAATGATTAGCAATCTTTTACACGTTCTCAAAAATAGGGATGTCAAAGGTTACATAGACGGTGATAAGAGAGAAGGGAAATAGCGCTGCAGACTTGGCAAAGTCTCCTTTTCACTGAGAGTCTGTGCTTTTGCTTAGAAGTAAAAATAGGATTTTTGAATTTATATCTTAAGCGTTAAATAATGACCAAAATCACAAGAAGCGCATTCAAGGGAGATGTTTTAAAATGAACTCCCGTATGCTAACGAGTTCTTCGTTGTTTGTACCGTGGGCCATACCTGGATACTTTTTGAATTCATACTGAGTGAAGCCAAGACTTTTGAAGTATTCAGCAGTCAATTTTCCAAAATTAAAACTGATAACTGGATCCGCATCACCATGACCATGAAATATAGAAGTCTCTTTGTTCGTATCAACTAGCTTGCTGTTGATATCTTTTTTCATAGCAAAAAACCCAGAAAGACAAAGAATACCGGCAAGTTTCTTTTGAAAAGTGGCTGCAACACCTAGGGAAACTGAAGCACCTTGTGAAAAACCTCCTACAATAATTCTATCAGCAGGGATACCCTTAGCAATTTCAGCATCGACTAACTTCTCAATTTCAGACACTGAGTCCCAGTAGCCCTCTTCGTCCTGTTTGGCATTAGGGTTACTCAGTTCGTAAATATCAAACCATTGCGGAACATACTGGCCTTCGGCAATGGTCAGTGGCTTTGATGGAGCACTAGGGAACACATAATTGATATGAGGAATGTTAAGAATATCAGGCAAAAAACTCCATCCTTCACCTGAATCACCTAAACCATGTACGATGATCATGGAAGCAGTAGGAGTAGATTTGGCAGCTACTCTAATGGTATTCAATGCCATTTTCGATGTAGAATAACAGCGGTAAATGATGTCAAGAAGGTTAAAACCTACCGTTTATAGGAGTAGATGATAAAAAAAAAGTGCTTACCAACATATCATATACTTAATATATATTGAAACAAAATTCTGCTTTTCTCTTTCATAATGGCCAGAGATAAAAGTGATGATGTAACAAATGGAGAGCTAAACATAAAAGGATACCCAATGTGGACTAATGCCGATGTACAATCTCGATTTTTGACTTTGATAGGTGCCAACAACTTTAATTCACTAAATGTGCCATTACCTGCTGATGTTGATAGTTGGACTGATGATGAGCTGCGTCAATTTCTTTATTCACCAAGTGACATGGAACAGTATATTTACGAGCATTACCAGCAAGCGTTTGAAACTCTTGAAAATGAAGTAGAAACAGATAAGACAATACAAGATGAATATTTAGAGAAATTGAAAAAAAGATACGATCAAGAACTTATACCATTAGCTGAGGGTTTGAACATAGATACCAATGTTTATAATGAAAACATTCAAGATTTGAAGAAGCTACAAGACGTTTTTAATTCCAAAAACCTGATGCTTTCACGTGATAGAATCGAATTAGGGTTGAATAAGGAGTTGGACGAACAGCAAAAAGCCACCAGCGAAGTGGTGGATGGCGCAATCTCTCAATCCGGAGAAATCAATAAGGAAGAGTTGGAAAATTTAGCTGCTGATTACATAGCAAAACGTACAACCTGGCACGTGATAAAGGAAAAATTAGATTCTCTTTGAATGCCTATTATTATTATTAATATGAGAAGTAGTGAAACGTTAGAATAAATAAATAGGAAAAGTACTAAAAAGTAACGTATATTTTAATGAATTACAACAAAAAAAGACAAACCAAAAACAGAAAAAGCAAGTCTGCTTCAAGAACACATTTTGCAGTTGACCTAAAAAAGCAATCAAACATCTAGCAGGAAGTTACTAGCATCATCGATGTTCCATTGACATTTTTCAAGAGCCAATAATGAGTCTTTTTCTGTAAAACCCATACCTTTAAGTTCTTCAAGAGCTAGCTTTTGGGACTGACTCAACACACCATTAACAGCATCCTTGCTTGAATCAGTCGAGGTAAAACCAAACGAAGTTGGCACTGGTTGTGTAGAAAACTGAGATTGCAAAGCATCAGATTCAGCAGTGTTTGTATGTAAATTAGGATCATTGCCAAAACCAGCGAAAACTTGTTCCCAATCATCAGCACCGCTGGAGGTGAGATTATCAGGACCTGTGTGAGAAAATGAAAATCCTGAAGCTGGAACAGTTTGCTGTTCAAACTTATGAGCAGCTGCTTCATGCTCGTCATCTTCGAGGGCCGCATCTTCTAAATTCAGGTCGTCAAATAGATTATCATTATTCGTAACAGTTTCAGAGTTGGCTTCATGGAAACCAGAACGTGAGAAAGGATTTTTTGACACGGCTATTGTATCAATTTCATCAGAATCAGTTTTGGTACTTGCTAGCTTTGAATCATCATTGGTAGCGTCTTGAAAATCATCAGATGATGCTGAAGTTTGATCTTCAGTGATAGGTTCTGCAACTGATGAAGCTTCGTTTATAGATCCTTTAGCGACAGATTCTTGAGCAATAGGAGCGTCAACAACTGTGCTTGGAGCATCAATAGTAAGATCATCAATTTCTGAGGCAGCTAAGGCAGAATTTTCTTCAGCGTTAACATTACATTGACTAGCGTCGGAGTGGTTAACTAATTCGAACGATTCACCAATCTCTCTTTGTGAATCAGATGCTGGGTGCTGCTCTAGTGCTCTAGAGTTTGATGCAGTATCACTCACTGTAGAAAGATCAGAATCAGCAACATCCAAATCACCCCTCACGGACTGAGAAGGGTTATTTTGAGTAGATGAAGTTTCAGAGTGTGGAATATTAAAAGGCAAAGCAAATTGTGATTGATGTTGTTCACCAGTAAAGGTCTCACTACCTTCTGCAGTCTGAGTTGGTGTAGTTTCGGTTTGAATTGTATTTGACATACCATTGGTACCTTCTGGTGAGCTAGTTTGTGATTGCAATTCAACTGCCTTTCGATATGGGCTAACAGCAGGTTGAGCTTCAATTGGACTAGAGTCAGTAAAACCTTCTTCATTAAAATCATCAAGCGATGCAGTAGGAATTTCTTCTGCATCAGTGGCACCTAGTTCCTCTGCATTGACATTTTGATTATCAACTTCTTCCTCTCCAGCCTTTTCTGAATGATTAGAAAGAGCTGAAATACCAAGGGCGCCAGTGACTGCACCAGCCACTGCACCTACACCAAAAGCAGCAGCAGATGTAGCAGCATCACTAAATGCAACACTCTTTTCTGCTAAAGAAACAGACATATCAGTATGCTTTTCTTGAAGATCAGAAGATTCATTTTCTAAAGCTTGTTTTCTGTTAAGCAAATCACTATGTTGAGTTTCTATGTGAAAGATAGAATTCTTTAATTCTTCGATCTTAGACTTAAGTTCATTATTTTGTGCTTCTTGAACTGCTGTTTGTTGTTGAGAAACAGCAAACATATTGCTTGCTTGTGCCGACTTTGTGGTGAATTCTTCAATTTGTTGCTTTAAATCAATGGATTCTGCATTTAAAGTACCTAATTGCTCCTTCAACAGTTGAGATTTCTTTTGGGAATCTTCATATTCAGTTTTTAGTTTTTCCAACTTGGTTTGTTCAGCATGGTAACTTGCTTCAGCTACATTCAATTCCTTTTGCAATTCATCTGTTTCTTGTTTTGCTTGGTGTTGCATATTTTGAACTTCTGCTAGTTGTTGCGTTTCATTTTCATGGAAAGCCTTGAACTGTTTTAACTTAGCAACAATCGTCTCTTTTGTCTTCAACATTTTATTCAATTCTTGTTGTGCTTTCTCTTTTTTACTAGTAACACCAGATGTTTGCTGAGACAAAGAATTAATTTGATTAGAATAATTTGCAATATCAACACTGGTACTGCTCAATTGGTTGGTTATATCATTAGCATTACGATTAGAAGATGAGTTAAATCCTGTGACACCAGTAAATCCTATGGCAGCAGCTGCTGCCGCAGCAGATGCAGTAGCGGTGCTTGAACTAATAGCAGTGTTGAACCCACCACCAGCATTATCAGAATGAGAGTTAAAAGTAAAAAGTTCAGAGTTATCAACTGATTTCAATGCATCATAGTTTGATTGTGGAGGGTGAGCGGCCAATTTTGACTGTGGTGCCTGTTGAAATTGCTCACCAGCAGGAGACGCAATAGGAATGTTCTCAGAAGAATCGAAATGTGGTTTATTTCCTCTTCCTGGTATTGCAGGTGGTGCAACTCTAAGTCTTGGAATGTCTAAATTTTCAGGACCATCATCATCGTCAGATGAATCCACAACTAATGTTTTCCCAAAATTCGAAGATGGAACGAAGCGTCCTTCTGTTAATGTGGAGTTTCTTGGAGCAGGAGCTGGAGGCGCATTCTGGTATAATGATTTTGTCTGTGGAGTTGGCGATGGAATACTGCCATAATTTGAAGCAGCCGGGTTCGCAGGTGCCATTGGGGAAGCAGAGTTAAAAATACCCAGTAAATCGTCCATATGAGATGCAGACCTTTGAGGAGCAGATGATTTTTTTGCAGAATCAAATGATTGATGATTTGGCTGAGTTTGAGAAGGAGGTTGAAGGGTTTGTTGCTGAACATTAAATGCACTGCTTTGAATCAACTCGGGTGGAGTCTCCTCAGGCAGCTCGTAACCAGCCAATTTCTTCTGCACTAAATACATAGCAATTGAGAATTCTTGTTTGGTAAAATCATCACATTGATCTAAATTCGCCAATTCCCAAATAGTAGCCAAAACAGAGTTTGTCAACTTTGAAGTCATGAGAAAGTTTGCAACTTCACCGCTTGAAATAGACCCTCTTTTTGAAGTGTCAAGAGTATCAAAAATAGCACCATACTGCTCTTTTTGTTGATTAGACATAATCCAGGTGTTTAGGTTTGTTCTATTAGAAGCAGATATACCACCTGATGATTGTCTTCTCAATGGAGATTGTGGCAATTGAGGGGAAGGAATAGAGGCTGGAATTGGAGAAGGAGTAGGGTCAGCAAATGAGGAAGACGCAGCAGTTGGCCCTTGCGCAACCCTCCATAACTGTTCAGAAAGTGTAGTTGGAAGGATAGTCATAGACTTATTCATGAAACATTGAATTAAATGCATGGCGACAATGAATTGTGGCCTAGTTAATTCTCCTTTCTCATCCTGATCAACAATTGCCCAAATTCTTTCTAGGACTTGAATTGGCAACCTTGCCTTCAAGAAAATGTTTCTAGCTTGCTCACCGTGCAAGATACCATCTGCAGCAGCTGTCTTGTCAAACATTTTACCAAAACTTTCAGCTTGCACAGATGTTAGAAGGGGAACAACGGGAGAAGGTGTCGCAGAGCTCATAGAAGCAGAAGAGTTCACGGAAGAAACTCTGGATTCAGGACTTGGAGATGCAACGCTAATAGAAACGCCACTGCCAGTGTGATTGATTTTGATCGATTGAAATTTAGCCAAAGGAGCAGCATGGTTGGCTGATTCTATTGTGATTGGCGATCCGTTCTGTGCATGCGCAATAAGTCTCATAGCAATACAGAACATGTACTGGTTCAAATAGCCATTGTTTTCAGGATCAGCCAAGTTCCAAATCATACCTAAACTTGGCAATGGTAATCCCGAGGCTTCAAGTAAGGGTTTAGCAACACCACCTGAAACTGAACCAGAGTTATTTGGATCCAAAGTTTGAAAGATGGACCCATAGAACTTGATTTCTGCCTGATTGAATGGCTCTACTAATGATCCGTCAACTAAATTGGTGTTAGTGAACATTTCAATTTAAAAACTCTTGCGTCAGCGGATGTCTTTTTCCATTGACAGACAAATCCTTGCCACTTGCATTAATACATACATTTATCCATGTTATATATTCAATTAGAAACTATATAAACGTTAGATGGTTAAGAATTGACGTTGAAAGTTAATAAAGTTGAATCCAGATAGGTGTGATCAACAATTAGTCGAAGCCAGAAAAATAAAACATGTTGCTTACATAATCGTTGCTCATGACCTAACTATTAAATCCAATATAAATTGGTTAGGCTGAACATTGAGAGGGTTAGGGACTTGGGTTAATAATTTGTACAGAAGTTGTTTCATGTCAAATTTTAATTCATATATTAAGAATGATCATTACAGGAGCAATATTTTCAAATTAGAATACTTACATCAACACGTTTGCATAAACAGAACTATAAAATCATCAGCACAAATGCTTCAATCAAACGAGTAATAGCACCACGATTGATATTCAGGTATACTTCAAAACAATTCGGCTTCTAACCAATTATTTGAAGAAGCAAGCATACTTACAAGTAAGACAAAATTTGGTTATAATGACTGCTATTCAATACGTAGCCAAGGCTGAATGAATGGATAGCTGAAACATCTTGTTAGCTAAACAGTGCATACACTGCAGAGAACTTTCTGTCAAATTTTAACTTAGATAATAATCGATACAAAATTTTTACAATCATACACAAATTAGGAGACTTGAATTTTGGGGATATAATTCAGAAACAATGCTTGTTGCTTATTCGCAAAGCAGCAGATCGTTATAAACAAAAAAAAGTTCTGTTTTTGCATGGATGCGCTTCTAACGGAGCTATTATGTTTCTAGTAGCCGTAATGGGAAAACGATCTTTTAACAAAACTGCCAAAACCAACTTTCTTCAAAGCTAGAGATATGAAGACGAAGAGATATGCAATGAATAATTACATATGAAAAAAACCAAACTATTCACTCAATAGTTTATTTCACTTTGATATTTGTAGTACGTCCAATAATATGTTTCCAGTTAGATAAAATTATTAATTATAATTTATTCCTCGTCTTCATCATCAAAAACCTCTAACATAATTGCAGAACCAGCAACCCCAGCATCCTTTACTGAAAATTCGCGTTTGTCCCATAAGTTGTCACGTTGCATTTTAAGCAAAAATGGACGACCATTTAAACTTTCCTCGAATTTGAGCTTAGCAAAGTTGAACAAATCGATCACTTTTGTATCATTGCTCAAAGCTTTGACAACTCTCTTACCATCAATGCCTGATCTTATTTGAATACGAGTACCATTGGATTCGGGATCTGGAATGTCCTTGGGTTCCAAACTTTTTATCTGTTCATTGTAAGTTAAAGGCTTTTTGGCCGCAACCGAAGTAACCTGAGGTTCTTTAATTTCTTCAACATCATGATAAAAGTCATTGTCATTTTCACTATCGACATCGTCAATATCGCCTTCATCGTCAGAGTCCAAAGCAATTGCGTGGGATTTGGTTTGACCCTGAGAAGTGGGAGCAACATTGGCGGTATGTAATTTAAAGTTACTGAGGAAATCTGTGACTTGATCAATCCAGTAGTGTATTTCGGGTTTTTCATTCCATTTCAGCATCTGCTCACCAGTGATTGGATCCAAAATGGCTATATGAGGATATTCATCTTCAGCAAATGGATACAAGTTTCTGTACGCTTCACCATTTGGGGAATCATGATGGTACTGCAAAAATATGAAATTGTCTTCAACAATATTCTTGATTTGTCTGCTTGACCAGAAATCTCTATTCAGAACCTGGCATCTGAAATCGGTGACATCTTGAATGTTGATGAGAATCCATTTATTTTCATTCCTTGCCTGTAGTTTTGCTTGATCAAGCGAAGCCTTGGTGATAAGATCCCAAGGTGGACGGAAAATATTGGCCAGACGTCTCTGAGTGGAAGTAAGGTTATTGTCAGTGGAGTTTTCGTCTGAATCGGAATCTAGCTCAATGATTTGATTTTCGTCTGTCTGATTGAAGATGCCTCTTTGTGATGCACCGAACATGGACTGCTGTGGGGTTTGAAACATCATGTGATTGTTGTAAACAAAGTCCTGTGGCAAGAGGGTCTCTCTTGTAGGCTGGATTGGCCTTCTGACACCAAATTCATCCAAATCCTCATGCGTATTGTTAGCGTTGTTGTTTGGTCCTTGGTACATTTCATTTTGTAGTCTTTCAGCTAGCTGGGCATCTGTTTCGACGTCATTCGAGCTGGCGTTCTGTTCTGGCTCCGCTTCGTTACTGTTTGAGCTGGTTGGAGCCTGTGCAACGCCAACACCGTGCTCAAAGTACAAGCTCACGGCGTGCTCCAAATTACCACCTGCCATTTCTAGAAACGTCGACGCCACTTGTGGGTCCTCCACGGACGTAATTGACATAAACACAGCTTCGTTTTCCATTAATTAAGTGCTAAATATGTTATACAATGTATGGTAAATTTGCCATTCAATATTTTTTCCTTACACACATAATAACTAAGCTTCTGTTATTATTCCTTGAATAAAACAGAGATCCCCACAGACACAATGGCAATCAAGTTTCTGCTACTGCTATCGAAGCAAGGGAAGGTCAGACTCACAAAATGGTACGATACATACACCGAGAAGGAGAAGCAACGATTGATCAGAGAGCTGACCGCACTGATTCCGCTTCGGAAACCAAAGATGTGCAACGTATTAGAGCTGGGTGACACGAAGCTCGTGTACAAGCGGTACGCGTCCTTGTTCTTCATTGCAGGTATCAGCTCTACTGACAACGAGTTGCACACCTTGGAAGTGATCCAGCGATACGTTGAAGTGATGGACAAGTCCTACGGAAACGTGTGCGAGTTGGACATCGTCTTCAACTTCCAGCTAGCCTATACCGTCTTAGACGAGCTCATAATTGATGGTGTCATGATTGAGAGCAGCGGAGGAGAGGTGCTCAAACGGGTGAGGCAGATGGACCAAATTGAAAACGAGGAAGCAATGTTGAGGCGGTTTTAAGCTCCCAGACCCATTTTTCACCTGTTGATCACACACTGCACTTGATAGGCCACCCTACAAGAACGGGACTTATATCACATGCGCCGGGCAGTTTAGTTTGTATGTATATGTATATGTATATGATGCCTTCAAGGCGGAACACATAATGCGCCACATCAAGATTTCGTAGCCATGCGCCACACACAAATGTGGATTCAAAATGTGTTGTAAGCTTCGAAAAGACCAACATTGAAGATCTGTATGCACAAATATATTTGAACAAGGATAAGGAAAACATCCATTTCCTATTAAGCTTTCAAAGAGTCACTTCTGTAATCCCTCTTTCTATGAATTTGATGTCAGTAGTTAGAAAAAATATCTTTCTTTCAAACAAGTGCCTCCATCTTCCCATCTAGCAAACGCCAGTTAAACAGACTTGAATAAACCATGGCACCCATGCTATGCGTCAGCTGCGCTTTTTGTAAACACACTTGACAGAAATCAGTGCTGAGCGAAAAGTCCAAAAGCGGCAAGGGTTACGCAGCCCCTGTTCAGCACCTCTGACTTCCAATGAAAACGCGAACTGGAATACCTTTAATGTACACTAAGGAGAAAGAGAGCACTTAGGATATAGGTATAATGTTGTCTAGAAGCGTTGTCAGACAAGCAGCTTTAGGCTCTAGAGCCGCCACTCTTGTTGCACCAAGATTAATGTCTACTCAGGTTGACCCAAAGCAAAAGGCGTCTTCTTTGATCGACTCTCTGCCAGGTTCATCCATTCTTTCCAAGACTGGTATCCTTGCCACCTCTGCTGCGGCTACCGTCTACGCGATCTCCAGCGAATTGTACGTTGTCAACGATGAAACTATTCTTTTGGTTACTTTCATCGGTTTCGTTGGTTTGATTGCCAAGGTCGTTGCTCCACTGTACGGTGAATTCGCCAAGGAAAGAACTGCATTCGTTACCAAGCTTTTGAACGATGCGAGAGCTGGCCACGTCAACGCCGTCAAGGAAAGAATCGACCAAGTCGGCTCTCTCAAGGACGTTGTTTCTACCACCAAGGCTCTTTTCGAAATCTCTAAGGAAACCGCTGCTTTGGAAGCTGAATCCTTTGCCTTGAAGCAAAAGGTGGGTGTTGCATCTGAAGCCAAGTCTGTTTTGGACTCCTGGGTTAGATACGAAGCACAAGTTAGACAACAAGAACAAGAACAATTATCTTCCTCTGTTATCTCCAAGGTTCAACAACAATTGAAGGACACCAAGTTCCAAGAAAAGGTGTTGGCTCAAGCTGTTGCTGACGTTGAAAAGTTGTTTGCTAAGGAAAAGTAAACTTTTGACGTTCTTCTACTCTAAAGAATGTTATCTGATTCTCCCTTTTTAAAATTCTTTATTCCCTATTTATGATAAGTTATAGTACATGACATACAAATATATTTATTTATTTATTATTCAATAATAATCCTACAAATATTCCATTAACATTTTATTTATTACCCAGTGCTATCAACGTTCTAACTTAGAGTTGTAAATAAGTTTATAAAAATTTTACTTACTTTATCATTCTTCTTTCTTTGAATATGGCGATTACCGACACCGACTACGTGGTCCAGCCACTCGAGCAGCTTAGACCAAGGTTGGCACAACTAGTCCATTCTTTAAGCAAGTTGGAAGAGTCAATAAGAGTCATACCAATTCCAAAAGAATTGAACCAGATCGAAACCAACAAATCACAAGTTACATCCATCCAAAATCAGATAACAGTTATCATTCAGCAACTATCGTCACTAGCAAAGGCATTGGACGAGTGGTGGCCTGTTTTGGATACCATTGTGGTGTATCCGAACAACGAGTTTGACGTCATGAACAACGTAAACCTATTGCTAACCCTATTAAGAAAGAAACTGACTCCAGAGGTTGAAAAATGGATCTCTAACGCTGAATCTATTTCCGTGTTGGATTCGAATAAGGAAGTCGCCACTCTCCTAGAAAAGGATGACAAAGTGGTGGAAGAGATTATTGCTTATGTGCAAGAGTCGATTAACAATTTTGTTTTTACTGGATATTTGACAGCTGATGAACTAGAGCGTGGTGTCAACGTATCTGACGTCGTCAAGCTAGACCCTCAATCTTCGTTGCCATCACCTTCTAGCGCCAACGATGCCAGTGACCTTACGCAAAATGATCTCATGAGGTTCATTCACCAGGGTATTGATAGCGGTATCATTGGCTAGATTTGATCAACTACAATGTGGGGCTCTTATCGCATACGAATAATCACTCAATCTCTATTTAATCATACAAACTGAGTTGAAATACCCTTTTGGGGTGTGGAGACTAATTGTTACATACCTGTGTTCCATTCAATGTTTATCAATCAAATAGTGGAGTAAGTTCAGGTATGCATGCACAATGATTCAAGCCCTTTCCCATTGAGATCTGAAACGCACCTCCAGGTCCCTCTTCAGCTGTGTGAACTTAGATCCGTACTCATCACCAGCCCAGACCAGTGGTTTCTTCAATTCTAGCTCCGCAGCAGCGGAGTTTCTCATCGGGTCATCATCTGTCAAGGGGAACTCATCAAAATATATTGCAAAGGGTGGCTGGAAAGAATTGAAATGCTTTTTATTCTTCAAACACGATGAATAAAAGTCATCTGTCATTACGTGAATATGCAAATTGTTCAATGACGGAACTGCATGGCAAAGGCAAAGAATGTTCAGTTGTTGATTTTCTCTTTCATGTTTTGGTTTCCACTTCTTTCTGAATTCCTTTAACACAATACCCTTGGCAATATCAATGTACTTTTCCATTAAAGTTTTGAAAACTGCATCGTCAAAGGCCTTAATCGGTATCTGTTTAGTCTTGATCTGATCTCGTGGCAAGATCAACAAATGCACACTAGATTTTGGATACTTGTCCTTTATAATGGTCACTTCATTATCGTTAAACAAAACTGCATTGGAATGGCGTTCTGGACTTTCTACATACGGTTTCAATGCATATCTAAATGACATTGTTTAGCTCTTTAACCAGAGAAAAGTTTCAAAGTGGAAAATTTTTTCTTATCACATATTATTGTTATCAAATTAGTTAATTCATAGAGCTTAGCTAGAACACACACTTGTAGCCTTAGCATAACTTTCGTTATTAATATACAAACTGTAACCATTTTTATATATTTAACATTCTTAAGGTATGATTTATGTACAAGAACTAAAGCAATGTGTTAAATCTTTGACAAGAACTTGGTAAACAGTTCCCATGTACCAAACATGATCATGGAGTTAGGAACTGTTCTCATTAAGTGAGGAGTAAGACCACCATACATAGACAAAAGCCCTTCTTCTTTAATGACCAGCTTGAAACATTGGATTAAACCTGTGTATTTTGGTCTTCCGTTTTCCATAGGAGCTTGTCTCAAACGTGTACGTACAACTTCATGTGGATACGTGATAAGAGATGCAACTAATTTAGCAAACCCAGCAGCACCAGATCTCGCAAACCAATCCATAGCTTCGTCGACCTGTGTTCTGACGTGTCCTTCGCTCTCTAATTTCTTGGATCTGTTGTTAATGAACCCTTTCATCTGTTCGTAAAGGACCCATTGAAGAGTGGATTCTGCTGATCCTAAATAAGACGCTGAAAGACCTTTATAAAGCGCACCGAGTCCCTCATTCTTGATAATCTTACGAATGCAGTCAAATGAACTGGAGTACTGTTTCGTTGTTGCACGATCTAATTGCAATCTAGTCTTGACTAACCAAATTGGATTTGTGGCTGTTGACGTGACTATACCAGCGTTAATACCAGCCAGTAAATGCAAAAACGACGTTTCCTCCTTTCCCTTGAAATATTCTAACTCTTTCAACAGGTCCTTCGTGTAGCCGTATGTGAAGAAGTTGATCGATCTTGCGGGTATAACACCTACTAAATTTGGTCCAAGACCTTTGAATAATGCTCTGGCACCTTCCTGCTTATACACACTCTCTAATATATTGACTGTTTCTTTAAAATGTGTAGTAGTTCCTTTGAAAAAGGATGCCAGACCTGAAACTTTCACTTCACTCTTATAAGCTTCTCTGAAAACAGATGATTGCAATCTTGTTTTGACAACATCAAATGGACATGTGAACACTGCACCACACATACCACCAAGACCACCTGCAACAAAATGAACCCATGGCTTTACTGGCTGGTTATTGTTATCATCGCCTACTGGTTCTGCACTTTTGAGAGTTGATGATTTTTCATCGGAAGCCAAATAGGGCAAGGACTTTTCAACGTCCCTCTCCAACTCATCAATTTTCTTTTCAACTTTACCTCTATCCAGTGCCATCTTGCAATCGATGAAATTTGGTATATACAGTTATTGATAAGAATATATCTTTCATTAAATTTTTACATATACAGAACGTATAAAAAATTTTCAATTTACAACATGTAATGATATTTGTCATAAAAAGCAAAATGGTAAGATCCTATCAAAATTGATGTATTTGATTATATAGCTACAACATCGAGATATAGATTAATGAAGGGTTGATGAGTTACAGCATTAACTTTTTCTTTAGTAGATATTAATTAGTCGCAAAGAAAACAAAACTTCTCAAATCCTATACAAGAATATATAGATCTCCACAACGATTAAATGTAGGTTTCGTAAGCAATTGGAGCCAAAGTGGTTGGGACACCAGCAACAACCTTAGCTGGTCTTGGACCAGCTGGTTGTCTCTTTAATTGAACCTTTTCACCAGCGGCCTTAGCAGCTTGCTTCTTAGCTTGGTTTTCCTTAACTCTGTTTAAGAATTCTTGTCTACACTTGGAGTGCTTAACGTGTTCAATCTTGATGTTAAGTCTCTTTTCCATGTATCTGTGACCAACAATCTTGTTAACGATGATACCAACAGCGGACTTGGTAACGTTGTAAACGACACCGGTCTTACCGTTGTAGAACTTGAATGGCATACCATCGTGAATGGCACCATTGACTCTGATGTCAACAATGTCACCAACCTTGTAAGTCTTCAAGTAGGTGGACATAGCTGGAGCACCATGCTTTCTGAAGTCACGAGAGAAAGCGTATCTAGTTCTAGATCTTAAACCATGACTGAAATAATATAGTGGTGTTAGTATTTGGTCACTTGCTAAATATCTTTGATTTCAGTAGTAGTCGGATAATGGTTAGGGTTCTTTCGGTTTGATGTGCATATATTATTTTTCACCATGTTAAAATTTTCAACTGTATTGTTCATTCGACAAATCCTTTCAAGTCTAATAACAAAAATCTTCTATTTATCAACCAAATGTGTTTTTTATTCTATATGTCCGTTCGCCAATAAGGGTTTGTATGTGTTTAACAAATTTTTCACTGACATATGAAACGTATAATCTAATCTTTGCTATTCTTTTAATAATATGCTGTACAATCTCCTTTGACGTATCCATCATCGTTACTATCGTCACTCTATGTGTTAAGTATGCATACCTCTTACCCATCTTTGATCAATAATTAACTGGTTTGTTAATGTTAGTAGTATTCTATGGCACACTTCCGCTTTCAACTTTTACTGAAAAAAAAATTCCACTACCAGCTGTTGGAATCGGTGCGCGCGTCTTGCCAAAGAAAAAATAAAAAGCAGTCACAAAGAAGATACCCTATGGTAAAGCACGTGATTAGCACGTGAGCCAACCAGATTCCCATATTGTTAGAAATTATAACAGTTTAGACTTGCAAGTGAAAAATTTATCAAGTGAAAAATTTATCAACATATCCTTTCATTCCAATAGGTTCGATAAATTAACCTTTTATTAAATGAAAAAATGCAACTAAATATTAAAGCGTAAAATATGAGTTAAAAAAGGGGGGTGTATTATTAAGTGAGTTTATAAAGGTTATGTTAAAAGTTAACACAATTATTCTTCATCTTCAGCACCTTCTTCACCACCTTGGTTAGCTTGAGATCTTCTCTTAACTCTACCAGCTCTACCACCACCGTATGGGGAGGTTGGAGCAAAGTCAATGTGCTTTTGGGAGTCTAATCTAACCATGAAGGATGGGATAGTAACGATTTGCTTACCAACAGCAATGTGTCTTTGAGCAATCAAAACTCTGGCGTGGTGAATGGATCTAGCAAGACCAAGCTTGAAAACTTGGGTTTGCAATCTTCTTTCAAGGAAATCTTCGATCTTCAAAGACAAAACGTAATCCAACTTCAACTTGTCTTCAGAAAGGATACCAACTCTCACAAGTCTTCTAATCAAAGCGTTACCTTCGAAAAGTCTCTTTGGGTCCTTTTCGTCTCTGGTCAAAAGATCTCTAGCAGCTCTTCTCAACTTAGATAATTGGTAACCAATTCTGTAGATTTCGTGCTTGTTCTTCAAACCATATTCACCAGCAAGCTTCAATTCAGCATCTAATCTGGCGGTTTCGAAAGGTCTCTTTGGGACAGAGTAGGTCTTAGAGTGGTTTCTTGGAGCTCCTATTCAAGTTCTGTGTTAGTTAGGCGAACTTCCGTAAAACGGTTACCGGGTATTTACAATTACATCTAAACAAAAACATAAAGTTTGAAAGTTGACAGCAAAAAAATAAGCAAGAACGACATACCTACAGAAGCAGACATGTTTGATTATGTTAAAGTGTCGGGTGTTTAACATAATCAAGTTTAGTTCTTAAAGCTTAAAGAGTTTGCTTTTCATTTTTCAAAATTACATTTTCAGAAGAAAATTGTTGTAATTTGTAGATACCCGATAGTTTATCTGTTGACACCTACGTTCAAGTAACGTGGCAACAAATTTAGCTTAAAAATATAACATACTTGGCATTGTTGATAACTTCTAAAGTGAAGAAAGAAGTGTAATAATTAGGATAGTTCTCACTGAAAATTTACCATAATTTTATGTGAGTGAAAAATTTCACAGAATTGTTTGTGAGGGTTAGCAAAAATATTTTGAGCTTTAAGAGTGCGGTGTGAAGGTGGCAACCCTGAAAATGCTCAGTGCTATAGAGTGTTGTAACAATAGATATTATTATAGGAAGGTGGTTTATTGGATATATAAATGATATAAACGACAAAAATACAGTGAGGAATACCAGATTATAAATGTGAAATAGAATAGGAAAAATAGAGCTCCCGATAGTGTAAAGTGATAGTAAGAAAAAAAGATGTAGTGATAACCAATAACGTAAAACCAAGCAATCTAAACTTAAATTAACTTTTGTCTCTTTGCATCAGGTTCAGACGCATTTATTTGAGAAGAGTGATAGTCCTTGATGATGGAATCAACGTCTTCAATACCCAAGGGCCTCACATCACCCATTTTCTTAATTTGAGTAGTAACGATCTTGATTTGGTCGTCAGTTAAGTCAAGATTCAATTGCTCAACTCTTGATTTGATGGCGTTCCAACCAGTTAATCTATTAGCAAAGTGAATATACCTTGTAAGACCGAAATCTTGTGGATTTAAAATTTCGTATGTAGAAGGGTTGGCTAAAATGGCCTTTGCGTGAATACCAGCCTTGTGTGTGAAGGCACAGAAACCAGTGATTGGGTTGTTAAATGGAATGTTCACTTGAACAATTTCAGCAATGATGTTTTCCAAATCTCTAATTTTAGTTAATTGGTACTTGGACTTAACGTATTCAGGAGCAGAGACAACCATTCTGGCCATGAATCCACCCAATGGGACAATACCGTTTCTTTCACCAATACCTAAAACACAAGTATCAATGTACTTGGCACCTGCTTCAAGAGCAGTGTAGGCGTTAGCAATGGCGCAACCAGTGTCATTGTGGAAATGTGTTTCGATTTCACATGAGACTGAAGACTTGATGGTTCTGATCAAATCATAAACTTGTCTTGGGTTGGCACCACCGACTGTGTCAGCAATACCGATTCTGTTAACACCAATTTTATCAACAGTAGTGTAAATGTTAAGCAAATCGACAATGTCAGATCTGAAGGAGTCTTCGGTGGAAAACCTAATTTCAAGGCCCTTGGACTTAACATACTCGATGACTTCAATGGCCGCCTTGGTGATGAAAGACATGTCCTTACCGTGAGAGTGTTGTCTGAGGAAGTTTGATGTACCAATAAAGACGTTAACACCGTCAACACCTGTTTCACAGGCGATTTTAGCATCGTGCATGTGGCATCTGATATGGGTTAAAATCTTGGATTTCTTCAATCCAAGTTTGCAAATGGTCTCAACTTCTTCTCTGGCTTGATCTGAGGCCACTGGTGATGTTAATTCAATGTAGTCGACTCCGAATTCGTCTAAAGCCTTTGCGATCTTGATTTTGTTTTCCAAGGTGAAAAATGAATTGGCAAATTGTTCACCCTCTCTTAGCGTAGAGTCAATGATTTCAAATCTGGTGACATTTGAAATAAAATCAGCAGGATTGGCACCGTATGGATTAGCTGTCATTATTGTGTCTTACTGTAGTAGTAATTTGTTGAAGAGATTCATCACATAGCAGGGAATGAAAAATTTTTTCTACACATTTTATATGTTCCTTAGCAGAGGTCATTTACTGTTTTCTGACTCATTGAAACGTGAACATGAGTAAATTCGGTGACTATTACCCAATTATTCCTAGAATAATGTGCTCCGATACAACCTTAACAACAGGGTATCCAAGCTAACTAAAAGGATAGTGCCTTTTGCATCATATCACCTTCATTTACCTCTATTCTTAATAACTGATTCGATAGATCTTGCCTTGTTCTCTGCAACTCTTCACACCCCCTTCGATCAACATCGGTCCGCGCAAAAAAAAGTTTCCTAATCAAGTAAGGCGCGGTTACGTCGCTGACCGATTCCAGATTTGGACGCACCACAAAAATGCTGAGCAAATACCATGCTGTCCCAAAATGGACGGGCAAGAGAAAAAATTCAAAGTTAATGCACGCTCAGCATAGGCTTGTGCTTTATCTACTTGCAACATGAAACGTACATGAAACAAATGGATGCGTTGAGGTTTAGATGACATGAAAAAAAAGCAAACAGTTTAATTTGGTAGTGGCTGCAGTAGGATGGTAAAAAAAAAAGCAGCATTCAAGATTAGAAATACCGATAAAGGACATAACAGCTTTTCTCTTCAGATCTCTAATTTCGAAATAGCGTGTCACTTCAGAAAATCACAATGGAGAAAGTGGATGATGTAGAGACGACCAAAAAACTCAGTTCAGAAAAGAATGTTACAAAAGAGGACCTTCTGCAAGCTTTTCGACTAAATCGAATGAAGCAAATGAAGCTGGAAAGATTAATAAGGTACAACGCCAAATTGAAAGAAGAGCTAAATCAGGAGCGTGTAAAGACAAGCAACTGTGCATTGATGGTGATAGATTACATGGAAAAAACTGAGGATAAGCTACTACCTGGTATTTGGGGTTGGTCTGACGATAATAGGTTCAGTGTCAACGGCACAGGCGGCAGTTCCACTAGATTGGAAAAGAGACATTCAAACAGCCATGTTTACCAAAGCAACGCCGATACCAGTGATAGCAATATATGCTGTACACTTATGTAACATTTATACAAGTAATTTTAATGCATTGAGTTTTATTTATTGATATAATTAGTAATTTTCAAATAACCAACTGATCTTTTCCACATCCTGTAGGTCTGACTCCTTACTTGTTTGCCACGCCTTCAATTTTCGATTGGTCAGATCAAATATCTCTGAATGCGTATCATTTAGTTTTGAAACCTTTTTCATTTTGGTGATCGTTATAAAAATGCCACACCACGATCTGATGAACGTTTCGTTCAATTGCACTGCTCTTAAGTGACAATGTAAGCTCATTTGCAGCCAATTTACCTCGTTAGCTTTCTTCATCTTTGTTCCTATCAAATAGCAAATCTCTCCACGTAATGCCCAGCCGTCAACATACGAGCTCTCGAACCCAAGCACCTCTCCAAGGCACCAAAGAGCTTCTTTAAAAAGGCCTAATTCTAAATAAGTGTAAGTCAATTCCATCCAAGACTCTAGATCACACACCTTATCATTCAAAAGATTACAAATCAAATCGATTTTTTTATTCAATAGAACCTGTTTATCCTTCATACCACCCTTTCTGAGGGCATCTTGAACCCTTAGCCTAACCAATTCCTTTCTCAACGGATACAAATCTTCAAAAGTTCTGAGATCTGTTCCGTCATTACCAAGGCTGATGGCATGAGTATTATTGTAGGCCTTAGCAACTAGTTCACCAGCTGAATGTATGTATTCTTCCACAGTATCTAATTTGTTGTACTCTGCATAAAGCAGTCTAGCTTTGCAAACAATAACTGTCATCAATGCAACTGGGTTTTCTCCATAATCCCCTAGCACATCTTTCAACTTGGAAATTGTAGATTTTGCCAATATAAACTCCTTCAAGTCTAGTTCAAGGTCAAATTGCATAACCAATAATGATTTCATTGTGAAAAGATCAATTTTGGGTTTTCTGTTGTCAAATTGTATAATATCGTATTGAATTGGCCATGAAGACGATGGAATCGGCGTTGGAAGCGATGTTGCCTTGGAATCTGTGAAGATGGCAAGAGTCTTTTGATATATTATTTTCTCATCGCTTGTGCTATTCAAATAGCTATGGTCTGAAGCCAGAGTTGATAGTTTGTAAAGGACAGACTCCATCACAGACTGATGATTTGCACACAAAATTCGTTATATAGGAAAGAGTCAAAAATTTTGGTGAGATTACACAAACTGTACGTATTTTCAACCTTGAGTATATGGAAAATACTGTCACGTCAAGTGGCAACGCCTGTAGAGCTCTTCGCATGAAAATTTAATATAGAACCAGGTCCGTAGAAAATAGCACTACGGTTTCAGTGAACAGTCATCTTATGCAACCAAGACAGCTGGCTAAGTAGGCTCAAAAAAATTTATACTATGTGTATTGAATTCTATAAAATACAAATTATAAAGCTTAATGATACAACAATTTGTTAGACTCAGCAGTGGTATAATATAATTATTCTAATTCAAATTTTATTTTAAGGTATGTATAATTATGTAGTTTTATCATTTTTATTATTAATCAACTTTTGGTAGCTTAGTGCTTGAAAGATTCTCTCTTGAAATCCGAGTACATACAGGTACCATCAACCTTACCGCAAATGGTTTCAACCATCATACCGGTGACCAGATATGGGTCAATGTTGGAAGCAGGTCTTCTGTCTTCAAAGTAACCAAAGCCTTCGTCTTGGACACCTCTTGGGATTCTAATTGAGGCACCTCTGTTGGCAACACCAGCAGAGAAGTTTTCCATGGAGGCGGTTTCATGAAGACCGGTAAGTCTTTCGTGGTTGTCCTTACCATAGAGTTCGATGTGTTGCTTGTGATTGA
Organism: Saturnispora serradocipensis; assembly: GCA_030570415.1. Taxonomy (NCBI): domain Eukaryota; kingdom Fungi; phylum Ascomycota; class Pichiomycetes; order Pichiales; family Pichiaceae; genus Saturnispora; species Saturnispora serradocipensis. Next base: position 13,899 of record JAJLVS010000003.1, on the reverse strand, counting down.
GGGAGAGCTTTTCGATGGCGTCGTTGATGTACTTCATACCCCCTTCCTTTCTCATGTTTTCGGTGGAGACGTTGGTGTGACAACCGGCACCGTTCCAGTCGCCCTTCAATGGCTTTGGATGATAGGTGATCTTGACACCGAACTCTTCAGAGATTCTGTTCAGCAGGTATCTGGCGACCCACAGCTGGTCTCCCATCTCGATACCCTCGCAAGGGCCCACCTGGAACTCCCATTGGGAAGGCATCACCTCGGCGTTGATACCGGAGATGTTGATGCCGGAGTAGAGACACGCTCTGTAGTGGGCCTCAATGATGTCTCTGGCGTACACCTTGGCCGCGCCGACACCACAGTAGTAAGGACCTTGTGGCGCTGGGAACCCGCCCTTTGGCCAACCGTAGATGTAGTCGTCAACAGGGTCCAACATGGTGTACTCCTGTTCAAGTCCGAACCAAACTTTTTCCTTCTTGTGTTCTTCCATGAGCTTGGCAGCCGCGTGTCTGTGGTTGAACTTGTTAGGCGTGCCGTCGTTGTCCCAGCACTCGGTGAGCACGATGATGTTGTCACCGCCTCTGAACGGATCTGGGTAGATGGCCACCGGCTTGATATACACGTCGGAGTTGTCGCCCGGCGCTTGGCCCGTGGACGAACCGTCAAAGTTCCAGACTGGCAGCTCTTCTGGCTTCGACACCTTCTTGCTGAGTGTTCTTGCCTTGGATCTGATGTCTCCCTGCGCATCTAACCAGATGTACTCGGCAATGATCTTGCCGTTTTGTGGGAGCTTGGTGTACTTAGCCAATGTGGAGCTTTTTTCAACAAGATATGACATGTTTCTGTGTATGTGTTTAGCTTAGTCTATACGCTGTATATACTACTGTGTTCGATTGCTCTTCATCTTCCTCTACTCTGCTTACTGTGATAAGATGGCCTTTTTATACATTTGCTTCTACCGCCCATGTCCTTCTTCCCCGGCGCTTAGCCTCCTGTAGCCCCATTTCCACTTTTCCACACACAACATGTCTCTGCGAGAGCGTTGAGACACTGAAGAGGGCCACGCTGCGGCGATTGGGGTGTCGTTGGCACCGCTGTTGCTGCCACCTTGTACCACACGCCTGCTGTCAGCTCTGCCAGCACCACGCTGCGTTCAGGGCTCGCCGCAGTGCGTTCTTCCGCCACTGCTGCTTTATCCGCCAGCGTCGTTAAGCCGGCGGTTGCGATGAGCTGCGATGACTTCGTTTCTTTTTACTTCTTTTTACATTCTTGGCCATCTGATTGGACTGCCGACAGCACTGGAGATCGCTGTGTCATCGCAGACGGGTGCTGGCGATGGCGTCGCTGTGCGATGACGTTGCGGACATGGATGGGGAAGGTGCGCAGATCGAGGGCGGCGAGCGAGGGGGCGTGGCGACTACGTAACAGATGTTGTTGGGGGGGGGGTTGTCAGTGTGGGATTCTCGTATAGTGCTGACAGATCTCGATAGTTCTACATCGTTAGGTTTGCACAGCGAAAAATGCAGTCGCATGTGGAAGAGACGATAGAGCAATTACTATATTTAGGTCAGCGAGACCGAATGGAGGAATATAGCGTAGTGGTGTGGGTGGTGTTGGTGATAGTGGTATTGGTGGAATTAGTAGCACTAGTGGTACTTTTTGTGTAAGTGGTATTAGTCGCAAAAGTAATATTAGTAGTAGTGGTAATAGTACTATTAGCAGCAACAGCAGAGCAGTGAAAATAACAGAAAATGCGCTGGTGGCAGACTACCAAAACCGCTCAGCATACCCAGCTCCAACGGTGTATTTGATCAGTTCGCACAGACTCTCCTGTTTGGTTGACATACAGCCCAGTTCGGTTATACTGAGGGGTTAAGGGTTGTTGAACAAACAGTCCAGCTTATACCAAATGGCCATGCTAAAGCAGATGCTTACAGAAACCAGAGTCCCATGTGAAGTCCCAAAATGCTCAGTGGGGTCGCTCATGCCCCATTTTGGCTTTCACTGCTGCTCTGAAGCCCTCAGTGGCCACATGACAAGCACACACTTTTCGCATCGTTTACCCCAGTACCACAGCCAGCTTTGTTTCAATGCACAACATACAAGGCCGTTCCGTGAGACATCAAACGCTTTTCCATTCAATCTACAAACCTTTTACACTTTAAACAAACTTTAAACTATGATGCGCGCTAGCACTCTATCACGCTGCTCCTACTCCTACTGTTACGCCGACTCCTACTCCTATAATCTCGTAACTCTGCTCAACATACCCGCCAGCTGCAGATACGTCGAAACACCCTCCAAAATGTGCATGTGCGTGTTGCCAACCTCCCTGAGCACGTAGAGCCGCTGGTCTTCGTCCAGTCCGGCCATCGTCTTCACCACCCTAAAGCTTACCGTGATGATGTCGATGGCAGAGTAGCCCTTGTCCCAGAGCTCCCTGAGAATCACGAGCGCATCGTCAATTTTGCCCTGGGACGCCAGCGAGATCATCTTTGAAACCATCATCGGGTGTGGCGAGTCCACAATCTTGTAAACGTTGTCTGCGTTCACCAGGCCAAACCCATAGTGTGTCGACTGCAAATTGTTGATGGCCTGTCTCATATCGCCCTCTGCAGTGAAAATCAACGCTCCAAGACCATCGTCCGTGTACTCAACCTTTTCGCTCGCAATCACCCTTTTGAGTGCCCTGAGTATGTCTTCATCTCCGAGCTTGTTGAACCGCAAAATCGCACATCTCGACTGTAGTGGCTCGATGATCTTGTTCGAGACGTTACATGCAAACACAAACCGCGTTGTGTTGGAGTATATCTCCATAGTTCTTCTCAAAGCCTGTTGTGCTCCACTGGTCATACTATCAGCTTCGTCCAGTATAATGATCTTGTGTCTCCCAGCTGGTAATTGGACCTTCTTCTGTGCAAACTGCTTGATGGAATTTCTGACTGTATCGATACCTCTGTCATCGGAAGCATTCAGTTCCAAAACTGCCTCCTTTAGCAAATATGGATCTGATCCAAGAAGCTCCCTTGCAAGACAGTGAACACTTGTTGTCTTACCAATACCTGGCAACCCAGTGATAATCAAATGTGGCATGTTACCCTCCTGCGCAATCCTTTTAAGCGACTCAATAGTAGGCCCATTGCCTACAACGTCATTAAGTACCTGTGGACGATACTTCTCCACCCATGGCAGCTCCAAATCTAACGGATATTTCATTGTGATCGTTACTTCTGAATAGATTTCAAATGGCAAAAAAATATGTGTGAGCTTTAACGCGTTCTTGTAACGGTCAATTCAACTACGCGTTTCATCTTTATCTAGCAAATTACCACTGCCTGTACACTTCAACTATGCTAGAGACTTATTCAACAGAGATTAAGACCCTGCTCAAACTTGGTGCAGAGGCCATGGCTCACAAAAATTTTGAATTGGCAGTAGAACATTACTCTGAAGTTTGCCATCTTTCGAATCTTGAAAAGGGACAAGACGACCCCGATTGCATGTTTCTTTACGGTAAAGCACTTTTTGAGAACGCGGTTGCCAACAGTGATGTTCTCGGTGCTAAGAAGAACAAGGAAAATAGTACAGAAAAGAATAAGGAAGATCCTCAGCAAGTTTTCACTGAACAGTTGGCTGAAGAGGAAGATGATGACGAAAGTAGGAAGCAGAAGCCAAAGCAGGACAATGATAAGGAGGAAGTTGAAGATAGTGACGATGAAGAGGTGGCCGCCAATGGCGACGAAGAGGCAGAGGACGACGACGAAGATGACTTTACGCTAGCTTGGGAAATTTTAGATTTGACCCGTGTTCTCTATGAAACTTCGCTTGAAGAATCTATAAAGATAGTACCACTGCCAACCGAAACACCATATTTCAACTCAGACAAACTCTCAGATATTGAAACTCAACTTTCTGAGAACACCTCGTTAAATATGCAGAAGAAACTTGCAGACACATTTGACCTACTTGGTGAGTTATCCCTGGAGACTGAAAACTTTGTTCAGGCAACATCTGATTTTAAGCAAATGCTAGACCTAAAAACAAAATTGTATCCCTTTCATACAGGTCAAGTCACTGAAGCCTATTATAAACTCAGTTTGGCCTGGGAGTTCAATGTTGCAGAAGATCTTGCTATTGCAAATGCCATATCTGCAATGGAATCAGCTATCAAATCTATAGCAACTAGAGCTGTCCTTGCAAAACAAAACCAATCGGAGGAGATTGATACTGATCTCATCTTTGAAATGAAAGCTAGGCTGGAAGATCTCAAATCTGGTGACTTGAAAATCAAACAGGAAAAGGACAGAATCATGAAGGGTCTCATGGGAGAACTTTCGCAAGGTTCTAACAAGAGTGCAAGTGAAGATTCTGCCACGCCCATTAAAATTAACGATCTCAGCTCAATGGTTAAGAAGAGGAAGGCTCCAAGTTCTGGCAAACTTGTGAAAAAGGTCAAAAAATGAAATCTTCAAAATCATGCTGAGCATTTTCTCTCGAAATGTAAACATTTCAAATTTCAACAAGAGAAATATGAAAACATTAAAGATAAGTTTGTTCTTCTCTATTTATAAGTGTCTATATCAAAGTAACAAGTTCTTCCAAGAACGACAATTAAAGAAGATGCGAAGGAGTCTCTCAAAAAGCATGTCGAAACTGACATTAAACGGAAATTTGTCCACAGTGGAAGAGGATCCTACTACATTAACAAAAAAGAATCTAGCTAGACTAACTAAGCAAAGATTATTGAGTAAGTATTCCGAACGAGATGATAGCGATTTTATGAAAGATTTTAGTGATGACGAAGGTGTTAATCGTGGTGATGATTTTAGCCTCAAGTTGAATCAAAAAACCCCTCAAGTGTACACATCGGAGTCTTTGTCTTCCATTTCTTCAGTCAAAACACCGTCAGAGTACTCAGAAACTAGCGAAACTGACCATAGTGATTACAATGATGACTTCTTAGATGCGGGAGAGGTTAATCTGATGCAGAGTTTTCAAAAGCACAATGAACGTCAAAAGAAGTTGGCTGTGAAGGAAATTGAAAACAAACGATTACATCCAGCAAAACAAAACAAGCCTGTTGCACCACTGGAAACGCCGGACCCAATACTAGCAGCTAGAAACCACTCTGCAAATTATAATGAGGATTTCAACCATATTGAGGACGATAGGCTTCTCAAACTCAAAATAATGAATCGTAAAAAGTCACTGCCTGTGATAAAGCCGGTGACAGCGTCCTATTCACCTGTTAAGAAACTGAAAAGATTTTCTTCAACAATCGACTTTACGTCTACTGGCAATGCGCGAGGTGTTCAGCGTTCATATAGTAACGAACTAGACCAAATAGAGGATTTAGATACAGAGGATTTGACAATTACTTACTCTGACTATCAGAAATTGAAGCGGAAAAGTCTTAGAAGAATCGATTTATCAAAGTATAAAGAGGAACCATCATCCAGCCATCGTAAACCGATACATAAAAGGAATTCGAATAGCAACCGATCAGCATACGACCGTCTCAAAAGGGAGGGAAAACTAAAAGTTATAACAGTCATGAGTAAACCGTCTACTAAGAAAGTTGTCCCAGGTCATCTATATGGTGAGATTACATATGACCCCAATCAAATGAAGTGGATTGGTAATGAAGAGGAGCTTCATAGGTTTAATTCTATAAAAAAGAGGCCACACTTAATAAAGCCAAGTCCTAGTGCAAATCCCCAAGTGGTAGGTGATATGATGTATGATGATAAAAATCTCAGGTGGGTCAGCTTATCCGGTAAATATGAAGATGATCCGTTTGATGACGACACAACAATTGAAAAACTACAACCAACGCTACCTTTGCCTAAACAGCGAATAGTACCATCTTCTTCAACATTGTCTTTGAATAAAAACTTGGGAAATTATCATTTCAAAGTGACTACAGAAATGTACAAGCATTGGAAACACGAAGAAGACAGATGGGTTAGAAAGGTTGGCAATTGGTTTTGTGATGACAACTTCGATAATGATATCATAGATATTAGATACGAATTCAAGGATTTCCTAAATAAACAATAGATACCCTGTACAATTTTTTAGTATAAATTTTGAATCCCATATACATACTTGACGAATGTGCATGTGTAATACAAACTTGCTACATAACCAGTTTAATTGGCGTCGGTTATTAAGAACCTTGACGTTAAAGGTTTCTATGAACTATAAGTAAATACAAATGGGCTTAAAAACAATGTTTTAGTATTTTCAACCTGAAATCTTTTTTGGCAATCATTGCACCCCAATTACCCTTAGTTTATGATTTGTGATTCAATGTGAAGTAAATGTGACTAGCTACTTTATTGTTTTTTTTCCTTTGCCTTAAAAATCTTTATATGTATGAACAGCTTCAAAACCATTTGCCTGCTCCAATTGAAAACTCATAATTTAGACTCATATTGCTATGCACTTGGAATATGTTTGGTAGATGATGGCTTTTATCAGTGTTATCTGAACTCTCAAATAGTGATCACCATATATTGTACCAATCGAATAAACTATTGAAAAAGAAGCACTGTCTAACCAGTGATTTGTTTCCAGTTGTGCTATGGGACGCCAACCTACCCCGTATCCTTCTTTCTATGATTTAACTGAAACAGCGATGAATCTTTCGAAATGAATTTGGACATGCTGAGCCTTTGCAAGGGCATTCCAGAAAAATTTCAAGATCGCATTACAAAGGCCTAAAAAGGAAACTTTTATTATACTTAGACCGAGGTAGGAACTAGTGCAAATGTCAAATACTGCCAAGTCTTGAAATACACAAGAAGTTTTTCAATCATTGTAAAACAATGGATAAATTTAGAACATCAGTTTGATTCAATTGAGTGTTTGTTTCACAATAGCAGCTTTTCTATCTGTTTCACCTACAAAAAAGTTAAGAGGGTCTACGTATTTAAATCACCAGTATCCATGACTTTGTAACCTATCATTAGAGCATGTATAATTCAACAAACTTAGTCTTTCGTTTACTTCTTACTACTTCTTATATCAGATAAACATTTAATAATGAACATCGTTTTTCTAGTGCTTTTTATGCTTTTAGAATTTGCTCAGGCTACGGTTCTTCCAACAAATACAGTTTACAGCTTAAATCCTCTTGTAACTGCTCTTGCAAAACGAGACGGAGATGTCTCTGGGGTTCCATGTGGTTCTTTGTATTGGTCTTACTCAACAAAAACAGTGGTGTCAATAGTGAATGGTGCGGAATCAACTGGTTATGTTACCATGTCTGCACATCGTGTCAATGCTTGTGTCAAAGAAACCGCCCATGAAACATCGACCGTCACTTCAACAACGGAGTATTGTGAAGTCAACGTGCACTGCACTTCCACTTTCTTCTATACTCCAATTTGTGCTTCAAACTCAATGTCAGCAACTTGTTCTGTTCTTCCAACACCTATACTGACTTCCGCAGGAACCAACTTTCATATTTCTGAAACAACATGCTATAACCCGCCCAATGCAACAGGATCGTTTTCTTGTCATGAAACTAGCTCTACGGTGAACGTTTTTGGGACGTCTTCTGTCTTTACCTATACTAATTGTGACATTCCGGTATTCACTTGCCCTGCCACAGAAACAGTCCGTGTTATCACTGATTGTTTTGGTGCCGCTCAAACAGCAACCTGTCAATTAGCTGGTGCCAGTGTCATAGTTGGAGCCACTACCGCATTTCTTACTTCAACTTCTTGTACTGTTGACAACGATCATCTCACCTTCCCTTCAAATGAATTGATCACAACGGTTGATGATGGCACAACATCATCAACAATCACAATTACAAATTACGCTACACCGTCGATGAACTGCCCAACATTCACTCCAAGTTCTTCCACACAACTCACTTTTTACGCTGACTGTAGGTCTGAAACAATAACTGCTGCCTGTTTGATTGAAAACACCGTTATTACTGTGGGCAAATCGGTTATTACGTTGACTTCAACTTCTTGCTCTGCAATTAATGATGTTACTGGTTCATATATTGATGTTCCTTCCACGATCACTATTTCTGAAAATGGCTCTAGTACATCTCTAACAGTTCATAATTATGTGTCTCCATCGTTTGCATGTCCAGCTACTTTTACTCCAACTACTTCCACGGTTGCAACATTCATCACTGATTGTGCTTCTTCTTCAATTTCGGCTATATGTATTATTGAAAATGCATTATTCTCTGTTGGGAGTAGTGCTTTCACCTTAATATCAACTTCCTGCACTGCAAATGCAACAATGCCAGGTTCATTTGTTAACATTCCATCCACTACAGCTATAACTCATGGTACAACTACATCCACGTTTACCGTTGCAAACTACATCTCACCCTCTTTCACTTGCCAAACTCCAACTTCTAGCATAACTGCTCCGCTGACCTGTAACGAACTTTATTGGTCTACCTATACATCACTTTCAATTTTTGGTTCAACAATTTCAGAATTAACAACAAGTGTTTTCACTCATTTGAACTGTGCCTCTTCTGTTACATCATCAACGATCACAACTACCACACCATTGGTGTTATCCTCTTCCGTTTATTCTTCTCCAATAATAAGCTCATCTTTATCATCAACCATGAGCACTTCTTATTATTCAAAAAGCACAACTTCTTTGTCAACTACATCTTCTCCTCCTGACTTCCCATTTCTCTTAACAGAGTCTACACCATCTGCTAGTAAAAGTTCATCCTCACAAATAACAGTCAGCTCATCATCTTTTACTAGCACAACTTTCACATCATCTAATGATATAATTCCAAGTTTATCAACACCAATACTTTTATCCTCAAAAAGCCTTTCAAGTTTATCAGTACCGCCATACACGTCTTCCCAGCCTCCTATTCCAAGTACAATTCTTCTTCCATCAACTTCAACAAGTGAAACTTCTTCTTCCGTCATCATATTTTCTTCCTCAACGACACAAATAGAGACCACTTCAATCACACAACTCATTAGCTCTTACTCAATCACATACTCCACCACAGAAAGTACTTCTTCATTGTCCACAGTTGAATCTTCTTTTTCTTCAGCTGAAACATTATCCACAGTGCAAATAACTCCAGTTGAATCCTCTTTTTTTATTTCGGTCTCAACTACCATGCTGACAAGTTCGAGTCAAATTGTGATTTTAAGCCAAGCTCCATCTTCATCAATTTTATCAACTCCTATAATTCAAACATTCTTAACTCAATCACCATCCACATCATTAACCTCGTTAATTGTCATACAATCAACAGTCGAGATATCATCACTGACCATAACAAGTGGCACCTCAACATTTTCTTCTACTTTACTTCCTTCGTTTTCGAATTCTGTTGATGCCAAGTCTTTCGAACTAAGTTCAACCGAATCTGCTCCACAAGCGGATATTTATTCAACTACGTTGACCACTTTATCTTTAACATCCACTGACACAATTGCCACTGAGTCAGCACCACCAACGTATTCTGAATTTGAAGGTGCCGCTTTCAGAAATCATATTCCAAAGGCCAGCTTTTTGACTTTGGTTTTAACCATTATTACATCTTTGCTTTAAAAGGGTTGCTTACTCTGAATCAGGCATTAGAGCTAAACTCTTTTTGGCGACTTATTCCAACCAGCAGAGAATATCTGGTAAAAAAGACTCTTTAGCTTCCAAAGAGGTAAAGAGTCAAATTTTGTTGGTTTCGTCCTCAATTCCTCACACTTATTTACATTTGCGTGCTTACCATTTATTCTATTTGAAATATTTCTAGTCTTTTAACCTTAATTCTTTTGAACGTCAACCCAATGAAAGCAGGCAGTAAGCGAGAAACAGGTTGCTTACTCTCCTACAACTAAATAACGCTATTTCATTGTGCTTGCCTTTTGTAGTGTGTTGTACAAACTTAAAATTTTAATTGGTTTACTCCTACTTTACTAGATACACAAAATATATCACTAAAACTCCTATCTTTTGACAACAATCCTCTGAACCCAATACCGGCGACACAAAAGGTAATACAGGACCGTTCTTCGACCCGTTTTGGAATTTTTCACTTTTGACAGCTATTTTTTTTGATCCAGTGAAATTTTTTGAAAACGGGCCGATTTCCGGCGTGGTATTTGCCTGACTCAGTTCTTCGAGGAGTATAAAAATGGCCATATTCCCGTGAAAAGTTTTCCAGGAAGTGAACTAAATTCTTTTTCTTCTTTAGTAAGACACTTTTACTACTAACAAAAGATGTACAGACAAGCTGCTGCTAAGATTGCCAGAGCTGCTGCCACCAAGGCTGTTGCTAAGAGAACTATGACTACTCTTTCTGCTTCCATGGCTAGACCAACCTTGCAAAAGACCACCAAGATCGCTGGTGTTAGAGGTTTGAAGAAGATTAACTTCGGTGGTGTTGAAGAAGTTGTTCACGAAAGAGCTGACTGGCCAAGAGAAAAGCTTCTTGAATACTTCAAGAACGACACCTTAGCTCTTATTGGTTACGGTTCCCAAGGTTACGGTCAAGGTTTGAACTTGAGAGACAACGGTCTTAACGTCATCATTGGTGTTAGAGAAAACGGTGCTTCATGGAAGGCTGCTATCGAAGACGGTTGGGTTCCAGGTCAAAACTTGTTCCCAATTAAGGAAGCCATCAACAAGGGTACTTACATCATGAACTTGTTGTCTGATGCCTCCCAATCTTCCACCTGGGCTGAAATCAAGCCATTGTTGACTGAAGAAAAGACCTTGTACTTCTCCCACGGTTTCTCCCCAGTCTTCAAGGAGTTGACCCACGTTGACCCACCAACCAACATCGACGTCATCCTTGCTGCTCCAAAGGGTTCTGGTAGAACTGTCAGATCTCTTTTCAAGGAAGGTAGAGGTATCAACTCTTCTTACGCTGTCTGGAACGATGTTTCTGGTAAGGCTGAAGAAAAGGCTATTGCTGTTGCCGTTGCTATCGGTTCCGGTTACGTTTACCAAACCACTTTCGAAAAGGAAGTTTACTCTGACTTGTACGGTGAAAGAGGTTGTTTGATGGGTGGTATCCACGGTATGTTCCTTGCTCAATACGAAGTTTTGAGAGAAAACGGCCACTCCCCATCTGAAGCTTTCAATGAAACTGTTGAAGAAGCTACTCAATCTCTTTACCCATTGGTTGGTAAGTACGGTATGGACTACATGTACGATGCTTGTTCCACTACTGCTAGAAGAGGTGCTCTTGACTGGTACCCAATCTTCAAGGACAACTTGAAGCCAGTTTTCCAACAATTGTACACCTCTGTTAGAGACGGTAGCGAAACCCAAAGATCCTTGGACTCTAACTCTGCTGCTAACTACAGAGAAGAACTTGAAAAGGAATTACAAACTATCAGAGACATGGAAATCTGGAGAGTTGGTAAGGAGGTCAGAAAGTTGAGACCAGAAAACAATTAAATGACAAAATCACCTGGAAGTGAGAAATTAATATGATATCTATTGATATGTTTTCTAAATAAAATAAAAAAGAATAGTCCAACAGAATGACTCAAAGGGGGTGTAAGAAGATGTTGAATGTTTCCAATAAGGAGTTTTTTACTGTCTTTTTAATTAAATACAGAGATCCAATAAAGTACTAAAAATCTTCTTTTACCAATGGAAACAACGATCAAATAACATTAAAATATTTATATATTACAGTTTGTATAATTTGCATTTTTTATTAGCTTATGTTTAATGAATAAACAAAGAATTTATTATTAAAAGGAACTTACAGTGTGGAACATGTGGAGTTTGAAATTTCATGGCTAGTGGAGTTTGAAAAAAAAAAGTGGATGAGAAGCTCACAAAGCTGCAATGACAATTGCCACACTTTTACTTGTATCTTTATATACACTTTAAGAAAAAGGGCTACTTAATAGTGCAAAATCACTGTATCGTGAAGAAGTAGAAGGAAGTTCGAATCAAAACAAGCTACAAAAAATGTCTATTGAAAGACCAAAGGATACAGCATTAAGACTTGGTTCTATTGCACCAAATTTCAGAGCAGACACTTCCAAGGGAGAGATTTCATTCCATGAATACATTGGCAACAGTTGGTGCATTTTGTTCTCACATCCGAACGATTTCACGCCGGTGTGCACAACAGAGCTTGGAGCATTCGGTAAGTTGGAGCCTGAATTCACTCGACGCAATGTAAAGTTGATTGGTCTTTCGGCGAATGACTCTGAGTCGCATAGGGCATGGATCAAAGACATTGACGAAATCACAGGGTCAAAGCTAGGGTTTCCAATAATTGCAGACCCAGACAGAGAAGTTGCGCTACTTTACGATATGATTGATTATTCAGATAAGAACAATGTTGATAAAGAAGGTGTTAACATGACCATCAGATCCGTATTCATAATTGATCCAAGCAAGACTGTCCGACTTATCATGACCTACCCTGCTACCTGTGGTAGGAACACAGCAGAGGTCCTCAGAGTTATTGATTCGCTGCAAACGTCAGATTCATTAAACAGGGTCATTACTACACCTATCAACTGGGTTCCTGGTGACGATGTTATTATTGCGCCAAATATCTCTGATGACAAGGCACGCCAATTGTTCCCTAAGTTCAGGATGATCAAGCCATATCTAAGGATGACTCCATTGGAGTAACGGGTGGTGAACCCAAGGCATCAATTATTTATTGATGATAATTTTTAATGCTATTGATAATATGTGTATTTTACAACAAACAGCTCAACTGTCAAATGAGTCAGCTTTAGTCGACACAAATTTCTCTCCAGCAAAGCAGTTACACTATTTATAAGCAGGAACGAAAAAAAAGGCTACTGAACAAAATATTGTGCGGTGGGAAACTGCCAAGGGCATGATGCAACAGTCGTACACCTTAAAGCGATGTCAAGCTGGAATGGTGCAATACTGCATCGTTTATGTTAGTGTATTGTGGACACAAGACTAATTACAAAAAGTTACTCTGGTAAGATATTCACCATTGTAAACCTGAGCCAACAGTTCAAGTAAACACGTTGCATGTTACCAGTTGCGTTCAACATTAAAGCACTGCACTCTGACTCTGGGCTCATCAAGTGTAATTATCACTACGTTATTGCAAGTTCGATACTTTTTCTACTAAGTCAGAAGCAAGCTCCCTTCAAAGCAGTGCGTGGCGATGTTGAGCTGTGTAGCTGTACGTGATTTAAAAACACCAAAATGCCGCTAAAGCTGAAAAGATACGTGTTATACAATGATGTATGCTAGCACAAAGGCAATGTCACCTTTGCCATTACTTTTGATTTTGACAACTACGGCAGGATGGCATCACTACCACAGAAGGGACAGCACACACAATGTGCTGCAAGGACACGTTATCCGATAAACCACTATTTACTAAGCACTAAGATGCTATTGTTAGTGCCAACTCGCTCGGACCTCCGAACTAGGCATTGAAGCGGTTGCGCTTGCCTAATGCCACCAGAGTAAACACAACAATAAATGCAGCTACTTGGTACAGCGTTTGTCCGTCACTGTGGTGTGACAGACGTGCTGTGTGTTTATTGCACTACAAAAGCTTAGCACTGGACCTCGGATACCTAGAAAGCTCAGTACCAAAAACGCATATTTTCCACCTGGCTGTCACTGCTGCGATACAAACCACCTAAAGGCGAAATACAGTCCGCACGACTGGCAGTCCATCGAAGGAGCTGCGATCGAGGGTGGCCTCAGCACTACCTGTGACTAAGTAAAGTTAACGCTCCTAAGAACCTGTCACTGTAATAAGTACCACTGGCCGGAGGAAAACAGCAACGGGCGTTTGCCAATTGCTACAACACTATGTCTAGCACTATACTAACTAACGACGCCATACTAACTAACACTACGTCCAGATTGGAAGGTAAGGTCGTTCTCATTGTGAACACTGCCTCAAAATGTGGATTTACT